>UESW01004002.1:1165709-1284464 GCA_900491605.1 Calamus simplicifolius
TTATACTTGAGATTTCATTGACTTATCATGTTCATAGCCTTTTAGAAAGTAAAGCAATGTCTTTTGGAAATCATCAAAATCAATAAGTTGGGGCAATTATGTTCCAATAATTTCTCAACAAAGTTACATTTATATTTAAATTTATTTGGGACGAGTTTTAAAGTCTATCAGAACATTTTTCTGATTTTTGTA
Source organism: Calamus simplicifolius (assembly GCA_900491605.1). Classification (NCBI taxonomy): domain Eukaryota; kingdom Viridiplantae; phylum Streptophyta; class Magnoliopsida; order Arecales; family Arecaceae; genus Calamus; species Calamus simplicifolius. The sequence continues at coordinate 1,165,902 of UESW01004002.1, forward strand.
TCGCTCCCGAGCCGACTCAAGGGTTTCCGAGTCGACTCCCCAAATGTCTGTTTTTCAATGTTGTCCTGAGTCGACACTTGAGTTTTCAAGAGTCGACCCCTGAACCTTCGCGAGCCGACTCATGGACTGTGCGAGCCGACTCGACTCAGACGGCAGAGAGGCTCATTTTTTAGCACTTCTCGAGTTGACTCCCCGCATATCTCGAGTCGACCCTTGAAAGTTAGGTGTTTCTAGAATCGAGTGTTCGAGCCGACTCACGCAGTGCTCGAGCCGACTCCACGGAATCTGGACGCGATTTTTTCTGGATGACACATCAGCTCAACGGTAATATTTTTGAATAACGGCTATTTTTCTATGCTTCTAACGGCTATATCTTTGCAGAATCTATAAATAGAGGAGCCTATTTCAAATCAAAAAGACACATACAAACAAAAAATTCAAGAAAAAGAGAGATTACTGCCTTATCCAAAAAGAGGGAAAAACAGAGCTTTATTGAAAAAATCTTCTAGTTCAAAATAGAGTGATTCAAAAGGAGTGAAATCAAAGAGGAAGTTTCGTCTGCTCCAGATCATCAATCCACAAGAGTCAAAAGAAAATCCAAAAGCTTTTCAAAGATCAAATCGAAGGATTTTCAACATTCAACAAAAGGAGAAAAAGCTTCATCTCAACTCCAAAGTTTTCAAACGGTCAAGAATCTTACTGAGGCCTGATTCAATACTTCAAGAGGAGTTAAAGAGGAGAAGGAAAAAAGCCAAAGCCACAACCATCTGCAATCTTATCAGGCTTTTCTAACCCTTTTTATACTTTATTTGTATATTTGCTCAAGGGGAGCGTTTCTATATTTAAACTTTGTTATTTTGGTTGTTTGCTGATTCAATCAGTGGATTGAATCAGTGGAGGTTATTATACCTCGTTGCAAGCCGGAGTGCTTGTGTTGGGTTAGTTGTGAGCCCATGAAAAACAACGTGTAGGGTTTTGTGCTGGTGAGCCGTGTAAAACCGGCTGGGTTCGTTGTGATCCCGGGAAAACAACAAGTTTGAGTTGTGAACTTGTAAAACAACTCGGCTGTAATCGAAGAGATTATAGTGTGGACCCAAGTGAATCTTGGGAGTGGACGTAGGTGTTGGTTGCACCGAACCACTATAAAATTATCTGTGTTTGCCGTGCTATATTTTCTCTATCTCTATCTCTCTTTATTATTTGCTTGTGTATTGATTAAAGTTAGCCTCTCACTTGCACATTTTGCTAACTAATCAACTAAAGTTAAAAAGACTTAAATTTTTAAGAACCCAATTCACCCCCCCCCCCTCTTGGGTTGCCATCTGGGCCAACAAAAGCCTCTGAGCATGAAGAACCCGAGCAGCATAAGAAATACCCGCCCAAGCCGCATTAAGCTCGGTCATGGGGACAGAGGAGTCGAGAGTACCAAAACCTTCCGCCGCCAAAAGGTCACCATGAGGTCCTCTGATAATAAACGCGGAACCGGCAATTCTTCTATGGACACTCCCATCAAAATTGACTTTGATAAACCCTGGAGGGGGGGCTCCCAAGAGATAAAAATCGTATGCCGGTTCGCTGCCAAAGCAGCAGGGGATCCCCAGTGGCCAGAGATATCAAAACCAATACGAGCACAGTCCGCCGCCAATAATCTGATCTTCCTAGCAATCTTGTAAAGAGAAATAGTGTCATCAGAGAAAATAAGCTGGTTCCTAGTTAGCCAAATCTGATAAGCAGTGACCACCCAGAGACCTTTCTTATACTGAGGGCACTCCGAAGGTCCAGAAGGAAAGAAGAAAGCAGGGAGCCCGAGTCATTCTGTCTGAACGGATATCCCATCATAAGCCAGACCCGTCTAGCTCTGGGGCAGATGAAAATAGCATGATCAATAGATTCCTCCTCTAAGCTGCATAACGGGCAGATCGATTGAATAGGAAGACCCCTCCGAGATAGGAGAGCACAGGTAGGAAGAGAGCCCCACAGAAGTTTCCAGATAAATAACTGAACTCTGGGAATAGTAGGAAGCTTCCAAATCCACGCTGCGTCCTCTAGGCGCTGAGGCTGAGGTCTGAACATCATCATCAGATCCCTGGTCGGAGCCTTAAAGAGACAGGATCTCTGCCAGAGTCTAAGATCAGAAGATCAACCAGGAAGAAGAGGCATCGATAAAATCCGCCGGGCAAGCTCAGCACCGAACAATCTGGTCACAGAGGGGATATGCCAAGCTGGAGGGTCTGAGGAGATCAAGTCCTTGACCCTTAAACTGGAAGGGGTCTCAATACTAATAAAGGAGGGCCACCGAGAGAGAGGAAGCTCTGAAATCCAGGTATCCTGAATAACACTAACCGAAGAACCGTCTCCGATCATCCAAGAGATATTATCCAAGATAGCCTGACCATAGCAACAGACCTCCTTCCAAAAAGAGGAACATCCCCGAGGAGCAGATATATGCATAGCAGACGACCATTCTCCATATCTAATACGCATCAGAGAGCTCCAAAGACAATGTGGCTCAAGAAGAAATCTCGAAGCATGTCTGGCAATAAGGGCTTTCCTTCTAACAATCAAAGATGGGATACCGAGACCACCCTCACCGATAGGCATACAGACCAAATCCCAGGATAAGAGGTGAATCCCATGACCATCTTGCCCAGAAGCCCATAGGAAATCATGAAAGCATCTCTCGATCCTTCTCAGGCACGTAATCGGAATGGCTGTATTCGACAGGATATGCAGGGGAAGAGAGGAAAGAACTGATCGGATAATGGTAACCCTAGCCATCATCGAAAGACCAGTCACCTGCCATCCCTCAATGCGCTGGCGCACCCGCCTCTCGATCTCAAAGAAGTCAGAGCAACGGGGGCATCTCCCCGTTATAGGGATCCCCAAATACATAAATCTATCAGTCTGAGTGGTGATACCCGGCAAACTGATGATGGCTTCTCTAGTGGATCTAGAGGTCTTTGGGCTAAAACAAATAGAAAACTTCAGAAAATTGACCTTCTGACCAGAAGCCTGGCAGTAGTTCTGTATAATAGAATGAAAGGAAGCCGCATTCTCAATAGAAGCATGGCCTAGGAGGATACAGTCATCGGCAAAGAGGAGGTGGGAGACAAAGGGGCCCTCAGAACCAGCCATAACTGGGGCAATCCGCCTGTCCTGCTAAGCCTGACGTAAAGCACGAGAAAGATCATCTGCAGCCAGGATGAACAACAAAGGAGATAAGGGGCAACCCTGATGGAGACCAACACTAGAGTGGAAAAAATCAGTCGGGTTTCCATTGATGATTAGAGAAAAGGAGGGCTTATGAATGCAAGCCATAATCCATTCTATAAATAATTCATCAAACCCAAACTCCAGAAGAGAGCGGTACAAAAAAACCCAGCTCAATCTATCATAAGCACGCTCCATATCGAGCTTAACAGCCATAAGACATCGTCTGACCAGAGCTCTCTGAAGAGCATGCATGAACTCCTGAGCAATAAGGACATTGTCCGAAATAGACCTCCCTCTAATGAAAGCCCCCTGCTCCTCCGATATGAGACGAGGAATCACCAGACAAAGGCGGCGAGCTAAAAGACGAGCACAGACTTTATACAATGTAGTGCAGAGGCTAATGGGCCGAAAGTGCTGCGGAAAAGAAGCATCCACTCTCTTGGGCACCAAGGTAATGAAAGTCAGATTCCATTCAGAAGGAATGTGTCTAGCTCGGAAAACATCCTGAATAGCTTGGACCACCTCCTGACCAACAATGTCCCAATAGTGCCGAAAGAAAAAAGGCGGAAACCCGTCAGGCCCAGGGGCCTTATTCGGACCAAGCTCCCACAGGGCCATCCTAATCTCATCCGCAGAGATCGGCCTGACAAGCATATCATTGTCCAGGAAGGAAACCTTCCTAGAAGCCGGAACCTGCACAACCGGGTCCCCATCACCAGAAGAGTCAGCCCATCTAGCCTAGAAAAAATGAAGAAGAAGGTCACTGATAGAGTGGAAATCCTTCCGAATATGCCCCCCTTCATCCACTAACCTCCGAATCCGATTAGCAGCTCTCCGCTTCAGAGTGGCCTGATGGAAGAATCTGGTGTTTCGATCCCCATCACAAATCCACTGAGCCCTAGATCTCTGCCACCAATACATCTCCTGCTCCCGCAAAAGGGAGTGGTGCCGAGCCAGCAACTCCCTAAGGAAAGAGAGGTCCGAGTCCGCCAAAAATCCTTCGTGATCCTCCTTTGCCTGCAGAATATTAATATCAGTTTCAACCTGCTCAACTTGTCTAACCAGATCCCCCACCTCATTCCTATTCCATCTGGATAGTCTGTGTCTGGCCATCTTAAAACGACGAGATAACCGATAGACAGCATTGCCCCTAACAGGAATATGCCAGATCTGAGAAATAATAGAACGAGCAGCTGAAAGGCTAGTCCAAAACTGCTCAAATCTAAACTGCTTCCGCATAATCTGATCAGCCTCCGTGGAAATCAAAATAGGGCAATGGTCAGAAGCAATCCTAGGAAGATGCGTGACAGTAACCATAGGGTATCTTTGGAGCCACTGGGGTGTGGCCAAGGCTCTATCAAGTCTCTCCCAGACTCGAGCAGACCCCTGACGATTATTGCACCAAGTGAATTGGGATCCCGAATACCCCAAATCCAAAAGCCTTGAAGAACCAATGAAAGTTCTGAATTCGTTGATATCAGCTGAGCCAGAAACCCGTCTGCCTCCACGTTTTTCATTAGCCTCAGTGATACAGTTGAAATCCCCCGCAACAATAGACAGCACACCTTGAGCAAGGAGGGAAAGCAGTTCAGACCAAAGAACCCTTCTCTCCCGGTAGTCCGTGCTGGCATAAACTGCCGAAAGAAGCCAGGGGGCAGAAGACCCCTCAGAGATCATGAGACCAATATGCTGATTGCACTGATGGAAAGCATTAATCCTGACTGCAGAGGTGCGCCATATAGCCAAAATATCCCCCGACAACCTTCAGCCTCCACAGCATAAGATGACCAAGTACGGGCAATCTGTCTACAAAAACGGAGAAGACTATCCCCCGAAAGCCTGGTCTCCAAGAGGACACATATATCAAAGTGGTGTAATTGCAATAATCTACTGAAGGAGGATCGAAAAGAAGGCTTTCGAGCTCCTCTAATATTCCATAGTAAGATCTTCATTTATAGGATGGAGGAAGATGGGACCCCTCCTTGATCCTCTATCATATCACTATCAACAAGACCCCCATTCAACTGAGAGCCATCGTCAGGCTTCAGTAATGGATTGATCTGCAATCCATCCGAACCAGGGTCAGACACATCTAAACAGGAAGACTGTGCCTGAGATAAGGAACCAGGGCCCAATCCCTTAGGTTCACCAGTAGTATCAGCCAATGGAAGACCGGCCCCCCCCAACAGCTTGGACCCTCACCGCCTCCTGGGCACCAACCTGAAAACACGAGACCTGATCCGACTGGCTTGGAGAGAAGCAACTCACCTCACCCTTTTTGGAGAAAGGAACCTTCCCTTTTCCCTTCCTCTTATCTGATTTGGATAAAATCCTAGGAGCCAGGGAAACCTCCGGTCTAGCTCGCTTAAGGGGACCTGAACTGGCTTCCCTACTCCCCAATTGACCATCATCATAGGCCACTGAAGCAAGAGAGGAGAAGGGGTTATGGATCACAGTTGGGTGATTCAAATCGGGTTTCAGAGAACCCAGCTTATCAACAGTATTGAAGTTCAAAACTGGTGCCTTAGAAACGGCACGCACGTCCTGAACCAGCACGGGATCCATCCCGTTGACCAACACGTCTTCTTCCAATCCAGGGAGCGACACCACGGCTGCTGGCCTTGATAACATTCTCGAAGACGAGGAGGATCTCCGGCGAGCAACCTTAACCGGAGTTGCCCACCCTTCAGCCGATTCACTAGAGCCGTTGAGAGCCCCTTCTTCACTGCTTGGGATGCTGAACCAGAGCCAGGGGATGAAGACGAAGCCGGCAACGAAGCCTTCCCCTTCGCCACCATCTAAGGGTTAGAAGGAACCGCCCGCTTCCGGATTGCAGCCAGCCACGGCCCAAACACGGAATTGGAATCGGAGCCAACCCCTACATGACATCCCGACTGAGAGCAGGGGCCATCCAAATGTAGAGAGGTACATCTCAAGCAGACTCCTTCCAAGTTTTCATAGACGAAGTTCTGCCAGAACGGTTGAAAGCTCCCTTGAATCCGTGTGCCTGGCCGGAGAGGGCGACGAAGGTCAACGCGAAGACAGGCCCTCGCATAACCCCCCTAGATTTCGCCAAGGTAGCTGCATCAACTCAGACGAAATCTCCAGCTGACTCTAGAATGGCTCTGAGGAACTCCTCCTTCCAGAACTCAAGAGGCAGAAGCGGCAATCTCACCCATAACAGAGCAGATGAGATGGAGTCCTCCGCCGGAGTAAACTCCGGCCTCCATGGCTCAGTGCCAACCACCTGGCCATTGATCACCCATAGTCGCTGCAGAACCAGGATACAAGCTTCTTTGGAGTCGAATCGGAAAACATGGCATCTGAATGCCAGAGAAATAGGGATGATGGCGCCTGAGATTCCAGCTCGCCTGAATTCCCTGATGAAGGCTTCAGCCGGAATCCATCTATGGAACGAACGGACGAGCACAACCTTCTGCTGCTAGCCCGTCACCTCCGCTTTAAGCTCCGCCACCGGGACTTTAATCACCTCCAGAAACGAAGCCTGCAACCTCTCCACAGCAGCTGGCGAAGGAGACTCGGTAACCCATTGAAAGCCGTTCGTCGACGTCCTCCTCCCAGGAATCCGGCTACCTTCAGCCGAATCAGAGGCCATAGGAAGGGAGGGAATGACGAAGGGAAGAATCCAAGAGGCGGCGAAGCAACAGAGACGAAGAACAGCCAACGATCAGGGAAGAAGAACACGGATGCACGAATCTTAAAGCAGGACGAAAAGGAGAACCAGAGCACTAGGGCGCATGATTCTCAAAGCACGAAAAAAAAAAAAATCGGCCTGCTGGTTGATGGCTAGTATACAAATAAATCTTGTGCTATGATTTCAATGATATCAACCATGTATAAAATATCGTACAAATGATAAAGGAATGCACATTTGAATCTTGTACAAGCTCTCTTAACTCAATTTCTGTGTCGGGAATTTAACCAGCCCATTTATATATAAAACTAATATTGAATTATATTATATTATAAGACGTTTCACAAATGTTCAACAGCACTAGATTTTGTGGACATGATTTAAATGATTGAATAAATATGGAACACATAAATAAAATAAATGATTTGGAAGCAAAAAATTATTATAATTTATTTAATAAATAAGTAACTTGTGTTGGATTTTAACATATAATCCTATATTACTTAGTATATAACCAATGTAAAACTAAACACATATTAATATAGGCTCTTACAATATCATCTTCAGCAAAATATTTAGGCTTAAGCGCAATTAAAACCAACCTATATAATAATTATTTCCTTCTATAACATGGATTTGCCTTTGCCCACCCCAAGATAAGATCATTACATTCAAATAACCAAACTCCATCTATATTTCAAACTCAAAAATTAAAACTTTCAATTTTTTTAAAAAATTTTCAAAATTCAAAAGTCGTTACCAAACTCTAATTTGCCAACCTTGCTTGCCATGAGAAGCATCATAATTTTGGATGATCTTATATCATAAAAAAATATAATGAGAGCAATTATTGTAGAAAGAAAACTACTACACTCTATTGGTCCATCCCTGTATTCATTACTACTTTCACCTAATTTCTACTATCATTCGACCATTCTTCTTAATCTTTTGTACCATAACATCACGAACATTATTATGGAATGTTAAGTTTTCATCACACCAATGTAAAGTTTCTTCACTAATTTATCTCATGGTCACTTGGCATTAGCTATCTTTAATGTCGTTGTCCATGGTGTAACACTCTAGTATGTTCTACCTAATCATCAAAACTTGGATACCAAAAGTTTTTCCTACCAAGGAAAGAAAAAGATAAAGAGGTAAGAAGATGCAGCGATAAAAACAAATGGGGGTTGGCTAAGGGGGTAGAGAGAATAGATATTGTGTAGAAAAGTGAAAGAGAGAGAGGAGTGTAGGCATGAAGAGAGAGAATAGAGTTATAACAAAGGAGTGTAAAGTATGAGGCTAGGCATAAAGAGAGAAGATAAAGGTGGGTCAAGATTGGAGGTAATAAAAGAATTTGATTGGAGCTAAGGCTTACAAATTAGAAAAGAAGAGGAGGGGAGGTGGGATAGGGAGTAAAAGGAAAATAAAAGGGTAAGAGAGAAAGGAAGCAATAAAAGAATGATCTTGAGGGGGCAACAATTCACTCCTCTATCTATACTCCAAAAAGTGGAGAGAAGTGAAGTTGCTTTTCTCTATTAATTTTTCATTCTCTTGTTTTGAAGCTGCATTAAGTGTTATATTTTATTTTCTTTTTCTATGCTAAAGGTAGAAGTTTCCAACTATAAACCCAAGAGAAAACATGTGTTATATTTTATTTTCTTTATCTATGCTAAAGGTAGAAGTTTCCAACTATAAACCCAAGAGAAAACACTAAGTGAAAAGATCATCTAAGACCTATTTATGCAAAACAACTGCACTCTTTATACTTTATTGCATATATGTATGTTTTTTGTGGCTAAGATATATAATTTGAAGATAAAGCATCATTAAATATAATATTGTTATTACTCCATCTTCTCTCTCTTTCTTTTTACTTATCTTTTCAAGGCCTTACATATGAAGTCTCTATTGTCTATAATTGTTACAATCAAGCAAGTTCTACCAATAAGCAACTTTTTGTAATTAAGTCTAAAAGTCTCCTCATAGACTTTAAATAAGCAATTGTGTATGAGATGTAAATCTTCTTCTTAAATTCTTTGAGTGAGATATAAGTCAAAGATTAAAGAATGATGTTCTTTATGTGCCTCTTAATACAAAGAGAATGCCAAATTTTCATTCTTTTATTGAATTTATTATTTTATTTTCTTTAATTGATATAGAGACTATATTCTCTATTTTATTAATATACTTGTTGTTCAATAATTGAGTAGAATAAAATTTAAAACTATGTTATTTGATGGAGAAAGAATGCAAGTTGCTTATCAGCTGAAGTAACCATAAATTTTACAATGGTTGATTAGAGTTTTTTTTAATATACTTCCCCTCCTTCACTGGCGATCATGCCGCCTCGCCTCTACCCTCTCTTCTCTCTATCTCTCCAATGTCCATGCCCAACATCATCGATCTCCTCCCTTCCATCCCTCTTTATTTCTTCTTCATCAACTTGTCGAATCCTTGGCTCAGCGACTTCCTCATCACCATTGCATGGCCAAATGCCATCCAAGTCACTGCCACTCACTGACCTTTGTCGCTCCTCCTCTTCTTTCTCTGTCATCACAGATTACCATGCCCATACCCAATGTTGGATCCATAAGGTGGTAACCCACTGCATGCAAGGCATGCAAGGAATCCAATAGCCAAAGGTCAACAACAAAATAGAGGGCAAAAGAGAAAGTATGTTATAAAGTCAATAATATCATTCTTAATACAAATCCAAATAAAACATAAGTTTTGATTACAAGCATAATTAAAAATTAAAATTCTTCTTAGTAGACGAAAGCTTCAATCTATCCAAATCCTCTCATCATTTTCTTGGCTCTAAAAAAAATTATTGAGAGTTTAATAAGCACTCACTTAATAAGTAAGCCTAAAATAAATATTATATAAATCTCAAAATATAGTTTATCATGATTCATCAATTTTTATATGGCAGTACATACATTTTTTTTGATATTTAGTGTCACTAAAATTCTTAAAAGATGTTGAAAGCTTATGTTATATTAGGCCTCAAATTCGGTTTTCAGACTTAATCACTGTCAATTTTCTCTATCAATTATCATTTATAGTCATTTTGTTACAAATACATCGTGGTTTCATGCTATGACTACATATATGTCTATGACGACACCATAATATAGAACACCACATGAGGTGTATCATGTCATCATGTCATATCATAGCAGACTGGATTGCAAGTGGTATATTTTATATTTATATTTTTACTAGCTTATCATATTCAAGTGCTAAATGATGACTTGTATAATATTTTTACTAATTTTGGGTTGAACACACCATAATTAATTATTTTGCACAGCACTATTAACTTACAAAATTCAGCCAAGCCCCGAGCAAAGGGTCTCGGATCAAATGGAGTCCGGGACCCTTTTCTATGAGTGCTTCAAGGTCGGCCTCCATCTTCCTCTCCACCCAATTGTCGAGGGCATTATGAGATTCTATGGGATCTGTCCTTCATTAGTGGTGTCGAACGGCTGGAGGCACATCGTGGGCTTCGTTTTCCTTTGCCAGTTTGTGGGAGCGAATGCTACTGTGCCTCTTTTTTGAGTCTGCCATAATATCGTCTTCCCCCAAAACTCTTCCTAACCTTACATTGGCCCCTTGAAGTCTTTTAAGAGAATCACTGGGACCCCTTCTTCTATAAAGGGTTGAAAGTCTTAGTTTTTTATTGTCCAGTGGAGTGGGAAGTGCCGCTTTCCTCGATCGTAGGGGCGCTTCACCGAGGAGTTGAATAAGGGTCCAACTTTGTCGAAATAGGAGTATAGGGACCGAACACCCTGAAGAATGGCCCCGCACTATCGGTCGGAGCCTTGTTGGCCGAGGATGCCCTCTTTAAAGTAGGGTCAGCAACATTGATCTCCGAGGTAAGCTTTAACTTCACGTTCTTCTCATTAAGCTTCATATGTATCTGCTTGCACCTAATTGGCCATTTGTTGGTTCTATTTGTAGCTATCGAGTCAAATCTTGGGGCTCGGCTAAGGGAGGAGTTGAAGAGGGAAGTTCGGAAGCAAGATTCCATGAGTGGGCATAAGGCCGAGAAGAGGCCTCATCCACCCTCAACAAGACCGATTAAGAAGAAAATCAAACCTGGCCAGCAGTCTCCTTTGTCAATTAAAAGGGTGGAGGAGATGTCGGTGAAGAGAGCCGAAGATGTACCGACTTTGGGAGAGGAGCCGATGAAAGAAGTTGTTAGGGCTCTGAGCCAAAAGGGGAAGGAGCCATTGGAGGAGCCGGTAAAGGTCCTGGTAGCTGGCCTTGTTGCACCTCTTCGTTCACTAGAGAGTCCCTTCCTAAGGCATCGATGGGGCTAGGGCAGAGCATCGAGGATCGGAAGGTGCCTTCAGCTGAGGAGCCTATCCTCGAAGAGTCGAGGGAGGTCGAGCTAAATGTCGAGGTTCAGGAAGGGCCTTCAGCCGAGGTAACGGGTCAAGATGAAATTCCTAGGCTAGCCCATCTTGGCTCTAAGGGGAAGCCATTGGCCTAGAGGATTCGCGAGTTCCTTGGCCAGAAGGAAGACTCTTCCAAGTTGATCACCAAGGAAGAAGAGGGGGGTACCGCTTCCGTCACGATCGATGAGCATATCATCCCTAAGGACCTGGACTTTCTTCCTGCGGTTGACAACTATGAGCTCCTAAGGGCCATAAGCGTCTATTCCTCCTAAGGAAGTAGGAGCTTGTATCTTGTTTCTTTCTCAATTTGTTTAGTTGCTCCCAAGCTCATTTGCCATATTTTGTTGCAGAATACAATAATTTTGAGGGTGATGTATAATCGTCTAAATTTGGTGACAAAAGTTCAAGCCTGAGCCATGTAGAAGAATGCCAAGCTTCGGACCAAGGAGGGCTCGGCGAGCCAATTGTCGAAGGAGTTGGCCAAGGTTCGGGTCGAGCTGGAGGAGGCCAATAAATCAGCCAAGATGGCCCGTAGATCAGCTGAGGAAGCCCGAGCAGAGCTGTCAAGGGTTCAGGCAGAGGTCACAGAGGAAATAAAAGTTTTGAATAAGAAACTTGAAGATGTGCATCGCCAATTTGAACATCACAAGAAGCGGGTGTTGTTAACCTTGGCTAAATTTGTGGTGATAAGGCATGAGACAGAGAATAACCGAATGAAGCTGGCTCATACTAAGGAGTTGCTTCATCATTATGAAGAGGAGAGAAGGAAGCTTCAAGAGTAGGTTGCTGAGGTAGACACTCGTCATGCTGAAGCACTGGTGGAGGTATACATTTACATGCTATGTATTAGTGGACTTCATCTTCTTTTTCTGATGAACTTGGCTATACTTATTATGTTTCTTAGATGAAGCTCGAAGCATCCTAGGCAGTGGAGAGGGTCAGGATGTTGACTGAAGAATTCTCCGAGCTTCGGGGCTAGGTGATCGAGGCTTGACAATAAGCTGCTATGGCCATCAAGAAGTATAAGGGCTTAGCCGCCTGTGAAGAAGAAAAAGTTTGGTTCTCTAGGGGCACCTATGAACTAGCGGTGAGGGTCACACGGCAGAGGATTGCCTGAGAATACACGAACCTTGACCTATCATTCTTTGAGAGGGAAAATTACTGCATCCCTTCACCCATCGAACTTTTGATTACATCCCCCCAGTTAGCTGATAAGGAGTATGAAGGGGGCGCCTTGGAGATTGAATATGAAATAGCCTCAGAGGTGGATCTGGCCAAAGCTCCTCCATCACTTGCTCAGGAGATCGAGGCGATCTTGCTGGTTGCTATGGGAGACGAGGCTCTTCCTTTTATTATTAATGATGCGAGCCAGTCTTCTTCAGTTACTAATCCTTTGGGAACACTCCACGAGGAAGAGGTAGCCGAGCTTGGGAAGCTATAGACATTTTTCTTTTTCTTTTTGTAATAGCAAAACTCTTTTAAGCCTTAAACATTTGTAGTCTCTTTGTAACATGGATTTTTAGGAATAAAAATATGCCTTCTTTTAGTTGCTTTGTGTTTTTTATCGTCTGAGCACTGCAGGGTCGACTATTTTCTTGGTATGCTTCATAATCCGACGAGTTTAGTTACTAAGGCCTCTTGAGGATAGCCTAGAAAAGCAAACGTTGAAGATGGTTTAGCTCTGCCAAATTATGGAGACACCTCGGCTCCGCCAAGATTCAAAGAACTCCACTCGGTCTTGCCGAGGTACGGAGATAGCTTGGCTCTACCGAGGTTTGAAAAAAAATTTTACTTGGCCTAGCCAAGGTATGGAGAAAGCTTGGCCGTGCTAAGGTTTGAAGAAAATTTTTTACTTTACCCAGCCAAAGTACAAGAAAGCTCGGCCATGCCGAGGTTTGGAGAAATTTTTTACTTGGTCCAGCCAAGGTAAGGAGAAAGCTCGACCGTGCCAAGGTTTGAAGAAAATTTTTTACTTGGCTCAGCCAAGGTACGAAGAAAATCGCTCGGACCTACTGAGGTTCAAAAAAATTTTTACTTGGCCTAGCCAAGGCATGAAGAAAGTTGCTCGGTCCTGCCGAGATTTGAAGAAATTTTTTACTTGGATCAGCCAAGGTACGAAGAAGGGTCGCTCGACCGTAACAATGTTAGAAGAAATTTTTTACTTGGCCTAGCCAAGGTACGGAGAAAGCTTGGCCATGCTGAGGTTCAAAAATTTTTTTTACTTGGCTCAGCCAAGGTACAGAGAAAATCGCTCGGCCATGCCAAGGTTCAAAAAGAATTTTTTACTTGGCCCAGCCAAGGTACGGAGAAGGCTTGGCTATGCCGAGGTTCGAAGAAATTTTTTACTTGGCCCAGCCAAGGTACGGAGAAAGCTCGGCCGTGCTGAGGTTTGGAGAAAATTTTTTACTTAGCCCAGCCAAGGCACGAAGAAAATCACTCGGTCATGCTAAGGTTCGGAGAGAATTTTTTACTTTGCCCAACTAAGGTACGAAGAAGGCTCGGCCGTACCAAGATTCGAAGAAATTTTTTACTTGGCCTAACCAAGGTACGGAGAAAGCTTGACCGTGCCGAGGTTCAGAGAAATTTTTTACTTGCCCAGCCAAGGTACGTAGAAAGGTTGACCGTGCCGAGGTTCTGAGAAATTTTTTTTCTTGGCCTAGCCAAGGTATGGAGAAAGTTGCTTGGCTCATGGGGTCGGTGTTCGGACAAGTCCTGCCTTTCATCAATATCTCGAAAAAGATGATTATTCAAAGAATAAATATACAAATTGGAGTGAAATTTTTTATTACAACGAGCAAAATAGCTCGGTTCAGGCATACTTCACTGGTAATACGCTCGAAGGTTATCTAAGTTCCATGTCCTGGGGATACTGTATCCCTTAAAGGCTTTCATTTGAAAAGGCGAGCCCCTCACAACGAACTGTTTTAGGCGGGTTCTCCTCTTTGTTTGGCCAACCCTGGGAGGAACTGACCATTGCAATCATATTAATGTTGTTTGCTTTGGAAGCCTTTATGTATCGCTCTAGTCTCCCTTGATGAATGAGCTGCTCAGTTTTGTTCTTTAGCTGCCAACACTCCTTGGTATCATGACAGTAGTCATGGTGATACTGGCAATATTTTGTTATATCCCTTTGAGCTAGGTTTCATTGGAGGGGCCCTGGTTGAGGAAGCTGGTGCTCGATCTCCATTAGGATCTGGGCTCGCACCACAGCAAGGGGGTGTATTGATTGAACCTTCGCGCCGGGCTTCTAGTGCACTGTCTTGGAAGTGGGCCCTTTAGCAATGAGGTGAACTCGCAGGGTGAGCCAGTCGGCTCTTTTCTGATCTCTTCTTCTCCTTTTTCTTAGATTGCTCGGCTTGGGCCGACCTTCAGACTTCTTTAACTCTGGCATATTTATCCGCCAGAGCTATCATATCGGAGACACTTTTGAGGTAGTTGACTTCAATAGCGAGGTAAAAGTCTTCTCCTTTGTTTCTCCGCCCGTTAAGGTGGACATGGCTACCTCATGGTTGAGGTGGTTGACTTTTAGTATGGCCGTGTTGAAATGGCCAAAAAAACTTCTCAAGGGCTTCCCCTCTCACTGCTTGACTTCGAAGAGGGAGTCAGATCTTGGTGGTGGTTACTGCTGATGAATTGGCTAGTGAATGAGCGACCCAGTTTGTCGAAGGAGTTGATGGAGTTCAACTTCAGTGTACCGAACCATATCCTGGTGGGCCCCCTTGGAGTAGAGGAAAAGGCCCAACATAAGATCGCATATGATGCCCCGTGAAATATATGATGGATCAAAAGCTGCTCGGTGGTCATTGGGGTTGGTGGTCTCATTGTACGGCTCGATTGCCAGGAGCTTGACATGAGATGAGACCACCTCCTTCATGATCTTTTCGATGAAGGATGGGTCCTGCTCCACCCATGGCTATGGATGGGATGCGTGCTTGACGGCATCTATTTCTTGGCGCATCTCTTGGAATTGCCACTCTACCCCCTCATTCTGAATAGTCAAAGAGGCCAGGTAGGGAGATCATAGTCACGGCGTCAAATTATGGCATGAGAAGATGAAGACGAAGCGGGCCCAATGGAACCGATGCAAACTCATATCTTTACCCTTCTGCAGTGCGGGTTCCACTTCTTCCTTGTGGTTGGATTATCATGGGTGGCTCGTGGCCTCAAGTGGGTTGGATGGAGGAGCTATTGGTTGAAATAGGGCAGCTACTCCACCAAAGTGCTGCTGAGCAAGTGCAGCTAGTGGAGGGACTCCATGGAGGCCCTGCACGAACTGCGTTAGGGTTTGAACTTGTTGGACCAATGCGCCAAACTGGTCCTGAATGATGGGGGCCGCGGATAATGGCAAATCCTCGGTCGACGGCGGTTGTGACGGCATCATATTACTTGTGAGGTCAGGCCTCTAGGAAGCGGCCTAATCTGGAGCATCAGTGGTTGCTCTCTTGCGATTAGCCATTGAGGATATATCCTTCTTGCTTGAACCTTTTCTCCTTGGTTTTAAGTTTTTAGAGGGACTTGGGGCTCTTCCTCTAGCTCCAATCTGTTGTTGCTGATTTTTGTTCTCCGGCTTGAAGACAATGCATGCCAAGATCCAGGTAGCTCTCTTCCATCCAGATGGACCTACAAGATAGCCCTTATGCAGGAAACACAGGGGATGGTCCCTGCAGAAGACCCTCCGGTGCTCATGTCAGTAAAAATCCTCAGCATGCAGATGCGAGGAGAATGTTGTTGCAGAGGAATACCCTAGAGAAGGTTTCTAAAGAACAATGGCCTTTGCTTAGATTGTGAGGGCTTAGAATTGCCTTAGAGATGCATACCTGGGGGTCTTCGGACTTAGTATTTGTGCGCTGCTGAGAAGATAAGAAGTTACCTGATTTTTTGGGCGCATTTTAGGGAATTGGTATTCGATAAGGCCGAAATCCCATCGGTTACAGGGATTGACGGTTGATGAAGCCGACAGATGCTTTATCGGGAATTTGAAATCCCATTGATCATGGACGGAGTGTTTCATTTGGCTTCCATTTCTGTTTTGGAAAGTTTACTCTGAAATCCTTGTGATCGGGATGGTTTATCCTCCGAGATATTCGGTATGGTTTGAAATAGTAATGACGCTTACGTTGAGAAAATGAGGACCGCTGAGGTATGGAGATGGCTCAACCCTACCGAGGTTCAGAAATAGCTCGGTCCTACTAAGGTTCGAAGATAGTTTGGCCCTTCTGATATAGTAGATAGCAGGTAAAGTTACTTGTCCTTTTCTGCAAAAGAAAATAGTGAAGGTTAGTGGATCATGGGTTTTGCTGCTTGCCATATTTGCCAATTGATGTCGTGGCATTTAACCCCGCATCACCTTTAACGCTGCATTGTTCCTTTCTTTCTTCGAAGCAATTTTGGCGATTTTATTGGGCTAGAGGAGGTGCTATCTTGGAGGTTGTCCTACATTTGTTTCGTTAATTAACTAAAAGTTGGAGCGTTCCACAGATCATCACCTTCGGCTCTCAGCGGTCCACCGCCTCCGTCTACTCCAGCGTCACTGCCCTTACCAGAGCCCCACCCTCTTCTCCCTCTTTCTATGTCATCTTCCTCTATCATCTCTGCCGTTGCCATTCTCGTCTCCCAAGGCTCTTCTCTGAGCATCGTCGCCTCCGTGGTCTGCTGCCGCCGCTGCCTTCCCCTTTTTTCTCTCTCTCTCTCTTCTTTCTCCTTGCCATCGTCGCCGATCATTGCCATCACCACCATCTCAAGGCCCTCTCTCATCTGCTGGCACCACACCCGGTTTCTTCCTTTCCTTCTTTCTCTGCGGCCAGCACCATCATCTTCTCCTTCGAGCGTTGCAGCGGTCACCGACCTCCGACCACCAACCTCATTCTCCTCCCTCATCGTTTCTCTCTCTTATTCGGCTTGAACGACGCTTCCCTCTTTTCTTTGGAACCGCCGCAGCCGTCGACATCCTCCATCGCCCACGAACAGGCGACCTCCCCTGTTTTCTCCTTCCTTCCTCCGTTGGCTCACCATCGCCGCTGTGATCAGATCGCTGCCTTCCTCCTCTTTGACGTCACCGCCGCCCTTTCTCGCTACTGGCAACAACCCCATCGCCAATGACCATGATAAACCCCTTTCCTTGAGCTCTTGCCGTTGGCTGCGGTGATTTGGTCATGGTCTGGTTCACTTAAAGGAGGGAAAAGACTTTGTACACCACCTTCAATGTAGCAAGTCCTACATGGGCTGCACCGCCTCTTCTTATTGGTCCATATGGATCCTTCGAGGACCGACGATGCGGGGCGGTATGACTCTGCTATGATGTTACATTCTGATCGTGACGGCCATTAAAAGCGCTTCACCTTTATTTTAAAAATAGTATGCAGACGAAAATGCCCTTTCCCTCCAGCCTACTTCTACCACCATTTTTTCTTGGATTACATCTGTGCAAGAAAAACTCTTTCTTCTCCCTTGCTCTGGCTTTCGGATGCAAGGAATCAGTCCAAGGTTTGAGCAAGATCCTGAGCCCTCGCTCTGAGAGTCCGATGTTAGGTTTTCCTCCTGTTTTGATTTTTGGTCGAAAGAAAATATTTCAGCTTCGAGGCTGGAATACATAGCTACCGAAAACCTTCTTTGTAATCTTCTAGAGAAAATGTCATCCGTAGTAGGAAGTAAAAAGTCCTTGTTTCCACTTCTTTGTAAAGCTCTTTTATTACACCAACTATTTTTTATCGTTAGAGGAAGTTAATGTGTGACTAAACCGTTTAATGCGCAAGTAACTTCCTTAGACCAAAACAGTTATGACATTCTGGGAGTCATAACTGTTTAGTGTTTAGTGTTTTTCTGCACGAAAGTCAATACCTTGAGTTTAGTGTTTTGTAGCACGAATATCATACTCTTTTAACTAGGATATTATACCTTATGAACTAGGGTATCGTCAGAGTATTTCGGCCTATATTCCCCGTTATTTCCTGTCCATATAGCTTTAGTATCGTCATTTGACAACTCGGATGTCCTACGATTTTCTGCATTCAGTTTTAGCTAAGGTGTCCCAATATGAGAGCTGGGGATGGTTGGTGCATGGCTTAACGGTTGCATTCGGGGTGTCATTATATAAGAACTGGGGTGTCGAAGGTTTGTAACTACAGTGTCGTAATATTTTCCTTGGGTGTCGTAAGGCTGGGGTGTTGTCGAATTATTTCTGAGATGTCGTAAGTTCTCTATAACTAACATTTGGAGCTAGAGTATCGTCATTTGACAGCTCAGGTATTGATAAACACATAAATAATTATTACTAAACCTATTAATTAATAATTCAATGTACCTATTATTATTTAATATTTTAATATTTTATATAATATTTTAGGTAAAACCTTATCAATTTTAAAGAGCTCAATTTTAGAAATTTAACGACGCAAACGACACTCGAATCGGACTTAAAACGAGCTTGAAATTAATTTTATAAGGATTTAGCACGTATTTTAAAGCAAAGTCGGCAAACCCATTGCCGACTTCATCGTCTTCTCAACAGAAATTTTCTTATTTCTCTCCCGATTCTTCTCCTTTTCCAAATCAATATTTTCCTCCACCAATTAAAAAATAAATTAGATTAAAAATTATCAAATTGGAAGAATTAAATTTATATGGAAGGAATTTTGATTTTATTCGCAATTTCTCTGGGAATTCTCTACATCACGCGTCGTTTTATATAGAAACAGGACATCTCTGATATGGTAACAGATACTCTTTGCATTTGGGCCGCGTCTGAAATTCTACAAATAGCAGTGAGGAGAGAAGAATGGAGGGGAGAGGGAGAGCAATTTGAAGTCCCCAATAGTCGTCGTGGGTTCGTGAGGCATCCGTCCGGCTAATCTGTGTCTGTGGAAGACTGCTCTGTTCTTAGGAGCAATCGACTGTTCCTAGGTGTCAGGAGCCGTCCGTGGCGTGGAGATTCTTCTTGAAGGCGGATGTTCGAGGAACGATTGATCAATTGTAGAGGTTCTGTGCTCAAGAGACGTCTGCTTGGAGGTCCTGTTCGTGGAAGCTTTGTTTCCATTCCCAGGAGGTCCGTAACTTGGTGTCTGTGAAGGAAGAAACGCAGCCCGGTTCAGCCTGTCTCCAAACCGTTCAGTCCATCTTTGGTTTGGTTTAGGAAGAATTTATTACTTTCTTATTGCCTTCTTAATGTCTTGACTTTTTAATTTAATATGAAATAAAGTTTCTATTCATGTTTAATTATTATTAAATTATATTTAAGTGGAAATAATTTTAGACTGATCTATGCTTAAAAGGAACGGGCCGTGATCTATAGGTACGGGCCGTGCTTTTATAAGATAGACCATATCTTGATTATTTTGCACTATTAATTATTTATTTAGTTAAATTTATAAATTTGTTTCAAGATAATCGCTAAAGTCCCTGTGGAATCGATCCTTTACTCTCACTATTCTATTAGTGAAATTAAGGTGTTTTAATCGTTGCGCTACGACACGCATCAGATTTTGGCGACGTTCTCGGGGACTTAAGTATGTTATTTTGAAAAAAAAAATTTATAAAAATTAAAAAATATAAAAATATAAAAAAATTAGATTAATTTTCTCTTAATTTTCTCTTAATTTTTAAATAGTTATTGTCTCTTTATTTTATTTCCTTAATTGTTAGAATTGTATATTTTCTTTTTAACATAAAAAAAAGAAAATTTATTACTTTCCTTCTTGTTATAAATCCACTTTTAACCTAATTTTCCTTTTAATTAACTTACCATTAAAAAAAAACTGAAAGAAAACCCTAAGACACCTTCCATAAAACATAATTAATTTAAAGAAAAAATATATAATAAAAAAAATATATAAATAAAATAAAATATTTTATTTCTATGCTTAGATTGACTTAGGTAAATTTATTTTCTGCAAAACTCAAAATTCCTCCATTGATACCTCATAATTTATTATGAAATTAGAAACCTAATCACAAAAAATTTTAAAAAAAGTATTTAGATTAATTTTGTTTGTAATTTCAAGAGCTGGACATCTGTTTGTTGCATTGCATTTTCATAATTAACTTTAATGGCACAAACCCCTAATCAAGATAAGGTAGGGATTTTATCACCCTTCCTTGGCCCACAAACCACATCCTTCATTTTGCATTAACCCAAACCTTTAACTCTAAAATTAACTAGACATCAGCCCCTAAGGAATTCGAGCTCAATAGGACAAGGCCCCCAAAAGAGTTGGACCGGGTCGAGATTGACTGCTTAACTGGTGTCTAGAAAGGAAAGGAAAGTGGTTACTTAATTGGTTCCATTCGCTTACCTAGTAAGCAACGGGGGGACCCCCACTGACCTTATCTTCAACTGACTAGTTAATCAGCTAATTTTTGACTTGGAGGGCTCCAAGGCGGTCTTGGAAGTTAGGAGTTGTCTAGATCTAACTTAAACCTATAATAGAGAGTCTAATCTTTGTTAACTTAATTGCTAATAATTATTAAACCCTAATTAAATTATGCATTGCTCTTAGCTCTAGGAATCTTTTAGGGTATTTTCTTTAGAATCTCTCTCTTTTTCTTCTATTAAAAAAATACTGAATTATTGTTTTCTTTAGAGTCATTGGTAGGGTGTATGCTTGGTCGCCGATCGTTGCAACCTAACCTTATACCCTTAGATCCTGATATAGAAAGAACTATTAGAGCAATCAGACTCAAAATTATGGATCATAATAACGAAAATAATCAACCACGACAGTTAAAAGAGTATTTTCCTCCTTCAAGGTATATCTACTCTCCCTGCATTCAAGTGCCTCCAGTAGAGGTCGTCCAATACAAAATTAAGTCAAGTGTAATCCAAATGTTATCATCTTTCTATGGACTTACAAATGAGGATCCCTACAAATACTTAGATGAATTCTTGGAAATTTGCTCAACTGTCAAGATTCAAAATTTCTCTGATGATGCACTTAGGCTTAAGTTATTCCCTTTGTCCCTAAAAGATAGAGCCAAGTATTGGTTAAATTCATTAGACACTGTTATAATTTCAACTTGGGATCATCTTCAGAGAG
This sequence comes from Calamus simplicifolius, assembly GCA_900491605.1. Lineage (NCBI taxonomy): Eukaryota > Viridiplantae > Streptophyta > Magnoliopsida > Arecales > Arecaceae > Calamus > Calamus simplicifolius. The sequence goes on from UESW01004002.1 coordinate 1,187,204, forward strand.
AGTTTCTTAAGAAATATTTTCCTATAGGAAAAATGAATCAAATTAGAAAAGTCATAACAAGTTTTCCTAGATAGATGGAGAAATGTTCCATGAGACACTGGAGAGATTTAAAGAACTGATTAGAAAATGTCCACATCATGCCATACCCAAATGGCAACTGGTTCAGTGCTTCTATGATGGTTTATCAGAAAAGCATCGGCAAATGGTTGATGCTTCATGTGGTGGGACATTTATGTTAAAAAATAAACATGAAGCTTGGCAACTCTTTGAGACATTAAGTGAGAATTCATTACATCACATATCAGTTGCTCGTCGAGACCCTCCCATAGGACCTAAAAGAGGTGAAATATATGAATTAGGTCATTCTACAGATATCTATACTAAGGTAGATGAATTATCCCATAAACTTGACCGGATTCTACAAGTTGGAAAGATCTCTTCCCCATCTACTCAAGTACATGAGGTCTGCATAATTTGTTCGAGTCCAACCCATTCTATAGGTGAATGTCCAGCTGCATACCAATTTCCTGAACTTGTTCAAGAGCAAGCCCACCAAGCCCAAACCCGATTAGCTCCTAGAACAGGAAATGATCCATATGCAAATACTTACAATCCTGGCTGGCGAAATCATCCAAATTTTTCTTGGAAACCTCAACCTGTAGCCAATTCATCGATCAGACCTAATTATCAAGAAACCAATTTTAGAAGCATGTCATATTCACAATATCCAAACATCCCACAACCTCCATCGAATATCATCCTACTTTCGAAGACAAAGTGTTACAAGCATTGAAAGGGCTAGAAATGAATACCCAAATCCTTCAATCCCACACACAATCTATTGCAAAACTAGAAACTCAGATAGGTCAATTAGCCACAACATTCAGTAGAAGGAGGAAGGTAAATTACCTAGTCAGCCTATTGATAACCCGAAAGGACAATTCATGGCTGAAGATTCCAATAGTCCTAACAAATTCCAGAACATGCTAAATCAGTCATGACTCTCAGAAGTGGAAAAACATTGAACCCACCTGAACCAACCCAGAAATTAGAAGTGGCTAAACCAGAAAAGAGAAGAAATGAAGAAGAAAAGGAATTCAATGATCAAGCAATCACACCTAAAGCCCATTCCCTAGTGCTTTAGAATCTCCTTTGTCTTCAGATAAGAAGAATATAAAAATGAATGAGATGCTAGAGTTATTTAAGCAAGCCAAATAAACTTACCTCTTCTCGATGCTATCAAGCAAGTTCCGGCTTATGCCAAATTTTTGAAGGATCTATGCACACAAAAACGGAAAGCAAAGTCACAAATACCAAAAAGATCCATTTGACTGAGTAAGTCAGCTCAGTTGTTCAGCAAATAACCCCACCCAAATTAAAAGATCCTGGTACCCCGATTATATCATGTGTCATAGGAAACTTCACAATCAAAAAAGCATTACTAGATTTGGGTGCGAGTGTAAACCTTCTCCCAAGTTCAGTGTATGAGTTATTTGGATTTGAAGAATTAAAACCCACAACGATAACACTATAATTGGCAGATAGATCAGTCAAAGTACTCGTGGAATATTGGAAGATGTATTAGTAAAGGTAGATGAATTCTATTTTCCTATCGACTTCCTTGTGTTGGATATGGAATCTAGCGGTAATCCTAACCAAATTCCCATCATCCTTGGACGACCTTTTCTAGCTACCGCTAATGCATGTATAAATTGTAGAACAGGTGTTATGGATGTATCTTTTGGAAACAAGAAGATGAGATTAAATATTTTTAATGCTTCCCAAGGACCACCTGTGTATGATTTAAATGAAGTAAACATGATCGAGAAAGTAGTAGATAAGAAATTTCAAAGTTTGCTTGATTCGGATCCTTTACAAACATGTCTTACACATTTTGGAATAGATGACTTTGATATTGATGAGTATACCAAAGAGATAAACATGTTATTAGAACCACCTAAGTTCGACACCATCCCTCCTTGGACTATAAAATATGAACCACTTCCAACTAAATCAAGCCCTTTAATACCATCCTTGGAAGAACCACCCTGACTAGAATTGAAACCTCTTCCTGTTGACTTAAAATATTCATTTCTTGGACCCAATGATACCCTTCCGGTAATCATTGCATCTACCCTAACTTCTAAGCAGGAAGATAAATTGGTAGATGTACTTAAAGAATATAAAGAGGCAATTGGATGGACAATAGCTGATCTTAAGGGAATTGACCCTTCCATTTGCATGCACCACATTCATAGTGAAATTGAAGCCAAACCACATAGAGACATGCAATAGAGGCTAAATCCGAACATGAGGGATGTTGTTAAGAAAGAAGTAGTAAAATGGCTGATGCTGGTATTATTTATCCAATTTGAATAGTCAATGGGTTAGTCCAATCCAAATAGTACCTAAAAAGTCGGGTATTACTGTGATTGAAAATGAAAAGTGCGAATCAATTCCTACTCGCACATCAACTAGTTGGAGAGTGTGTATAGATTATCAAAAGTTGAATGCCGTGACTAGGAAAGACCACTTTCCTTTGCCTTTTATTGATCAAATTCTAGAACGGCTAGCGGGACAAAGTTTCTTTTGTTTTTTATATGGATATTCAGGATACAATCAAGTCCCAGTATTTCCTACAGATCAAGAAAAGACCACCTTTACCTATCCCTTTGGAACATTTGCCTTTAGACGCATGCCATTTGGTCTTTGTAATGCACCAGCCACTTTTCAACGATGTATGTTGGCCATATTTTCTGATATGATTGGTCAATTTTTGGAAGTATTTATGGATAATTTTTTAGTTTTTGGTGCATCATTTGATAGCTGTCTCGAGAACTTGACTAAGGTACTGAAAAGATGTATGAAAATGAATTTAGTCCTAAGTTGGGAGAAGAGCCATTTTATAGTTCGTGAGGGAATTGTGCTCGGACACATTATTTCAAAGCGAGGTATTGAGGTTGATAAAGCCAAGGTTGAATTGATCTCAAATCTACCACCCCCAACCTCAGTTAAATAAGATGATCTTTCCTTGGTCATGCTGGTTTTTATAGACGCTTCATCAAAGATTTCAGTAAAATTTCTTGACCATTGTGTAATTTGTTGACTAAAGATAGTTCTTTTAATTTTGATGAAGATTATCTAAAAGCCTATAACATCCTTCGAACTGCTTTAACCACTGCACCAATTATCAAGCCCCCAGATTGGACCATACCTTTCGAAATCATGTGTGATGCTTCTGATTATGCTGTAGGGGCAGTTTTAGGATAGAAACTCAATCGAAAACCTCATGTAATTTATTATGCTAGCAAAACTCTTTCAGATGCACAAATGAACTATACTACCACTGAAAAAGAATTACTAGCAGTTGTGTTTGCCTTAGAAAAATTTAGATCATATTTGTTAGGCTCTAAGGTTTTAGTTTATTCAGATTATGCAGCATTGAGGTATCTTTTATCAAAAAAGGATACAAAACACAGACTGATTAGATGGATCCTTCTACTACAAGAATTTGATCTAGAAATCTTAGATAAGAAGGGTTCTAAAAATATGGTAGTAGATCATATCTCTAGGATCTCAGTAGAATACAATAAAGAAATAATTAGAGATAGGTTTCCTAATGAGCAATTGTTCTTAATTTCCCATAGCAGTCTTCTCTAGTTTGCCCACAATGTGAATTATTTGGCAACAGGAAAAGTACCTTCCCATTGGACAAAACAAGAAAAAGATAGATTTTTCTCACAAATCAAATATTACTTTTCGGAAGACCCTGAATTATTTAAGTACTGTTCAGATCAGGTGATTAGGCGATGTGTCTCAGAGAGTGAATTCAAAAGTATACTTAACTTCTGTCATTCTCTTGCCTATGGAGGACATTTTAGTGGAAAAAAACTGCAGCAAAGGTACTACAAAGTGGGTTTTATTGGCCAACTTTTTAAAGATGCACAATTAATAATTCAACGTACCTATTATTATTTAATTACTAATTCAACGTACCTATTATTATTTAATATTTTAATATTTTATATAATATTTTAGGTAAAACCTTATCAATTTAAAGAGCTCAATTTTAGAAATTTAATGACGTAAACAGCACTCGAATTGGACTTAAAACGAGCTTGAAATTAATTTTATAAGGATTTAGCACGTATTTTAAAGCAAAGTCGGCAAACCCATTGCCGACTTCATCGTCTTCTCAACAAAATTTCCTTATTTCTCTCCCGATTCTTCTCCTTTTCTAAATCAATCTTTTCCTCCACCAATTAAGAAATAAATTAGAATGGAAATTATCAAATTGGAAGAATTAAATTTATATAGAAGGAATTTTGATTTTATTCATGATTTCTCTAGGAATTCTCTGCATCACGCGTCGTTTTATATGGAAACAGGACATCTCTGATATGGAAACAGATACTCTCCATGTCTGGGCCGTGTCTGGAATTCTATAAATAGCAGCGAGGAGGGAAGAACGGAGGGGAGAGGGAGAGCAATTTGAAGTCCCCAAGAGCCGTCCGTGGGTTCGTGAGGCATCCGTCCGGCTGATCTGTGTCCGTGGAAGACTGCTCTGTTCTTAGGAGCAATCGGCTATTCCTAGGTGCCAGGAGCCGTCCGTGGCGTGGAGATTCTTCTTGGAGGCGAATGTTCTAGGAACGATTGAGCAATTGTAGAGGTTCTATGCCCAGGAGATGTCTGCCTAGAGGTCCTGTCCGTGCGTCCAGAGTTCGTGGAAGCTCTGTTTCCATTCCCAGGAGGTCCGTGGCTTGGCATCTATGAAGGAAGAAAGGCTGGCCCTGTCTCCAAACCGTTCAGTCCGTCTTTGGTTTGGTTTAAGAAGAATTTATTACTTTCTTATCACCTTCTTAATGTCATGACTTTTTAATTTAATATGAAATAAAGTTTCTATTCATGTTTAATTGTTATTAAATTATATTTAAGTGAAAATAATTTTAGACTGATCTATGCTTAAAAGGGACGGGCTGTGATCTATAGGTACGAGTCGTGCTCTTATAAGATAGACCATATCTTGATTATTTTGCACTATTAATTATTTATTTAGTTAAATTTATAAATTTGTTTCAAGATAATCGCTAAAGTCCATGTGGAATCGATCCTTTACTCTCACTATTTTATTAGTGAAATTAAGGTGTTTTAATCGTTGCGCTACGACACGCATCAGGTATCGTAGGTTGTTTTCTGGGATGTCGATCAATTATTTCTAGGGTATCGTAACAATCTGTTTTCTACGGTGTCGTAGGTTATTTTTCTCGGATGTCGTAGGTTGTTTTAATCAAGAGTGTCTGTTTGTTGCTATTCGGGGGTGTCGTAGCGTTTCAATCATCATAAAAGCTACGACACCCCATATTTACTGTTAAGACACCGTAGTAACAAGCCTACGACACCGGTGCTCCAAACGAATGCTGGAGAAAAGCCTCGCGACATCGCAGGAGAAAATCGGTCGAAAATCAGTGATGACACCTCAGAAAAAAAAGTCAAGAGTATTGCGACATCCAAGCTAAAGAAATAAGACACCTCTGTTAAACAAATACGACACTCCAGTTATGCTCGGCCGAAAATCCTTCGCGATACCATAGTTCAAACATTATGACACCCTAGCGATAACGCTACGACACCTATGCTTATAATCTTACGACACCCAAGGAGGAATTCGGCCAAAAATCATTCGTGACACCGCAGTTGAAATGTTACGACACCCTAGCGGCAATGCTACGATACATATGCTTATAACGAAGGCTGGAGAAAAGGCCTACCGTGTCGTAATGTTTCCTTGGGTGCCGTAATGCTGGGGTGTCGTCAGATTATTTTAGAGTTGTCGTAAGTTCTATAGCTAACATTTGGAGCTAGGGTGTCGTCATTTGACAGCTCGGGTGTCGTAAGTTTTTTTCTGGTGTCTCATCATGTTTACATCTATAAGAACTGGGGTGTCATAGGTTGTTTTCTCGGGTGTCATAGGTTGTTTTTTTGGGAGTATCGTTTGTTGCTATTCGGGGGTGTCATAGCGTTTCAATCGTCATAAAAGCTACAACACCCTAGATTTACTGTTAAGACACCGCAGTTACAAGCCTACGACACCTGTGCTCCAAACGAATGATGGAGAAAAGCCTCGCAACATCACAGGAGAAAATCAATCGAAAATCAGTGATGACATCTCAGGAAAAAAGTTGGGAGTATTGCAACACCCAAGTTAAAGAAATAAGACACCTCTGTTAAACAAATATGACACCCCAGTTATGCTTGGCTGAAAATCCTTCGCGATACCGCAGTTCAAACATCACGACACCCAAGCGACAACGCTACGACACCCATGCTTATATCCTTACGATACCCAAGGAGGAATTCAGCCAAAAATCATTCGTGATACCTCAGTTGAAACGTTGCGACACCCTAGCGGCAACGCTACGACCCCATGCTTATAACCTTCGCGATCTTCGTATGTTGCTTTCCGGGGTGTCGTAGTTTGTTCTCTGGGGTGTCTTTAACTGCTAAAGGGTGTGTCGTGCTTATAACTGACACTGGAGAGAAGGCCCACGACACCCCAAGTGAAATTCATCTAAAATCTTCACAACACCCAAGTTGAAACGTTACGACACTCTAGCAACAACGCTACGACACCCGTGATTATAACCTTCGCGATCTTCGTTTGTTGCTTTCCGGGTGTCGTAGGTTATTCTCTGGGGTTTCTTTAACTGCTAAAGGGGGTGTCGTTATTTTTTATATGGGGTGTCGTAAGTTGTTTCACGGGGTGCCGTTAGTTCCTAGTTTTAGCTATGGTGTCGTAATATGTGAACCTTGGTATCGTTAGGCCCTGCCTCAATGTGTTATAAATGGATGTCATCATTTTATAGCTTCAGCATCTTTTTTGTAAACTGGGTGTCGTGACTTCTGAATTCGGCTGTCGTAAGTTTATGTCTTTAACTGTTAATGGGTGTCATAGTTTTTAACTAGGAAGATAAACATGGAGCCATTATTCAGATCATAGAAGGCATGTATTCCTGGTATCCGAGGTTCGATCATAATTGTGTTGTCGTATTTTTTCAACTGAGGTGTGGTATTTTTTTAACCTTGGTGTCCTAATGCTTTGTCATGACTGTGTGCCTATATTTTCATAAACGATGCTGAAATTATAGATCGAAAAGAAATCGAGCATACTCCTAGCCGTGCACCTTCATCCATCGCTCCAAATGCAGGGGATGATATTGTAGTTCCTCAAACTGGAATGGAATTCAATTCAGCAGATGATGTATATACTTTATGCAATGGATACGCAAAAAGAGATGGTTTTGGAATCACAACAATGTGTAGCAGGGCCAATAACAACAAACAACTTTGCGCTTCAAGCACCTAGCATGTTGGAGGCAAGAAAAATCTAGAAAAACAAAGAAGAGTATGAATCATAGGGATACTAGAAAAGTTGTTTGTATGACATCCATAAAAGCAAGACTGAATGCTACAAGTTGTAAGTGGATATTAGTTGAGGTTTCTCTAGAACATAACCATGGGATGTCCATAACATCAACTGGTTATCTACGGTCGCATAGGAGGATCAGCACACCAGAGAAGATAGAGATCAGCAATTTACATACCGTGAATGTTTTGACAACTCAGATATACTCTACCATAGCAAGAAGAAAAGGGGGCAGAAGATAATTGGATTTCACTGAAAAGGATGCTCATAATTTCATTTGTCGCGAACGTCAATCTAAGCTGAAAGAAGGAGATGTACAGTCGAGGATAACCCATTTCACCGAAATGTAACTCATAAATCCCAATTTCTTCTATACCTTAGACCTCAATGGTCATCTCAGGTCTATCTTCTGGATTCATCCAAGGTTAAGATTGGAATGCACATACTTCGGTGATGTTCTAAGCTTTGACTCAACCTACTTGACAAATAGATATCAGATGCCTTTTTGTCCATTCATCAGGGTCAACCATTATGAACAGTCCACCTTACTTGGTTGCGCATTTTTGTCTGATGAGAGTACTAAGACATATAAATGAGTTTTTTAGTCATGGCTGGACGCAAATGGTGGTCAAGCACCTATTGCCATAATAACTAACCAAGATAAGGCAATCGAGGCTGCTATTAAAGAAGTTTTTCCTAACACACGACATCGATTTTATCTTTGGCATATATTGAAAAAGATACCTAAAAAGATTGGCCACATTTGCACAGCAAATCCCAAATTTCTGGTTGATTTTGATGAGGCGATATATGATTCATTGACCATACAGTCATTCGAGGAAAGGTGGGCACATGTTATAGAGAAATATAAAGAATGCAAGGCTATAGATTGGTTCAATGTCCTTTACAAATGTCGGGATAAATAGGTCATAGTTTACCTAAAGAATACATTCTTCGCAGGTTTGTATCTTATTGTCTTTGGTTCATGTTCATGTTCAATGCTTCTTTTTTTGATAAAATTATGTACATGGATGTTATCTTCACAAAGGAGCGAGGGCATCAATCACTTCTTCGATAGGTTTATAAATTCGAAGACTACACTAACGGAGTTCATAGGTAAGTACGAAGATGCCTTGGAGAAAAGGTATGAGGCTGAAAATCAAGAAGATAATAGGACATTGCAAATGATTGCTTTCCTAAAGACATCATCACCTTTTGAGAGACAAGCTGCAGGAAGGTATACAAGGCGCATTTTTAAAACATTTCAGAATAAGATCCTTGAAATGATTGCATCAAATACTAAATTGATCAAGGAAGCTGATAACTGTTGTGTATATTCTGTAAAGTCGTATGAAAGGATTGAAGTCGATGGAATCGGCAAGGAGATGACAAAAGATTATATCATGTCATACAATAGAAATATTGAAGATGTCCAATGCTAGTGTCGATCCTTTCAGTTCAAGGGTTACCTATGTAGGCATGCCTTGTTGGTTCTTCATCAAAGCGACATATTTTGTTTACCAGATAAATACTTCTTGAAGAGATGGTGCAAGGACATGAAATACCAATTCAATGATTTTGACTACAATACTGATGGTTGTGATAAAAGTACACAAAAAATATGGTACGCAGTGATAATTTTTTATTTGAAATGTCTTAATATATGTTTTCGATAACATTATGTTATTGATTGTAGATATAGTTTGCCGAGTCATCGGATGATGAAGCTTGCAGAGATAGCCTCCATGTCTGAAGATGCATTTAATTTAGTGATGGATGGTCTAACACCAATATTCAAAATTGCCATGGATGCTAACTGCGTAGCTAAGGCAAGTACACAGCTTGTAATTTAAGATCCTGAGCAAATTAGGACGAAAGGTCGCCCAAAAGAGAACAGATTAAAGAGTGGAGTTGAGAAAAAGTCAAAAAGATCAAGAAAAAATATGGTCAAGGCTTCCGTTGACGCTCCACCAATGCAAAATAAAATAAGAGTTGCTTCAAGCAACATACAGACTTGTATGCAGTCAATTAATACCGAAGAGGATATGGAAAGAATTATACCACCTTCCGAAACATTGATGGACGAGTTTGATGCTTATATATTAAGTCAATTAACACAGGAGCATATATAAAACACGGGTGTCGTGACTTTGTAACTAGGGTGTCTTAGTAGCAAATTAAGTGCTTTGTAACTAGGATGTCTTTTTCAGCCAAATGAAGTGCTCATCTAGTCTGCCAAGAAGAAACTCTTGCTTTAATATTTATGAATACGCTTGCACTGTTACGATACCCCAGCTCTCACCTAACGATACCCTCGCTTTAAAGTGACGACACGCATCTGGGGACCATTAAGGTGGGGGAGCGATGACATCGATGATTTTGGATTCTATGATACCCCAGCTCTTGCCTAACGATACCCTCGCTTTAAAGCGACGACACCCGTACGGGGACTGTTAAGGCGGGGGAGCGAGGACACCCCCGCTCTCAGCTAACGACACCCTAGCTTTAGCTCAATGACACCCGAAAGGCCAAATCCTACGACATCCAATTTCTCACGAAAGGACAGCAAAGCTTTTAGCGCGACGACACCCCAGCTCTGGGCTAACGACACCCTAGCTTTAGCGCGATAACACCCAAAAGGCAAAATCCTACGACATCCCATTTCTTACAAAAGGACACTAAAGCTTTTAGCGCGATGACACCCCAACTCTAGGCTAACGATACCCTAGCTTTAGCGTGATGACACTTGAAAGGCAAAATCCTATGACATCCCATTTCTCACAAAAGGATACCATAGCTTTAGTACGACGACACTCCAGCTCTCGGCTAACGATACCCTAGCTTTAGTGCGACGACACCCGAAAGGCTAAATCCTACAACATCCTATTTCTCATGAAAGGATACCAAAGCTTTTACTGTGACAACACCCCAGCTCTGGGCTAACAATACCCTAGCTTTAGCGCGACGATACCCGAAAGGCAAAATCCTACGACATCCTATTTCTCATGAAAGGACACCATAGCTTTAGCGCGACGACACCCCAGCTCTCAGCTAATGACACCCTAGCTTTAGCGCGATGACACCCGAAAGGCCAAATCCTATGACATCCCATTTCTCAAGAAAGGATACCATTTCTTTAGTGCGACGACATTGGAGGTAGACGAGTTGGCTTTCGCCTTCAGCATCAAACTTGGGCTCGATGGCTCCGATGAAGATGTTGAAAAGTAGACTGCCAAGGGAATGCTGAAGACCGACTCTGATGGATCTCTGAAATCCCCTTTTGAGCATACAAGTGCAAAGAAGAGAATGGGAGGAGGCCATAGAGGTCCGTCTGAAAATGCAAAAAGCGTTTCCGTATGACATTGTAAAGAAAATTTGCAATGACTAATAATTTTAATTATAGAAGAACTTGCGATTGCTTTGTAACTATGGTATTTTAATAGTAAATCTGGGGTATCATAGCTTTATTACGATTACGATTGATTTTCTCCTAAGATGTCGTAAAGCTTTTCCCCTAAGCATGAACAGATGTCTTAGGTTTGTAACTAGGGTGTTGTACTATTTCAGCTTGGATGTCGTCACTGGTTTTCGGCAGATTTTCTCCTAAGATGTCATAAAGTTTTCTCCTAAGCATGAATGGATGTCTTAGGTTTGTTACTTAGGTGTCGTAATAATTCAACTGGGGTGTCCTCACTATTTTTTGGCCGACTACCTCCTGCGATGTCACGAGGATTTTCATTAGCATCCGTTGTAAGGCCACGAGTTTCATAAGTTGAACCTACGGTGTCTTAACTATAAAGCTGAGGTGTCGTAGCTTTGTTTCGACCGATTTGCTTCTGGAATGTCGTAAAGCTTTTTCCCTAAGCGTGAACGGGTGTTTTAGGTTTGTAACTTGGGTGTTATAATAATTCAGCTGGGGTGTCATCACTGGTTTTCGGTTGATTTCCTCTTACGATGTCACGAGGCTTTTCTTCAGCGTTTGGTGTAAGGCCACAGGTGTCGTAAGTTTAAACCTACGGTGTCTTAACGGTAAAGCTGGGGTGTTCCGGGCAATTTCCTGAATGGGTATCATAGGTTTATAACTAGGGTGTCATACTATTTCAGCTGGAATATCATCACTAATTTTCGGCCAATTTTCTCCTGGTGTCGTGGGGCTTCTCTCCACGGTCAGTTATAAGCACGGGTGTCATAGCATTGTCAATAGGGTGTCGGATGGTTTCAGCTAGGGTGTCACGAAGGATTTTCGGCCGAATTTCTTCTGGGGTGTCGCGGGGCTTCTCTCCATGGTCAGTTATAAGCACGGGTGTCGTAGCATTGGTGCTAGGGTATCGTAAGGTTTCAACTAGGGTGTCACAAAAGATTTTCGACCGAATTCCTTCTGGGGTGTCGCGGGGCTTCTCTCCATAGTCAGTTATAAACACGAGTGTCATAGCATTGGTGCTAGGGTGTTGTAAAGTTTCAACTTGGATGTTGCGAAGGATTTTCGATCGAATTCCTCCTGGGTATTGCGGGGCTTCTCTACATGGTCAGTTATAAGAACGGGTGTCGTAGCATTGTCGTTAGGATATCGTAAGGTTTCAATTGGGATGTCGCAAAGGATTTTCAGCCGAATTCATTGTGGGGTGTCGCGAGGCTTCTCTCCATGGTCAGTTATAAGCACGGGTGTCGTAGCATTATCGCTATGGTGTTGTAAGGTTTAAACTGGGGTATCGCGAAGGATTTTCAGCCGAATTCCTCCTGGGGTGTCGCGGCCGTTCTCTCCAGTGTCCGTTATAAGCATGGGTGTCATAGTTGTCGATAGGGTGTCTTAACGACACCCAAGGAAACATGTCTGACACTGCAGTTACAAACCTTTGATACCCCAATTCTTATATAATGACACCCTATATGTAACCGTTAACCCATGAACTGACGAGACACTAGCTCTCATATTACGATACCACGGTTCAGATATTACGATACCCTAGCTAAAACTGGATGCAGATACGTATGATACCCCAAAAAATATCGTACGACACCGGAGTTGTAAAATGAGGACACTAGAGCTATATGGACAGGGAATAACGGGGAATATAGGCCGAGACACTCTGACGACACCCCAGTTCATAAGGTATAACATCCTAGTTAAAAGAGTATGACATTCGTGCAGAAAAACACTAAACTCAAGGTATTAAACGGTTTCCTAATGCATTAACTTCCTTTAACGACCAAAACAGTTAGTATAATAAAGGAACTATAAAAAGAAGTGGGAACAATGACTTTTTACTTCATGCTGTGGATGACATTTTCTCCAAAAGTTTTTGAAGAAGTCTTCAGTAGCTAGGTATTCCTGCCTCGAAGCTGAAATATTTTCTTTCGATCGGACTCTCAGAGCGAGGGCTAAGGATCTTGCTCAAACCTTGGACTAATTCCTTGCATCTGAAAGCCAGATCGAGGGGGAAGAAAGAGTTTTTATTGCACAGATATAATCCAAGAAAAAATGGTTGTAGAAGTAGGCTAGAGGGAAAGGGCATTTTCGTCTGCACACTATTTTTAAAATAAAGCGAAGCGATTTTAATGGACGTCACGATCAGAATGTAACATCGTATCAGAGCTATCCCGTCCCGCAATGTTAGACCATGTAGGATCCCCATGGATCAATCAGAAGAGGCGGTGCAGCCCACGTAGGACTTGCTACACCAGAGGTGGTGTACAAAGACTTTTCCAAGGAGAGAACTGAAAATGGGTTTGACCTTTGAGAATAGTAATGGGCCTGGTGGGTCACGGTCCAATGGGCTGGATAGGCTATGTGCCAGCTGAGTTAATGGGTTTGCACTCCTTTTAATGATGAATAATGTCATTGGGCTTTCAATCGGCGTGCAAGCGCTCCCTATGGCCACTAGGTCCTTGCATTTATCGATGATGGCATTAGAAGGTCCTTTTCCTAACCAGCCTAGACCCCCCCAACAATGAAATAAAAACCCAAACTAAGTCAAACACAAGATATACGAGAAGAAAAGCCTTTCCAACCAAAGAATTTTTCACTAAGCAACTTTGGATAAAATGAGGTTGCCCATAGGTCAAACACTTCTCTCTGTCCCTTACAAAGATTACTTAATATACCCACCCCAACCTCACTTAGAAAAAGTATGAAATTGACCTTGGCGCCTCGCACCCATGCACCTCCTGTGCATACTGGCCTAGTCTCATCTGCGTCCAAGCCCGCTTGACCTAGACCTCTGCACTGACTTGATCTTTGCTGACTTGATCTTCATTGGTCAAGCCGTATGATCAATTAAATTTATTGAATTTATTGATTACCTCTATGAAGACCTACTGCCTTTCATTTATAGGTGGAAAGCCGCTGCCCATCCATGTTGAATCAGTGTAGAAATCATCGCCTCAAAGCACCGTCTAAGAGTCGTTTATGTAAGCCTCCAAGTGGTCTTCATTATTGGCCATTGGATGTTGGTTGGACGGCCTTGATTGGCCTAAAAAATCGCCTCAAGAGAATTCCATGAAAATACGGTGCTGCTAGGTTGGCTGGATTGCCCATACCCACTGCCAGGCTGGCCGATGCCAGCTTGGACGCATGGGCCGCATGCTCGATTGGGCTACGCACGGCTTCTTGGGCCACGCGCCGGCTGGGCCGCATGCCTAGCTGGGCATGCGCGCACCGCCTCCGCCTAGGCTGTGCTCATAACTGGGCCACGGCCCAGCTGTAACAATCCTCTCCTGCTAAAATCTCGATGCTCTCGTCGAGCCATGCAGGCTCGAAACTACCTCACAGTGGTCCTTCTGGCGCACCTCGTCGTCGCACACCTTGACCCTCCTGGTCAAAGTCTCTCGGATCCCAATGCAGCCACCTGCCACGTACACCCACTGATGCCTTCCTGGTTGGATAGCCCTCTCACTGAGCCATCTTGCCTGCTACCTCATGTTGCAGGCTGACATGCCTAAGCCTGCTGCGCATGCACCGCCCCAGTGCCTGCATGCGCCGCCGCCTAGGTGTGAGGTCATCGCGCAACCTCAAGTCTGGTGGTGGGGTGCACCGCTCCAGCCCTTCGCAGTCTTGCCTCACCCTTCTGCTGGCATCAAACAAGGACGTCTACATCTTCGGATCAAGATGCCTCCACAATGAGGCATAACCTTGGCCTTGGCGTTGATGAAGAAATCCATGCCCAACACCATGTCGAGATTGTCGAGTGGCAGAACCTTCATGCTGCAACACCCTTGCCATGAGCCCACCTCCAATGTGGCCTCTGCTTGGCCCAAAGACTTCATCTCCTCAGAGTTTATGAGCTTCACCTGACAAGGCTTGGAAAATGATCCTAGACCCAATCTCTGCGCCGCTCCTTGGCTCACGAAACTGTACATCGCGCCGGTGTCAGCCAAGGCCCGTACTATCCTCCCGTTGACCCGAGCCCTTACGTGCATCAGACCTTGGCTTTGCTTCATCACGGTCAAGGTTTTGATCGCTATTAATGGGGATAACCTCACTATTAGCCCTTCCTCTAAACTCTCATATGCCTTATCTTCTTGGTTAGTAACGGCGGTTACTATCGTCACTTTTCTTGGGCACTCCCATGCCAGATGCGATCCTTCGCATATAAAGCATTCGGTGAAATTTGCTTGTGCCTTCGATTTTGCTGCTGCATATGTTAACACATCCTCTTTCTTACCTGCTTGACCCTGCGGTAGTGATGCACTTTTGCGCTTATCCTTGCCCTGGCCACCGCTAATCAAAGTCGTACTACTGCAAAAGTCCACCAATGCCTTTGCTGTTGTGAAGGCTGAAGGAATATCCCTCACCTCCTTCCTGCGAAGCTCAGCCTGTGCCCACCCTTGTAGGCCTGTGAGAAAGTTAAAAATCTTATCCTCCTCCGACATGTTGGACACCTCTAAAAGTAGCATGCTAAACTGTGCCATGTACTCCTGGACGCTCCCTGTCTGTTGCAGCTTTCGCAGATTCTCTCGAGCAAGCCATCCTGCATTGCTCAGCAGGAACTGACCTTTCAACTCCCTCTTGAAGACCTCCCATGTCTCGATTTTGGGATGCCCTGCACAGTCATCCTCTACCGTCGTGGTTCTCCATCAAAGTTTGGCATTGCCCTCCAGATAAATCGAGGCCTGATCCATCTGATCGACTGCTGTATTCTTTACCGCACGGAAGTAGACTTCCATATCCCATATGAAGTTCTCAACCTCTGTCGTGCTCCTGACTCCACCAAAGGCCTTAGGCTCCTGGACCTTTGCTTCCTTTGCCAGAGCGTCGACCATGTTAACTGGACATTATGCCTCCTGCTTTTGTTGGATCAACTCCTCCTTCAAAGCATGGATCCGAAGCTCCAATCTCTCCTCCATGGCTAGATCTGATCGTTGTTGTTGAATATTTTAATGCTCGAGGTCACGAATTAGCCTCTCGTGTGTCTCTATTAGCTGATTGTCTAAAGTCTGCAACTTGGTCAACTGCAGGCTCAACTCCATGCATATCTTGTGCTTGGAACTCGCTTCAATAGGGCTCTGATACCAATTGTCACCGGGCTTTCGATCGGCATGTGCAAGCGCTCCCTATGGCCACTAGGTCCTTGCGTTTACCGATGATGGCATTAGAAGGTCCCTCTCTTAACCATCCTAGACCCCCCCAACAATGAAATAAAAACCCCAAACCAAATCAAACACAAGATATATGGAAAGCAAAGCCTTCCCAATCAAAGAACTTTTCACTAAGTAACATTGGATACAATAAGGTTGCCCGTAGGCCAAACACTTCTCTCTTTGTCCCTTACAAAGATCACTCAATGTGCCTGCCCCAACCTCACTTGAAAAAAATACGAAACTGACCTTGGCGCCTTGCACCCATGCACCTCCTGTGCGTATCAGCCTAGTCTCGTCTACGTCCAAGCTCGCCTGGCCTAAACCTCTGCACTGATTTGATCTTCGCCTGGCTTAGACATCACCATGCGGTCAACTAGTCCGCTTGTCCAGCTGGGCGCGCGCATGCCCCCTTCGCCTAGGCCGTGCTCACAACTGGGCCATGGCCTGGCTGTAACAATAATGCCTTGCACCGTGCGCAGTGCAGAATTGCATGCACCATGCAAGGTGATTGATTCGCATGCACGTGGATGCGCATGCAGTATGAAAAGAACAAAAATGTCTTCGCTACACGCATGTGTGGACCAATCACCGCACATGGTGCCTGCATCCTACACCACATGCAGTGCACAAAGATGCTTCCTTTAATGATAGATGTTGGGCTAGCTAATTAATTTTTGGGCTTAGGCTTTGAGATAATTAAGGCTTAGCAAGGGCATTTTTTTAATATAATTAAGTAATGAAAATTAGCAATATTAGAAAATAATTAAATCTTAGTTAAGATTACATTGAATTAGAGGGGTAAAATGATCATTTTTAACTAAAAAAGGTAAAATAGTAATTTTATTAATAATGAATTTTGGTAGATTAATTAATTGCTTCTGCTTAATTATAGGTGATCATTGATTATTGGCTTGAGAAGATTATTGGAATAGCGATTTGATGTAAGAGTTCTACACTCTACCATTGTGTAATATGTTTGCATATATCATATATTGTAATTGATTTTTTCTATATGGTTTGGGTTGAGAATTGTTTTGAGCATTCTGTATTACTATGGATTTGTGTATATATGGTGATATCTTATTTTGCTATAAATGGTTCTTGGTTTGATTTGAGATTATAAGATTTAGGTATTCTGGATGTGGTGTGGCTTGGCATTCTGTAGGTGTTATGATGTGGTTTAGAATTCTAAAGGTGATAGAGTGTGGCTTAGTATTTTAGGCTTAGCCTTCTGGTGGTGGTATGGTATAGTTTGGTATTCTAGATATTCTAGAGGTGGTATGGTGTGGCTTCATATTCTAAATGTGATATATCTTGGCATTCTCATGGTAGTATGGTTTAGTTTGCTTTTTTAGAGGTGGTCCAGTGTGGCTTGGTATTCTATGCTTGGTATTCCGAAGGTGGTATAGTATGGTGAGGCTTGGTATTCTGGAGGTGATATAACATAGCTTGGTATATATTCTGGATACTATGCCTTGTGATGCATGCATGCTAAGGGAATAACTCTTTGAAGGTTGCTTTACGGGTGCTATGGTTGTAGCCTATGGCGTATTGCATGTTAATGAGGGCAACTACTTGGTGATGCGATGCATACAGGTGCAAGAATGGTTTTGTTTGTAATTATCTGGATACAGTGTCTGTGACGCATGCATGCTAAGAGAATGCCTCACTTTGGAGGTTGCTTTACAAGCATTGTGGTTATGGCTCAAGGCATATTACATGCTAGCACTACAGTAAATTTCAATTTTAACGACGCTTTTATGTTATTTACCGACGCTTTTTTAGCGTCGGGATACTGTTTTTCGATGCTTTCTAAAGCGTCGGGAGAAAGAGGGTGGTTACAAAATTTGCCGACGCTTTGGAGAAGCGTCGGTAAAAATAAATATGCCGACGCTTTAAAAAGCGTCGGCAATTTCTATTTCGACGCTTTTTAAAGCATCGGCATATAAATCTGTCGACGCTTTTTAAAGCGTCGGATTTTAAGCAAGCCGACGCTTTTTAAAGCGTCGGCTTTTAAACAAGCCGACGCTTTTTAAAGCGCTTTTTTATAACCTACCGACGTTATTAAAAGCGTCGGCATATTAACAGTTAATTTTTTAAAAAAACTAAATTTACAAACGTGCTGTCACGCACGTTTCCTCTGTGAGTGACTTCGACTTTCACACCTCTAAGTGCCTTTTTGATCTGCTTGACAGCAGCAGCCATACATGAATGTTTGATAGAGCATTAAATGCTGCAGTTTAAATGGAAAATCATTGAATCCAGGATGTTAATATACAAATGCCAGTAGAGCCACATATAGTCGTTCTCTAGTCAAAGATTTTTCAATACATCGTGTAGCTTACTGTGTTCTTTGAGAAACTTTTTTCTATTTGTGCCAAGCGTACATCACCAGTCACATTAATATAGCAAAAGCAAAACAAGTTTAAAAAAATAAAAAATAAAACAAAGTAACAGTCAAGGAAGATAGGGTGCTGAATGCATTCAAGCATACCTTGATACGGTCAGCATCTGACAATGGTCTTGATAACACATCTGAGCTACAAACTCAATCACAGGGAGTGG
Source organism: Calamus simplicifolius (assembly GCA_900491605.1). Lineage (NCBI taxonomy): Eukaryota > Viridiplantae > Streptophyta > Magnoliopsida > Arecales > Arecaceae > Calamus > Calamus simplicifolius. The sequence continues at coordinate 1,205,769 of UESW01004002.1, forward strand.
CTCAATGAAAGCAGTGGATGACATATCTGGAAATAAAATACCAAAAAGCTTATACTCAGCCACAAGCAATCATGAAAAATATAGGGTGCAATGCCTTCAAGCTATGCAGTGAATAGGATGGCAAGGAACAAACAGATTCTTACCGATATTCAGTGAGAGGCCCATCTGAGTTGGCCTAATGCTCTGGTAGAAGCCACACCATGACTGTAATCCATCACCTAGCCTGTGGTTTTCTGATCTCAGGAGAATAGAAGGATCTCCCAATAGATATGTACCTAGCAACGATTTCATCCAAATAGATTTTTTTTTTTTCAAGAAATCAGCGGGCAATTACTAAGGATTCAAATAGCCTACATGGGAAAGTAAACAAACAGTAACTACTGACAAGATAGGGTTAAAAAAATAAAAAAAGGTAGGGCACCTTTGACTCGATAATTCCCTCAGGACAATATCAAGAACCTGAAGAGCCTCTTGCGGAGCATCGGACTGCCTCCCAGCAAGGAACTGATGCAGACGATGAAGGTCCGCACGAGCTACAAACCTGATCGCCCAAAATAAATACCTGCTCAAAAGAACAAATTATCTGCTTCCTCCAGCTTTTCCAAACTCTGTGACAGTCAAAAAAAAATTATGTTCATTTACAAGAAGAAAGCATCATCTTTAGCCCATGCATCTCATCTAGAGACTCCAATGATAAGAAACGTATCTAAAGGCACTTTCAAGAGTCACACATACTTGTCATTGCATATAAATTCTGCCCATATTTGATTAGAATCATCTCATACATTTCACTTGTAGCAGGCAATGCAATTTGAACTTGACTCCACATGCTTCAGTATGATCCGTATTATATGCTCATGACACATGAAAATTATTGTGGACCACTATCAGGCTGAAACAAGGATACAGGACATACCAACTGTTGCAAAATGACATGACCTGATTAATTGAAAACTGAAGCAAGGAAAGCAGCCCCTTAGTCAATCTCTTTGTTGATGAGCCATCAAACATTATTAAGGCATGACATCAAACTTGATATAACTGTGGCACCATTCTAGAATATCAAGGCCCTACCATGCCAAAATGTGGCCGAGACAACCTGGCTTGATAACATGACATGCAAAAGAAGCCATTTCATTATCCTGGAAAATTCTTAGACAACATCAGATGCACAGGGAAAAAATCACCGATAAACTATCAAATAATTTTTTTAACAAAATCAACTACTAGAATAATCAAATTTGGGATTGTTCTTCACCACATCACAAGGCTTCCATTAGATACTCTGACTCAAGTTCTCATCCATAGACATAAACTATAATGAGAATGTAATAACGAGAGGATTTCATACATTCTTAAAATCACATTGCATACATTTCATTGCATCAACTAAGAGAGTTACAAGTTAAAGTTTAACAAAATTTAAAAATACATAAAATGGAAGATCTAAAATAAAAGTAGGTGAGGTCAATGATCTGTAGGAGGAAGATCGTCACCCTGTCCGCTCCGATCTGATGCTCCAGGAGCCTATAAGAATAATTAAAAAAATTAATTTGCTTAACTATCAATTGCAATATATTAGATAAATAATTGATATAATATAAGAATATATATTAATATATATATATATATATATATACCTGATGTGGAACAAACATGTGTACGATAGATGTAAGCCGCTCAATGTGCTCTCTCATAGAATCCATCGATGCTCTATCGGCGGCACTCCTCTGTCGCATCTCCTCCATCTCTGCTCTATCATTGGCACTCTTCTGTCGCATTTCCTCCATCTCATGCTCAAGTCTGCGAACATCTGCAGAATCTGCAGCAACACGTTCATTTCTATTCATCTCAGATAACTGAGTGGGGTGACTCCAACTCCATAACCCCTCACTCGACCATAGCGCTCTGGCCCCATCAACTCCGTAAATACGTCGGCCTCAATACGACCACTCTGTATAGAGTCATCAACACGCTCAGCAATAAGAGCTGTAGCTCTTTCCTGTATTAATTTAAAAAAATTAGTTAGATCTTATTGAATAATAAAATCAAATTAAAATCATTGCATGAAATAAATTGTAATAAATAATTACATATAAGTCCCTTGACTCATCTCGGACAAAAGTGCCATCACGGTGAATATGAGTCATTCGATAAAACTCCACCTCACCAGGTTTCCGTCCATGCTCATCCATCTACAAGAAATATTACATTTTTTTAAAACTAAATTTTATATTGATAAAACTAAGTTGTCCGTTCATGCATTTATACCTACATACACACATTGTTCATGTCAATGTAAAAACATGTGAAACATTGCTAAAGATTGGAGAAGACGGAGACTAAACTGAAAATTACATCAAAATTAATCCTGTCTTTCCCATTCTTTTCATCAGTTTCATTTATATGAGCTGCTTAGTTAAGTGTAAAATGTTGGTGCTTGTATCATGAAGTGCTTGTTATGAAGACAAGTTTTGATGCCACTTTTCCCCTCTTGAAGTGCCATTTTCATTTTTAACTCTCATGTGTTTTCCTATCATTCATAAGCTGGAGTTGCTGGGGCCTAATTGTCTTGCTCTCTTATGTGTTACCAGCAAGAATGTGAGGAGCTGGCAAGGGGAAGTGAGGAACTATTAGATACTACTATTTAGGACTTTGCAGAAAAGCTTTTACTAACATCCGCATCTTATTATGCTATAACTAATGAAGGTGAATAAATGGTAATGACTTTATCCACTTCCAAAACTATCTTAAATTTACTTAAAATCAGATATTCTATTGTAATTTTTTTTTTTAAGCTTCTCTCCTTCCATACGTGCTATATGTATACGTTGATAAATTTGTCTCAAGTCTTCCTCTTACTAATTGAAACTTTCTTTCTTCTCTAATATGACCATATCTTGAAAATATTAGGTGGCAGACTATCTTTCCCTAGGCTCTTTGCAATACAACTTAAAATAGGCTTTGAAAACAAGCAATGTGGCTAAGAATATTAGAACAAAGTTATTAGACGCCAATGACCTATACACCTCAATCAAGAATATCAGCCACTGCTTGAATGACAGGATGTTCTTCAATCAAGAAAATCAGCCACTAATTTTGGGTTAGGCCATAGGTTTGTGGGAAACAAACTCATTAGATACAAAACAAGGCTTGTGGGAAACAAAACAAGAATTTTATGGACAGAGAAAATATGTACCTGTATTAAATGTTGAAATGGGATACTTGCCAATTTCAACATTTAAGGTCTCAAACAAAAATGAGAAAATACGTACCTGTACCTGTATCCCAGATTGCAAGCTTCAATCGTTTCTCCCCAATGTCAACAATATTTACCTTAAAATCAACACCTAATGGAAGAAATGGAATGACAGAAGAATCTAAGTCCATTCAACAAACAAAGTTTAATTCTAGAATGAAACTTACCAATCATGCTTATTAAAATAAATCCAGACAGGTAGAAAGAAGGCTGAAACAAAAGAGTTTTTATAAGCCAGAAGAAATCTGGATATTGATGTTAGGGTTTAAACCTTGATAAATAGCAATGGGATTCCCCGTTGAACAAGAACTAGAACTAAGGATTTCTAATCCTGTTAGGTTTAGACCTTGATGAATAGCAATGGGATTCCCCGTTCAACAAGAACTAGAATTAAGGATTTCCAATCCTGTTAGGTTTAGACCTTGATGAATAGCAATGGGATTCCCCGTTTAACAAGAACTAGAATTAAGGATTTCTAATCCTGTTAGGTTTAGTTCTTGAAAAGGAGGAAGATGGGGAGGAGAAAGAAAGGGCTGCCGCCCTATGATGAGAGAAGGGAATTTTTGGAAAAAGAATCTGTTCTCTATTCCATCCAAACCCTAGAGACTAGGGTTTAAATACATCCACGAAGTGGGCCAGGCCCAGACTCAACAAAAAACTCCCATGGACTAAACCAATGAGATTAAACTAATCCCCAAGCCCGTGTACACCCGTGACTTGATTTAATCTCAACCCTTGGACTCAAACCCAGCCCAATACAAGTTAGCCCACCTGGGCCTTGATAGCACCACACCAGGCCCAACAATCTCCACCTTGGTGCTTTCAAGGCCTCAGCACGTCCACTGTCCATCAGCTTTAACAACGAAATACACTTTTGAAAACTGTCCCGTGGAAGAACCTTAGTCAGTGCATCTGCTGGATTTTCTTTGGTGTGTACCTTCACCAGCTCACCTCACCATCTTCCACCAGCTCTCTGATCCTATGGTATCTGAGGTCAATGTGCTTCGTCCTGGCATGATAGACTGCATTCTGCGCAAGCATCAGAGCACTCTGGCTGTCACTATGCACCTGGACAACCTTCTATCAAGTCCCATCTCCAGCATCAAGCCCTTCAGCCAAAGAGCTTCCTTTGCTGCCTCTGTGATACCTATGTATTCTGCCTCCGTGGTAGATAAGGCTGTGATGGGCTGCAGACATGATCTCCACGATACTGGACCACCAAACAGGCTGAACACAAAGCCTGTTGTGGATCTCCTAGTGTCCACATCTCCACCAAAGTTTGCATCCACATACCCATATAACTGCCCACGAGCCTCCTTGGATAAGTTGGATCTCTCAGCATCTTCTTGCTGTCCATAGCAAATACCAACCCCAACTGTACCTACCAAGTACCTGAAGATTCCCTTCAGTGCTCGCCAGTGCTCCCTACCAGGCTGCGCCATGAACCTGCTCACCTGGCTCACTGCATGGGCTATGTCTGGCCTACAACATACCATGGCATACATAAGGCTCCCAACACCAGAAGCATATGGTACCTTCTCCATCTCCTGAGCCTCCACCTCAGTCTGTGGTGACATGGTCTTCGATAAGGAAAAATGTGCTGCCAAAGGTAGTGCTGTCGGTTTGGCATCCTTCATCCCATATCGCTCCAGAATCTTTTTAATGTAGCCACCCTGACTCAGATGCAGCACACCTTTGATCTATCTCTGATGATTTCCATCCCTAGGATCTTCCTGGCTGGCCCCAGATCCTTCATCTCAAACTCCCGAGACAAAGCTATCTTCAGTTCCTGTACAGCCTTCTCACTCTTGCATGCTATCAGCATGTCATCTACATACAAGAGTAAGTACATCCTAGACCCATCATCCAGAGATTTAACATACACACAAGAATCATACTCACACCTGGAAAGTCCAATGCTCCTAACATAAGTGTCAAATCTCTTGTACCACTGCCTCGGCGACTGCTTCAGTCCATACAGAGATTTCTTCAGCAAACAGACTTTCCCATCTGATCTTGGTTCTCTAAACCCTGGTGGCTGCTCCATGTAGATGCTCTCCTCCAAATGACCATGGAGGAATGCTGTCTTCACATCCATCTGCTCCAGCTCCAAGTCCTGAGCTGCTACAATACTCAATAATAGTCTGATGGAAGTGTGCCTGACAACTGGAGAAAATATCTCACCATAATCGATGCCTTCTTTCTGAGAGTATCCTTTGGCCACTAGTCTTGCCTTATACCTGATACCCTCTTGTTCTGAAGCTCCTTCCTTGCGCTGATAAACCCATTTACAACCAATGGGTTTCTTTCCTTGTGGCAGCTGGACCACCTGCCACGTATTATTTCTGTGAAGAGACTGCATTTCCTCTGCCATAGCATGGATCCACCTATCTCTATCCTGACTTTCCATAGCCTCCTCATAGGTGAAAGGGTCTCCATTCGCTGTCACCAGGGCATATGACAACGAATCCTCAAAGCCGTATCGAACTGGTGGTCGCACGTTCCTCCTGGGCCTTTGCTGTGCGATCCCAGTATCAGTCCCCTGTCCAGCTGCATCCTGCTGAACTCTCTGGCTTCTACCCCCTCTGTCAGTCCTCTCCACCTGAATCTCAAATCCTCCTGGTCCACTAGCAAATGGCACAACTGTATAGGAGGTTGTCTGACTAGTGTTACCGTGTTCTACCTCTTGTAGTCCCTGCTGTGCATCCATGCCACTTCTGTTCTGGAGGATTGAGCTCTCATCAAAGGTTACATCTCTGCTGATGACAACCTTCTTCTCCAAGGGGTCCCATAGCCGATACCCCTTGACTCCTCGCGGGTAGCCTAGGAACACCATCTTCTTAGACCTGGCATCCAACTTACTCCGCTCCCCAGCTCCAACATGCACATATGCTGTGCATCCAAACACCCTTAGATGGTTTAGGCTTGTCTTCCTTCCAGACCATATCTCCTCTGGAATGTCTCCATCTAACCTGGTGTGCGGTGACCGATTGACCAAGTAGCTAGCTGCATCTACTGCGTCAACCCAGAACATCTTTGGAAGCCCTGCCTGCAGCCTTAAGCATCTTGCCTTTTCCAATAGTGTTCTGTTCATCCTCTCAGCCACCCCATTCTGTTGAGGAGTTCCCATCACCGAGAAGTGCCTTCTGATGCCCCACTCCTCACAAAAAATCTGGAACTCCCTGCTGGTGTATTCCCCGCCATTATCAGACCTCAGACACTTCACACTTTTACCCTGCTCCTTCTCCACCTCAGCCTTCCAGATTTTGAACTTGGTGAAGACCTCTGATTTCTCCTTCATAAAGTAGATCCACAGCTTCCTTGAGAAATCATCTATCAGGGTCATAAAGTATCTGGCCCCATTCCTTGCAGAAACTGGGGCTGGTCCCCAGACATCTATGTGTACTAACTCCAGGGGTTCAGCACTCCTAGCTGTGCTGACTGAGAACTGTACTCTCCTCTGCTTTCCCATCTGACAAGGCTCACAGATCTCCATATCTCCGCTACTCAAGTCTGGAAGCAGACCTCTCTTGCTCAGTTCTTTCATCCCCTTGTCTCCCATGTGGCCCAGGCGGTAATGCCACATCCTGTATACATCCCGGGGATCTTGCTCCACAGCTGCCACCTCAGATTTCACAGTCATCACAGAGCCCTCCATCTTGTATAGATTATTTTCCAGCCTCCTCCCTCTCATCACCACCATGGCTCCATTGGAGATGTTCAGAACTCCACTCCTGTTACGACTGCTGAAGCTGTATCCAGTCCGCTCCAAGTACCCCAGTGATACCAGATTCTTCTTGAGTTCTGGAACATGCTTCACACTGGTAAGAGTGCGCACCATACCATCAAACATCCTCACCCTCACTGTGCCAATACCTGCCACCTTGCAAGGGTGATTATCTCCAAGAGTCACATTCCCCTCCTCAACCTCTGTGTAAGTACTGAACCACGACCGGTTGGGAGTGTAATGATGAGAACAGGCTGAATCCAAGGTCCACATCTCTGTGCTGTGCCTGTGATCATCTGATACAACCAAGAGATCATCCTCCACCTCCTGATCTGCAACTGTACTCACAGACTCAGATCCTCCTTTTTCTCCCTTCTGATTTTTCCACTTAGGACAATTCTTCTTAAAATATCCTACCTCTCCACACTTATAGCACTTCAGCTCTCTCTTGCCTTTCCTGGACTTTGATCGTCCTCCAGACTTACTTCTGTTCCTGCCCCTACCTCTGCCTGTCCTTTCCCCAACTGATAGACCCTCCTGGGGAACAGCTTCCTTGGTCATCTTCTCCCTCTGCTCATTCGTCCGAAGCACCGAGACAATATCTTCATAAATTAATGTCTCCTTCCCATAGAGCAGTGTTGTGACCAATGAGTCATAAGACGTGGGCATTGAACATAAAAGCAGAAGTGCTTTATCTTCTTCCTCCATCTTGACCCCGACATTCAGAAGTTCATTGCTCATCTGGTCGAATATCTGGATGTGACCCAGCACATCTCCACCTTCTGACATGCGAAGGCTGTAGAGGCGCTTCTTCAACATCAACTTGTTGCACATATTCTTCCCCATATAGAGGGTGTGCAACTTCGTCCAGAGTCCCTTCGGGGTCTTCTCCTCCAGCACTGAATAGAGGACTGAATCCGCCAGACAGCCCCTGATCATTGAACATGTCTTCTTCTCCAATGAAATCCACTGCTTGTCTGTCATCCCATCTGGCCTTTCCTCCAAAGCCAAATCTAAACCCTGCTGCACAAGGAGGTCCTCTACCCGGACTTTCCACATGGAGAAACTTCCCTTCCCATCAAACTTCTCAACCTCTATTTTTATGCTACTCCCCATGGCCAATTTCAAAAATAGCACAAAAATAAATTTTATAAAATAGAGAAGTACCTTGACGAGATTCTGTTGAAATTATTTCAACTCCTTGAAGGCCTCCAATTACTCCTTGAACCAGGCTCTGATACCACTTGTTAGGGTTTATACCTTGATGAATAGCAATGGGATTCCCCGTTGAACAAGAACTAGAACTAAGGATTTCTAATCCTGTTAGGTTTAGACCTTGATGAATAGCAATGGGATTCCCCGTTCAACAAGAACTAGAATTAAGGATTTCCAATCCTGTTAGGTTTAGACCTTGATGAATAGCAATGGGATTCCCCGTTCAACAAGAACTAAATTAAGGATTTCTAATCCTGTTAGGTTTAGTTCTTGAAAAGGAGGAAGATGGGGAGGAGAAAGAAAGGGCTGCCGCCCTATGATGAGAGAAGGGAATTTTTAGGAGAAAAGAATCTGTTCTCTATTCCATCCAAACCCTAGAGACTAGGGTTTAAATACATCCACGAAGTGGGCCAGGCCCAGACTCAACAAAAAACTCCCATGGACTAAACCAATGAGATTAAACTAATCCCCAAGCCCGTGTACACCCGTGACTTGATTTAATCTCAACCCTTGGACTCAAACCCAGCCCAATACAAGTTAGCCCACCTGGGCCTTGATAGCACCACACCAGGCCCAACAATTGAGAGTACGGCCGAGGTGCATCACAAAATTTCTAAGAAAGTCAATTATAGTACAAAATTTAATACCAACAATAAGAATCAAGCATTATTATTTCCTTCAAATTCTGTCCTAACCAAGGATACCGTCGCATGTATGTCATCAACCGATACAAAATTGAATGGCATTGAATGCGTATAAGTGTCATCATCTTCCAACTGCTTTCCCATATCATATAAGTCCCTCGGTTTTGTTTTAATAACAGTAGCCCAATCTTTATCTTTTGCATCTTGTACAAAAAATACTTGACGAGCTTGAGAAGAAAAAATGAATGGATCATCCTTCAATAAGGCACCAGTATGTATCAACCTTGTAAAATTTACAAGTGTAAATACATTTGTATCCTTCTTTAAACCCCTTGATGAGTTTATATCTACCCAGTCACATCTAAATAATATGACTTTAAAGATTCCGTAGTAATCTAACTCATAAATATCTTTTAGTGCACCATAATAAGTTTTTCCATCTGCTTCCACCATAACACCGCTATTTTGTGTTCTTCTAAATTTCTCACGATCTTTAGTATGGAATTTAAAACCATTGATTATGAAACCATTATATCTATTGACAACTTTGTTAGGTCCTCGAGCCAAGGCTATTAATTCAGCTGAAAAATTTCTCTCCATCATCATTGATACCTAAAAAATAAAAAGGAATGTTAACAGGTTATTTGATACTAAATCTATACATATATTCTCTAAGTATATATCAAACCTATTTGAAAGCCATTCAGGAAATAACTCGACTAACCATCGCTGTTCAATCCTTGGATTAGGTCGAGTGCCATGATTAGCTTGTCGTTGAGACATTAAAAATTCGCTGCATAAAATTTACTTTATTCATTTAGAACAAAAAATAAGATATGATATTTAAACGTGAAATGCAATAGATCATACTGACCTACGATAGTCAGATATTATTTCACTATGAAGTAACACATAACGATGTGCTTGTGCCATTGATTTAGGATCCAATACAATAGTTTTAGTTTTTCCCAAGACTCTACCTGCAGTTGAAAACTTATACAATTCTGCATTATGTACGAAATCACTATACCGTTGAGGTCTATTAAATGTTGTCTCTACATCTTGAAGATATCTTGAACAAAATGTCAAACACTCTTCAGCAATATATCCTTCTGCAATCGAACCCTCTGGATAGGCTCTGTTTCGTACATAATCTTTCAATCGCACAAGGTACCTACAACATAAATTAATTTTTAAATATAGCATAATTATGATGCTACTTTTATTAAAAATTATAGTGGATCGATCAGTAGGATACATCAGCCTATATGTCGTACCTCTCAATAGGATACATCCATCTATAATGTACCGGTCCACCAAGCTTAACTTCCAAAGCTAAGTGATGAGTAAATGTATCATAATAGTAAAAAATCCATGAGGAAAAATCTTTTTCATCTGACAAAGTGTAATAGTAACATCAGACTCCAACTGATCAAGCTCTCCAGGATCAATAACTTTTGAACATAATGCCTTAAAGAATGATGATAGCCGAATTATAACTGCAAGAACTTGTTTAGGCACTGATGATCTTGCCGCTATTGGTAAGATATCTTGCATCAATATGTGACCATCATGACTTTTGAGATTAGAAATTTTTATATCTTTAAGATGCACACACCTTGAAATGTTTGATGCATATCCATCAGGTACTTTAATATTTTTCAATACTGCAAGAAAATAATTTTTTTCTTGAGGAGACATTGTATAAGATGCAGGAGGCAAATAAGTTCTATCATTAGCAAGCATAATAGGATGAAGCTCCGATCGGATACCCAATTCTTTTAAATCCAATCGTGCCTTCATGTTATCTTTGGTCTTTCCATCAACATTCAACAATGTTCCAAGTAGATTATCACAAACATTCTTCTCTATGTGCATGACATCAAGATTATGCCAATAAGATTATGTTCCCAATAAGGTAAGTCAAAGAAGATACTCCTTTTCTTCCATAAATGCTTGCTAGGCTGATTTGTACATGTTATCTGTACATCTTCCTCATTTTCTTTTTCAAAAAAATTATCTGAATCTTCAAATACTTGTGCATCCATATTACTAATAGTCACTTCTTCTGACAATCCTTCTTGATCATTCCTTCCTCTTTTTGTAGAAGACTTTGAGAATTTACCATATATGTAATTAATGGAATCCATTTGTATACGAACATTAGTTCCAGAAGGTGGAATTGGTGCACATCCCAATTCTATGGTACCATCAAATAAATCTTTCTGAAAATAAAACGGATGATTTGGTTCTAACCATCGACGATGACCCATATAACAAAATTTTCCTCCATGTTTTAACCAAATTGAATGTGTCGAATCTGCACAACAAGGACATGCAACCCTTCCCTTTGTACTCCAGCCAGATAAATTGGCATATGCTGGAAAATCACTAATAGTCCACAACAAAGCTGCCCGTAGTTTAAATGTTTCACCATTTGAAGCATCAATTGCATCGACACCTTCCCATAACTGTTTCAATTCCTCTATTAAAGGTTGTAGAAAAATATCAATATCATTTCCTGGACCCTTATCACCTGGAATAACCATTGACAAGATAAGTGAGGATTGTTTCATGCACAACCATGGTGGCAAATTGTATGGTATTAGAACAACTGGCCAAGTGCTATATGTAGAATTTAAGTCCGAAAAGGATTGAAGCCATCTGAAGCTAAACCCAACCGAACATTACGAATATCAGAGGCAAAATCAGAATGCCTAGTATCAAATGCTTTCCATGCTAGACTATCTGCTGGATGTCTCAACATTCCATCCTTCGTACGCCCTTCATCATGCCATCTCATTAATGAAGCTATTTTCGAGGATGAATATAGCCTTTTCAATCGAGAATTAGAGGAAAGTAACGCAATACCTTCACCGGTTTTTTTGTTTTGTTCGTTACATCATCCTCATCCTCTTCATGAGTTGTCCATCATGAAGATCCACAAACATTACATGACTCTCGATCAGCATTTTCACCATGATATAACATACAGTCTTTCGGACAACTATGGATCTTTTGATATCCAAGATCCAATTTCTTAACAACTTTCTTTGCTTCATAATAAGAGATGGTAAACCGGAGCCTTCTGGAAATGCATCCTTTAGTAATTTGAGGAGCATGGTAAAACTCTTTCCGGACCATCCATTCATATATTTTATATGAAATAAATGTATAAGAAAAGAGATCTTAGAAAATTTCAAACAACCCGGATATAATTGTTCATCTGCGTCTTTAATCAAATTATGATACCAAGCTGACTCAGTAGTTGATGATTGCATCTGATCCTCAACAAATGTTTGTTCCATAAATGTAGAACCATCACATATTCCACCCATTTCATGTATATTAGATGAACCTCTAAAGTTTTGAACACCATGTCGAAAAGCATCTGTGATCAAACCTGTCATATCATCTCCTGCAAGGTTATCTTTCATATTACTAGATCCAATATCAGACGAGGAGGGTTGATTACTTAATATTGGCAACATACATTCTCCATGAAAAACCCACCGAGTATAACCTCTAGCAAAACCATTCCATATCAAATGTTCTTCAATGATTTGTGGATCTAGATAAGAACTGTTAACACATCGCCGACACGGACATGAGATCTTTCCATTCAAACTACTTTTATCCATACCAAATTTAATGAAATCACGAACTCCATCTAAATATTCTTTAGTATTTCTTGGTTTATTTATCCAACTTTTATCCATTTTAGGATAAATGATCGATAACAACCAACTTTTATCCAATATCCTGCACGTATTTCATCATCATTAGTGTTCAACATTTAGTAGCAGGCATATAGAAACACCAACAGATAAGCATACATTGCTTGAAGATTGGACAATGAAATTTGAGTCGGTGAGTATGGACTGAACTAAGTTTATAAATTCTTTTGTATTACTTACCATTGAATAGTCATAGTATCAAATTATGCAATCTTGTGTTTCGATTTCTGGTGTATTAGTGTATATTACTGGAAGTTAAGTTCTCTATGCTAATTGGTGAAAAGCAAGTGCTTTAGATGATTGTCATACATAGATTTTGTGATTCACTAATTGTTGTTTTTTTTTTCTTTCTGATTTTTTCTCTGTGCTTTCTCAACTGTACAATCCATCCTTTTGGTATAGAACTTACAAAATATCATTTATGGGCAGACTATTTGCTATATTTGACTAAGCTAATTGATAATTCATGCAATAAAAATATAAATTCAAACCAGATTATTTATTTCCTACTCTTCTATGTTCTTCCTTTATCTTCCTTGCCCCTTGTAAATTTATTGGACCCCTACAAAAGCATTTCTGAACACAATGGCCAGCTGAAAGCACAGACTAAAGACTCATGGAAGAGGAGTCTTACTCTTGGGCACAAAGTAGACAGCTTGCCACCATCAAGAATATTTCCTCGGTGGCAACTCGTTAACATATTATTGTTTTTACGTAAGGAGATATTCTTTGAAAATTTATCAAAAAATATGATTTTTTTTTTAGACAATATGTAATACTATTTTCCTGAGAGCAACAATCGAGCACGTGAGGCAAACAAAGCTGGTTGAAGCAAAAGGACAAGGCAAATCGACGGAAAGGAGAGGAGCATCCACCTGCAGTGGAACAAGATTTAGGGATCACCACAATTGAGATATCCCTTGGTGGACTAAATCATGGAATACAGTCTGACATGAATGTTAGTGAAACTGTAGATTTCTTCAGAGGAACAGAGGATTGTACTAATAATATATGTTTTAAAAGAACAAAGTGAAAAAAAGAGGGGAAGCAAAGAGCATTGAATGTGCTTCAGAAAAGCAGATCTCAATAACATTGCAATTGGCTGCTTGCTGAAAGACTTTGTACGTTATATTGAACCATCTATGGTTACCAAGTAATGCAAGGTGATGTCATAATTGGGTGCTAAAGCTGAGATTTTCCTTCTCATTTTCCTATAATATTTATCTTTTTGTTTATATAACACAGTCAAAAGGATCCTTATTGTGAGCTTGATAACTGCTCAGGTGGCTGATGATTCAACGTTATAAGACAACACCATCCACCTATTCCAACACAGCCATCACAATGAAGTCTACAATGTGAAGTCTACAATAAAATCTTGTATACTCAATAATAAGAGTGATGCATCCAGAATTCATTTCCCAACACCCAACTCCTAAATGACCACACAAGCAATAAGCAGCAAACGGTCAACATTCACTAAGACAAATTTTGGAGTATAATAAATAGATCAGAATATACTTTAACCAGGAACATACAAATTTTCAGCCTTAGTGCACTGTTCCATAACACTGGCACCTATCAAGTATACTCACTCAATCCTCTGATTTCAAGGATTTTCTCCCAAAAATCATGAATTAAGCCCCTTTATGATGAGAAGATCAAGAGTTTCTAAAAATTTGAAAGCTAGCACAGAAATCAGTAAAGATTTTGTCATCTTCACTCAAAGGGTCTAATTAACATCTAACTCTCATGACCACAGACGGTCTGGAGCACAGATGAGAAGATACCTAGATAATTAATTAGGAAGAACAGAAAAATATAAAAAGTAATTAGTTGTGAATTTAACAATCTCCTCAACAGCTAGTGTTGGACCACAAGCTTGGTAAAGTTCTATGATGAATTAGTGATGAAGCTTCAATGGACAAATACTGATATAGTAAATTGTCCATGAATGCAAGAAAACAATGTAAAGCAAACAAGCATATACTGTATAATCAACATAAAAGTTGTTAAAAAGGAGCAACCAGCAGAGAGTGATAATTCAAATTCACCTACACAAGAAGCATTGATTGAAAAAAGAAACTTAATCAAGTACACTATCATATGACACTCAGATGCTAAAAGCAATGCAAGTGCATTGTTCATGGAAATAAAACAAAGAAACTTGAAACTTGACTCTAACAAGAACGAACCAGGCAACTTCATCTCATCTAAAGGCAAGCAAGAAGAGTATGGTTGTCCAACCATGCATGGGTCATGGGATTAACTGGGCATGTTCCATGAAAAAAGTTTAGGGCCTAGCCAGATGCACAAATACGAAGGTAAATGATAAGGTATGCAAAATTGGCTTCCAAGAATAGAAAATGCAAATTCATGAGTTATGGAGGACATTAGCCTTCCACTGCTTTTAATTTCGTCAAAATTGCAGTCAATACATATTTCATTAAAGCATTGAGCAATATAAGATCTAAAACAAACTTGCCTGTTGAAATAAAAATTTTGGAATTAGAATCCACATCAGTTCAGCTTAATTAACACAATTTCCAAAGACACCAACGCAAATAAAGGATGCAAAATATGGCAAAAGAACAGGAACTAATAGTAACAGCAAAGAAGGAAAATTCCACAGCCTGAACTCATAGGCTTATAAGAAATATCACCCAGGTCACCTACTACAAAATTAACAAGAATATATATATTTTTAATGGTGATGGGAGATTTCCAACTTGACCAATCAGCATCAACCAAAAAATAAAAAATAAAAAGTCCTGACTAAAACTTTATTTGATGATCAGAGGGGTAGAGAACCTTCATCTAAATCATCTATAACAGGATCAAAATGTGATCCAAGTAATTTTCTATTAAAAAACTTTGAATTTGAGGAACTTACTGGTTAGTGAAACAAGCAATAGACCAAACAACAAAGTCGACAAGAACAAATCAAAGAAGAACTATGAGAGACAGAGCAAAACAATACCTGCCCTTCTATGCTTGCCACCTCTTTAAATAACTCTTTGGCAGTTCAACCCTCGTTGAGCGAATATACCCTTCAAAACCGAGATGAAGAATGTTAAAGAAGCATGGCAAGTGAGATCACTTCATGTTCTGTCCATTCATGCTTCCTACCAAGTCAGAGAGGAAACAAAAAATAAAGGAAACCAAACAAGAAAAAACAATGGGCTGGAAAGAGAAGAGAGGGCCGTAAGGATTGTGTTTGATATAAGAAAGTGTGATCAGGGTTGTCTGAAAGGCAAGAGGCAACAAAACCTGTGATGTTAGGGTTTTGATGTTAGGGTTGTCTGGTTAGTGAAACAAGCAATAGACCAAACAACAAAGTCGACAAGAACAAATCAAAGAAGAACTATGAGAGACAGAGCAAAACAATACCTGCCCTTCTATGCTTGCCACCTCTTTAAATAACTCTTTGGCAATTCAACCCTCGTTGAGCGAATCTACCCTTCAAAACCGAGATGAAGAATGTTAAAGAAGCATGGAAAGTGAGATCACTTCATGTTCTGTCCCATTCATGCTTCCTACCAAGTCAGAGAGGAAACAAAAAATAAAGGAAACCAAACAAGAAAAAACCTAACCTATGATGTTAGGGTTTTGATGTTAGGGTTGTCTGAAAGGCTCTCGGGCTACGGGTGGGGAGGCTCTCGGGCTGCGGGTGGGGAGGCTCTCGGGCTCCGGTGGGGAGGAGGGGAGGAGGGGGGCTGCGGGTGATTAGGGTTAGGGCTATATGAGGCTAAGGCGGGGGGGCGAGGATAAATCCCGATAGATAGAGAGAGAGAGAGGCGGGGGGGGGGGGGGGGGGGGGGGGGGGGGACTAAATTTTTTTTTTAATCCAGAGAGAGAGAGAGAGGGCCGTGACTGGGACTAAATTTTTTTTAAAAAACTAAATTAGGGGGAATCATTCCGCTTAAATCCCGAGAGAGAGATAGAGAGAGAGAGAGGGCCGTGATTGGGACTAAATTTTTTTTAAAAACTAAATTAGGGGGAATCATTCGCTTAAATCCCGAGAGAGAGATAGAGAGAGAGAGAAACGGGGGGGGGGGACTAAATTTTTTAAAAAAAAATTAAATTAGGGGGAATCGTTCCGCTTAAATCCAGAGAGAGAGATAGAGAGAGAGAGAGAAAGGGGGGGGGCGTGCTAATATAATTAGCGTTAATTGTTCCGACGCTTTAAAAAGCGTCGGCAGACTTAATAAATTTCTCACGCTTTCTAAAGCGTCGGCAAAAAAAGGGTTGCTATATTTAAATTTTAAAGTAGTGTAGTGAAGGGTGTCATGCATATGAGCGATATAGTTTGGCTGTGGGTGCGGTTATCTGAATACTATGCCTCATGATCCATGCATGCTAAAGGAGTGACTCACTTGGAGGTTGCTTTCTGGGCACTCTGGTTGTGGTCCATAGTGTATTGCATGTGAGTGAAGCCAACTACTTAGTGATGTCATGCATATAAACGCTAAGGTTTGGTTGTGGGCATGGTTATCTTGGTTGTTAGTATTTATTTTAGTATGTGGATTTTATTGGCTTTCGGACAGTTATATCTATATAATATGATATTTTTTGTTTAAGAATTTTTTTGGCTATACTAAACTATTTTTTGGCATATTCATGATGATAAGTGCAAAAGTTCTATTGGGCTTTTTAACTTATTCCATTCTTTTTTTTTTTTTTTGCAACAGATAAGGAGGATATTTACTTGATAAATCAGAAGTTTGGGGAAAGCCTCCAAAAGTAAAGATAGTTAGAGAAACAAAGTTTGTAAGTTGTCTAATTATGTCACCCTCTTGAGTCCAGAGGCTTATAAATTTAGTAAATGAGAAGCAATATGCTAAACTCAATACTAGTTACCGTACTTAACTTTTAAAAAGTTCAAATATTTTACATTTGAGTTTTGTCAGATGCAAATGCATAGCAGAAAACTGAAGAAAAAGATTACTCTATGACAGTCATCTGGGTGGGCAATGATACCTGCAACAAATAAATATGGTTGCTTAATGGGTGATCATAATAAACACACCATAAGCCAACCAGCCCCATCTCAGCTGGTTAGCATTCATCTCAGTGGTCACTTGTTTCTAATCTTATCGATGTCATTCCAATGTCCTCCTTGGAATTTGGCTGCCTTTTCTCATCAACTTTATTATCTAAAGTTTAGTTTTGGAAGTTAAATTTCCTTGATGGATGATAATAATATGAATTATGATGAACTTGAAAATTCAACTTCTGGTTGATTGAATTCTTGTATATTTATTTGCGATTATTAATGTGACCACAACCAGCTTACCACTCTAATGCTATCTCCTTATGTTTCATGTGTGCAGTGTGCTCGGAAGCCCTCCTGATACCCCTCCATGTGCACTCCCTCATAACTTATAATTGCGCATAGTGTTTTTTTTTGGCTCCCTTGGTCTATAGTTTCGCTTGGTATTAGTTTCTTCCTTGGTGGATCAAGATGGCCTTGCCAATCTCGGCAATAGGATTTGGGAAAAGTCTTGATACATCATCCTGATGCAGCATGATCTGCATCATGCGTGGAGATTCACTCGGGCACGGTGATTCGTCCATGTGGGAGTCATGGGTGAGCCCCCAGTAGGCCCGCACGTGGGTAAATTAC
The DNA here is from genome assembly GCA_900491605.1 of Calamus simplicifolius. NCBI lineage: Eukaryota > Viridiplantae > Streptophyta > Magnoliopsida > Arecales > Arecaceae > Calamus > Calamus simplicifolius. The sequence continues at coordinate 1,223,977 of UESW01004002.1, forward strand.
TGTGCCTGATGCAGGCCATGCTACACTAGAGGAAAGGCTTTTCCTATGACTTTTCCTAGGATTTGAGGGCTATGAAAAGCGACTTGAAATCTCATTCTTCAAGCCGTTCATCTTTGCTGATCCACATCGAAATGGCCTTCAATCTCTCTCCAGAGACCAAATTGATGGTTATACTCAAGCCAGCAAAATGCATGATAGTGGCATCACTGTCGAACAGAACTGTTTTCTCCTATGTTCTATCAGAGTCGTCTCTTTATAAACCCTTACAAGATCATCATCAAGATACCACAAAGCTGCTGCTGTCGGTCCCACCTATTCTTGAGCTGGCCAAAGAGCTGTCACTCTCGGTAAGATCCGTGAGACACCCATGGGAGCTTCAAATTTCCACAAGCACAGCCATTCCCCCTGATAGAGATATAGACTAAAAAATATGCTTTATGTTATATCTTTACATTTTAATAAGAATTTATTTTGAGCAATGTGTGCCATTTACTATATATATGTGCATGTGTCTAGTATTTACAAAGAGTATTTGATCTAGTGTGTAGAGTACGGCTTACACATAGAAGACTAGATCATCGGTTCTTTTGGAATACAAGTTTATTGTTCACAGTTTTAGATGGAATTGGACACACCATCAGTAGAACTGTAGCACAAATTTTTAGTAGGTCTGTCTTGACTACGGGGAATGGTTTATTCTAACTATTTGTGCTAGTACACTTTATGTGTATTGAACAGGACCCAGTTGAGTTAATTATTTTATACTGACTTTATAAAATAATTTAAAACTCATGAATATTATGATTACTTATGCTCTTAATCCGAATTCTATTTCTAAACACGTGTATGTAGTGATTATTGCTTTGATTACACATAGAGTGAGATTCTAGATGAGTCAATTAACTCAGTGGGTTGGGCAATAACATTATATATATGGTGAATATTAATAGTTGAAGGAATCCACGTCCTGTTAATTTGGATTGATGATATCCCCTTGAGAAAGCTTATAAGTTTTGATTGTATCAAATCTTGCAAGTGGATTTTGAATCCGATACATCAAATAAGTTAAGTGGATAAGTCTCAAGGATAATAACAGCCAATTAAATTATATTGTCAGTAATTAAATTTAATTGATGGATATCTGTTATCTTAACGTGGGAAGATAATAAGTATTTAATATTAAGGCTCAAAAATATAAATTCGAATGTGATTAGGGGTACAATTATGATTCTTTAGTGGAATGAATTATAATTTACGTAATTAAATCCTAACCCGGGATAGGATTAGGAGATTTAATTACGTGGGAAGTCCTTTTCATATTTGCCTATTGGTCCCTGTTGTAGCCCTATAAATACCATCTCAGTTGGTTGCTAGGGTTAACGTTTTTGAGAAAAAAAGAAAAACAAGAAACCCTAGGTCGGTCGAGAGATCCCACCATCTTGTGAGAGAAGGAAGGTATTTTCGGGAATACGGCGGAAGGCTAAAAGGTTGAGGTCGAGCAATCAAATCAAACTGTTCCAATGTTCAAGTCTGAAGGTATGATTTTATACTCATATATTAGAACGATAAAAATTTTTGTATTACTCATATACGCTATAGCCGTGATCTTGGGGATATTCCGTGCTCCCCAACACCCCCATCACAGCTTCTTATCAGAAGTTGCCATCGTTGACAGACATTTCGGGAAGCTTGGTTCGGGCAGCAAGGCATATGCTATGAGTAGTCTGGTTAAGTCTCAGCATGTTTATTCTACCTCAGTTAACTCAGCAGACCATCCGGTCTGCACTGTGGAAATGTGCATGACTGGATTGGACAAGAAGCTTGCTTCAGTCTTCTACAAGAGCCAGCACAACTTGGCATCCGAGATGACCCTGGCTTCTGGTATCAGTGATATTCTCCCTGGCTCTGAGATATGTGACTTCCAGTTTGACCCTTGCAGTTACTCAATGAATGCCGTTGAAGGACCTGCAATGTCTACAATTCACGTCACACCTGAAGATGGTTTCAGCTATGCAAGCTTTGAAGCAATGGGTTATGTTCCTGAAGCAGTCAGCATGAGCCAACTGGTTGCGAGAGTTTTGGCATGTTTCCAGCCGACAGAATTCTCTGTTGCGATCCATGCAGACCTTCCCAATGGAGGATGGTTCTTGGAATCAGGCTTTGATATAGCTGGTTATGTCAGTGGGACAAAAAGCTTTCAGGAGCTTGGAGGAGGAGGTAGTTTAGTTTACAGGAGTTTCAGGGTGAGTGATTGTATATCCCCGAGGTCTATTCTTAAGGGATGCTCGGAAGAAGGGAATAAGGAAGTGGAAAATATTTGAACTGCATTCAAGTATATGGTTACTTGGAACTTCATTTCAGTAATGGTCACTTGCACTTTGTTTGCCTTTGTAAGAGTATTTTTTCCGAGTGAAACGAGATGAAGAGTCCTTCCCCTGTGGCTTTTATTAGAATCAGGAGGTTTGCAAGGACGTTAGAGTTACAATGTAATTAAGCAGTTTACAAAATTTGATATGGTTCTGGTCACTTTTTGGGGCAAAAAAAAAAAAAAAAGATATTCCATGTGGAAACTGAATTGAAATCTTGTCAGCGAAGCTGTAGTCAAGGTTTATGATAACATTTTCAAAAGTATGACGTAGACCAAAATTTTTGTCATTGCTTGTGAAGGCCTGCAGCCTGAGATCATTTAAGCAGGCCGCACAGATTCCACGTAGGAAAACACTTTGTACACCGCCCCCGGTGCAGCAATGCCGACGTGGGCTGCACCGCCTCTTCGATTGGTTCACATGGCACCGACGTGGAAGACCTGACGGGCGGTATGGCTTTGCTTTGACGTAACGTTCTGAACGTGACGGCCATTTAAAGCTGCTCACTTTTTTCAAAAATTGCGTGCGGACGAAAATGCCCTTTCCCTCCTTCATAGCACCATTTGTGCAAGAAGAACAGAAGAACTCTATTTCTTCTCCGGTCGAAAGAAAATATTTCAGCATCGAGCGCTGGAAAACCTGGCTACTTGAGTCTGTGTAGAAAAACTTCTGGAGGAAATGTCATCCGCAGCACAAAGTAAAAACTCTTTCTTCCCACTTCTTTATTACACCAACAGTTTTTTTCTGGTTAGAGTTAGTTAATGCGTGACCAAACCGTTTAATGCGCGGGTAACTACCTTAGAACAAAATAGTTATGACATTCTGGGAGTCATAACTATTTTGTATGCACGAATGTCATACTCTTTCTTCCCCTCCCTCGCTCTGAGAGTCCGGATGCTAAGTTTGAGCACGAACCTACGCCCTCGCTTTGAAAGTCTGGTCGACAGGAAATATTTCAGCTTCGAGGCTGAAAAACCTTGCTACTGGAGTCTACTGGAGTCTTCAAATATAAAAGTTTATCCAATGAGTTTTTCCTTGCCAAAACCTCACGTAGACGTTCGCTTCTCTCTCTCAATTCGGCCAGGTCTGCTTTCGTTATCTCTTTGTCAATTGCTTTTAAAAGGCTTTAATGACAGGAAAACAGAGAGAAAGCAGATGGAGGAAAAAAGGAGCCTTTTAAAAGCAATTGACGAAGAGATAACGAAGTCAGACCTGGCTGAATTCAGAGAGAGAAGTGAACGTCTACGTGAGGTTTTGGCAAGGAAAAACTCATTGGATAAACTTTTATATTTGAAGACTCCAGTAGCTAGGTTTTTCAGCCTCGAAGCTGAAATATTTCCTATCGACCGGAATTTCAGAGCAAGGGCGTAGGTTCGTGGTCAAACCTCCGCGACACCCGAGTTGAAATCTCACGACACCCTATCTCAAAGTAGATGACCACGGAGAGAATCCCAGCGACATCCTAGTTGAAATCCCACGACACCGTAGCTTTAGGGTGACGACACCCGTGCTTACAAATGACCACATAGAGAGTCCCCGGCGACACCCTAGTCGAATTCGGCCATAAATCCTTCGCGACACCTCTGTGGAAAGTTCACGACACCCTAGCTTTAAGGCGACGACACCCGTCGTTAGAACTGACCACGGAGAGAATCCCCGCGACACCGTAGTTCTAATGCTACCGAAAATCAATCGCGACACCCCAGTTAAAATCTCACGACACCCTAGCTGTAACGAGACGACACCCGTGCTTTAAACAGACCACGGAGATAATCCCAGCGACACCCTAGTTCGAATTCGGCCGTAAATCCTTCGCGACACCCCAGTTGAAATCCCACGACACCCTAGCTTTAGGGCGACGACACCCGTCTTATAAATGACCACATAGAGAGTACCCGGCGACACCCTAATTGAATTCGACCGAAAATAATCGCGACACCCCAGTTGAAATCTCACGACACCCTAGCTGTAACGAGACGACACCCGTGCTTTAAATAGACCACGGAGATAATCCCAGCGACACCCTAGTTCGAGTTCGGCCATAAATCCTTCGCGACACCCCAGTTGAAATCCCACGACACCCTAGCTTTAGGGCGACGACACCCGTCTTATAAATGACCACATAGAGAGTACCCCGCGACACCCTAATTGAATTCGGTCGTATATCCTTCGCGACACCCTAGTTGAAATTTGACGATACCCTAGCTTTAAGGCGACGACACCCATGCTTGAACAAGGCGGGAATTTGACGTCACCCTAGTACAAATTCGATGACACCCTAGTAACTGAGCCATGCCATATTTCCGAGAAAAGTCTGTAAACGTGGGCAGTTCCTATGGGTTCGCAGGTCTCATTGATGTGATCGTGGCGATCCGGGTGTCCTTTCGTATTTCTCTTAGGTCGGCATAAACCCTAGAAAAACCACTCAATCGTCTGTTGCTCGAGAAGCCATCCTTTTGCTCAAGAAGCCATCCTTCGTCTCTTGCTCGAGAAGCCACTGGTCTCCTTTTCCCTCCTAAACTTGAACCATAGTCATTCTTCCGAATACTTCATTCATGGAGATGAGTGCTTTCATTTGTGCACGAAGACCGCGAACAAAGAAGAAGCAGACAGAGAAAATGGCGGAACAATGCAAGGACCTGGTTCTTTGTTCGACTAAGGATGCGGCTCCTTTAGGTATGTTTATCACTATATTAAATATTACGACATTCTCTCTTATAATTTATGACAAGTATGTCTTCTGTCTGACCCCCTGTTTCAGTTGACAATAAAATTGTTCCAGTCCCCCAGTGAAGGCTTCCCAGCTGTTTAAGAATAGCTGCAGGCCGGCAGTATACGTTCAGAAGGTTTGGAGGATGGGGTTCTCTAGACGGCATACAAAACTGATTCGAAGGACCCCATTTGGTGCCTTCGTCGACATGTAGACGTTCACAGTCGACGAGCGACTGCTAGCAGACATCATAAGATGTCACAATGGAGGCGACGAGTTCATGTTTTGCGGAAAGCCAGTTCTATTCAGTGCCGACGAAGTCGCACTCATTCTGGGACTTCCAGCTCATAGGAAGAAGATCGACACGTCCAGCCAAATGTTCAACGGAAGGTTGTTCAGACGGTTTGGCCAGGGTTTAGATCTTCGCCAAGAAGGTTTGGAGAAGTTGATATTTCAACTCCGACCATCTAAAGTACAGGAGGATGTCGAGGACACCGTCCGACTTTGGATCGCATACATGTTGGCCATGTTTTTGGCTCCAAAGTCTAATCAGAGATGTCCACGGTATCTCATCCAGCACTTGGATGACTTAAGTCAACTGGGTAGCATCGACTGGGCTTCGGCACTGAAGGAGTTGATTGTTCTGGCTCTCCCAGAAATAGCTGCTTGCTTGCGTTCCGAGGAGCCGGTGCACTCAAAGAATGCAAAAAAAGTTAGGAGGCAGCCTACCTTGTTCGGATGCTCGGCAGCACTGGTGGTAAGGATTATTGAGACACATAATTAGTGTTGAGAGGAAATTTTTTTTGTAATATTACTTTATTTAAAATCAAAAAAAATATCATGTTCAGGCGTGGTTCCTCGAGCATACATCAATGCGAGAGCCAGCATACCCTGATAAACGGCCCCGGCTGTTGAAGTGGTATGACCACCAAATGAAGATCCAATCTGTTCGGGTTGCCGACTTGCAGCCTCAGGACTTGGTAATCTAGTTCATTGCTCCATTGTTCTGACCATTTTTTTCAACTTAATGCGTCAATATGTTCAGTTAATATTAATTTGTTATCATATTGTGTTGCAGATGGAGGGAGCTACTGAACCATTGCCAGAAGAGCGATGGCTTCTCCCTCAGCAGAATGTTGCGTCCCCCCTTCAACCAACAGATACCTGCGCCCCTCAACCAATGGATAGCTGTGCAGGATGCGCCGAGTTGAGGAATGAATTGGAGTGTGTTAAGGATCAACTCGAAGATGTCAGGCACAGGCTGTCCATTGCTGAGAGCCTCCTCAATTCACTGGTCAGAAAGGAAAGTTATGCAATAAATGAGGAGGACAAGGGAGACGAGAAAACAGAGAAGGTCCATTCCCTGGAGTTGGTCCTCAGCGAGCCTGGTAACGTAAATAGTGAGGAGAAGAAGATGGAGGAGGACCATTCATCCGAGTTTCCAATTGAGACAGGGAATGCAAAATCAGAGGAGAACATATTGGAGGGGGATTCATTGGCTGATAAAACAGAGCAGGGGAATGAAAATAAAGAAGAGTCCATATCCGATAATAAACTTGGCACCCCTGCGCCAAAGTATGACAATATGGACTTAGAAATAATTGGAGTGCCGTCGCTTGTTAGGAGGATTAAAAAAGAGCCGAGGAAGCGTAAGGCATCCACGGTCATCGGCGAATGTTATGAGACAACCCGACCTAAAAAGTCGGCGAAGACAGTGGGCATGTCAAAGCCCAACACAACGGTCGAAGATGACCAAATAATTATTCAAAATTTTTTGAGCGAGCGACAACAAACCGACGAGATCATCTACACAAATATGTTTAATGGCGTCGCAACAAGAAAAAATCTTCAAGATCTCATTAACAATGAAATGATAATAGATGATGTAAGTATATCAAGGAACCTGTTCTAGTTGTTGATTTTAGAATTATATTAATCGTTTTACATTCCATTGGCAGATAATTGATTGCGGCCAGGAGTTTCTTATGCGCAACTGGGCAGAGCATCCTGACCGATATCATAAGTGCATAATTGCATCAGTTTTCGTATCTGCTCTATGTCTGACTTCCTCATCACCTGATCATGAACTTGCTGGATCATCTGGGGCTGCGATATTTGACAATGTATCGGATGAAGATAAGGCCCAATTCTGGTTTCTTTTCACCATTGTAAACTCTGATAACTCGCACTGGCATTTGGTTGCTGTCGACATGGAAAGGAAGGTGTTCAGGCACCTGAATTCAATGAAACGCAACCCGAAGTACAAGGCCAATGCAAGGAAATGGCATAAAATTCTAGGCCACATATTCCATATCTACTGCGATAAGAAGGAAGCGATGGAGTGGCCGATGGAAGATATTTCGGATTGCCCAAGCCAACCGACCGGATCGCTGGATTGCGGCCTGTACTGTCTGAGATACATGGAATGTCTTGCTCGATGGGACAATCCTGATATGAAGATGGATTTCATGGATGAGGAAGTCAGAGATTACCGGCGACACTTAGCTGCGACGATACAGAGAGAGGGCCTGAACAAAAAGATTAGCGACATTGTCGAAAAATGTTCTTAATTTTTGTATTCGTTTTTGAATGAAAATTGAATGTAATTTATTCATATTAACACTGATTAATATTTAATGCAAATGCACAAATTTTATCATTGCCTTCGTATGTTTCTGCCTTTGGGTGTAGCAGAGCAAGAGCTAGGGTGTCGTTTGACAAGAGCTAGGGTGTCGTTTGACATGAGCTGGGGTGTCGTCGCGCTAAAATTGTCTGGTCGCGAGTACAGGGATGTGTCTTTTGTTTTCGCCTTTCGGGTGTCGCCGCGCAAGGATAGGGTGTCGTTTGCCAAGAGCTAGGGTATCGTCGTGCTAAAATCTTCGGTGTCGGTTGCGAGCACTGGGATGTCTCGTGGGTTTCCGCCTTTCGGGTGTCGCCGCGCAAGGATAGGATGTCGTTTGCCAAGATCTAGGGTGTCGTCGTGCTAAAATCTTGGTGTCGGTTCGCGAGCACTGGGATGTCTCGTGGGTTTCCGCCTTTCGGGTGTCGCCGCGCAAGGATAGGATGTCGTTTGCCAAGAGCTAGGGTGTCATCGCGCTAAAATCTTCGGTGTCGGTTCGCGAGCACTGGGATGTATCGTGGGTTTTCGCCTTTCGGGTGTCGCCGCACAAGGATAGGGTGTCGTTTTCCAAGAGCTAGGGTGTCGTCGCGCTAAAATCTTCGGTGTCGGTTCGCGAGCACTGGGATGTCTCGTGGGTTTTCGCCTTTCGGGTGTCGCCGCACAAGGATAGGATGTCGTTTGCCAAGAGCTAGGGTGTCGTCGTGCTAAAATCTTTGGTGTCGGTTCGCGAGCACTGGGATGTCTCGTGGGTTTCCGCCTTTCGGGTGTCGCCGCGCAAGGATAGGGTGTTGTTTGCCAAGAGCTAGGGTGTCGTCGCGCTAAAATCTTCGGTGTCGGTTCGCGAGCACTGGGATGTCTCGTGGGTTTTCGCCTTTCGGGTGTCACCGCGCAAGAGCTGGGTTGTCGTCGGACTAAAGCACATCATTTTACTGAAATAGACATCCTATTTTGAAAGCATTTCATTTACGCCAAGCAACCATAATTCAAAAGTTACGTCACCCGTGTTTTATATATGATCTTGTCTAAGTTGACTCAATACATAAGCATCAAATTCGTCCATCAAAGTTTCGAACGGCGGAACAATTCTCTCCAGGTCCTCTTCAGTATTAATAGACTGCAAACAAGTCTGCCTTATGCTTGAAGCAGCTCTTTCGTTGACCTGATTTTTCCTTGATCTTCTTGACTTCTTCTCGACTGCACTCTTTAATCTGTTCTCTCTCGGGCGACCTTTCATCCTAATTTGTTCAGGATCTTGAATTACAAGCTCTGAACGTGGTTTAGCTGCGCAGTTGGCATCCACGACAGTTTTGAATATAGGTGTTAGACCATCCATCACTACATTAAATGCATCTTCGGACATGGAGGCTATCTCTGCGAGCTTCGTATCCGATGAGACAGCAAACTATATCTACAATCATTAACATAATATTAACGATAACAAATATTAAGACATTTCAATTAAAAAATTGTCACTGCTTACCGTGAGTTTCGTATGCTTTTATCATAACCCTCAGTATTGCAGTCGAATTCGTCGAATTGGTATTTCATATCCTTGCACCATCTCTTCAAGAAGTATTTATCTGGTAAACGAAATACGTCACTTTGATGAAGAACCAACAGGGCATGCCTACACAGGTACCCCTTGAACTGAAAGGATCGGCACTGGCATTGGACATCCTCAATATTTCTATCGTATGATACGATATAATCTTTGATCATCTCCTTGCCAATTCCATCGACTTCAATCCTTTCATACGACTTTACGGAATATAAACACGTGTTGCCAGCTTCCTTGATCAATTTGGTATTTGATGCAGCCATTTCAAGGATCTCATTCTGAAATTTTTTGAATATGCTCCGTGTATACCTTCCTGCAGCTTGTCTCTCAAAAGGTGATGATGTCTTTAGGAAAGCTATCGTTTGCAAAGTCCTATTATCTTCCTCATTTTGGCCTCGTATCGTTTTTCCAAGGCATCTTCGTACTTACTTATGAACTCCGTTAGTGTTGTCTTCGAATTTATAAACTCATCGAAGAAGTGATTAATACCCTCGCTCCTTTGTGAAGATGACATCCCTGTTAAAAATTTTGTCAACAAAAAATTAAAAAAAAAAGGCGTTTAACTCGAACATGAACCAAAGACAATTCAAACCTACGAAGAATGTATCCTTGAGGTAAACTGGGACCCATTTTTCCCGACATTCGTAAAGGATATTGAACCAATCTATAGACTTGCATTCTTTATATTTATCCATTACATGTGCCCACCTTTTCTCGAATGAATTTATGGTCAATGAATCATATTGCCTCATCGAAATCAACCATAAACTTGGGATTTACCGTGCAAATGTGGCCAATCTTTTCGGTATCTTCTTCAATATATGCCAAAGACAAAATCGATGTCGTGTGTTAGGAAAAACTTCTTTGACAGCAGCCTCGATTGCCTTATCTTGGTCAGTAATCATGGCAATAGGTGCTTGACCACTATTTGCATCCAGCCAAGTCTGAAAAACCCATTTATATGTCTCAGTACTCTCATCAGACAACAATGCGCATCCAAGCAAGGTTGACTGTCCATGATGGTTGACCCCAACAAATGGACAAAAAGGCATTTGATATCTGTTTGTCAAGTAAGTTGAGTCGAAGCTTAGAACATCACCGAAGTATGTGCTTGCCAATCTTGACCTTGGATGAATCCAGAAGACAGACCTCAGATGACCATTATCATTGAGGTCTAAGGAATAGAAGAAATTGGGATTTCTGAGTTGCATTTCGGCGAAATGAATTACCATCGACTGAGCATCTCCTTCTTTCAGCTTAGACTGACGTTCGCGAGAAATGAAGTTACGAGCATCCTTCTCGGTGAAATCCAATTGTCCTCTGCCTCCTTTTCTCCTTGCTATGGCAGAGTATATCTGAGTCGTCGAAACATTCACGGCATGTAAATTGCTGATCTCTGCCTTCTCTGGTGTGCTGATCCTCCTATGCGATCTTAGATAACCAGATGATGTTATGGACAGCCCATGGTTATGTTCTAGAGAAACCTCATCCAAAATTCACTTACCAATTGTAGCATTCAGTCTTGCTTTTATGGATGCCATACAACCAACTTTCCCAGTATCCCTATGATTCATACTCTTCTCTGATTTTCTAGATTTTCCTTTCCTCCAACACGCCAGGTGCTTGAAGCAAAGTTATTTTTTGTTGTTGGCCCTGCTACACACTGTTGTGATTCCAAAGCCAACTTGTTTCGCATATCCATTGTAGAACGTATATACATCATCTGCTGAATTGAATTCCATCCCAGTTTGAGGAACTACAATATCATCCACTGCATTTTGAGCGACGGGTGAACGTGCACGGCCGGGAGTGTTATCTTCTTCTTTTTGTTCTATAATTTCATCATCAACTGTGAAAATATAGGCACGCAGTCATGAACAATGATATCCATAGATTTAGTTATCAATATATGCTGACAAAGGATTAGGATTGAGGATACGAATGTTAAAACAATACGACACCCTTCGCGACACCCCAGTTGAAATCTACTGACACCCTAGCTCCAATGCTACGACACCCGTGGCTTAGAACTGACCGCGCGGAGAATCCCTCCGACACCACAAGAGAAATGGATTTCGGCTGATACTCCTTCGAGACACCCACGTTGAAAGCTCACGACACCCTAGCTTTACGGCGACGACACCGGTGCTTAGAACTGACCGCGCAGACAATCCCCGTGACACCCTAGGAGAATTGTTTTTCGGACGAAACTCCTTAGAGACACCACTATTTAAAGCTCACGACACCCCTAGCTTAAGGCGACGACACCCACGGCGAGAAGGCCCGCGATAACCAAGTTACTAAAATTTAATTTTATTTATCAAAAAAAAAAAAAAAAATACATTAGCCCTCACTGGGGCTTGTCTCCTTCTCCTTCGGTCGCTAGAGGGACACTACTTGCCCCTCCAGGTGGCTATTGGCATGACGCAGGAGCTCTATCTCTTTTGTGGAAACGGCCATGTATTGCTCGGCCGCCTTGCTGAGTCGCTCGTTGATTGCGAGCGACTCAGCATAAACCTCCGCATCGATGGTGACGGTTGCGCGGCGGCTGCCATGGTTGCCATTAGATCTCCCCTCGCCTCTGGAAGCCATCTCAGTGGTAAGTTCAAGCTGGAAAGGTGATTAATGATGGCATTCCCTCATCCTTATTTAAGGTACTCCTGGCGGGTGTTTCGATTGCCACGCGCCACCATCTAAGTCGTTGTTCACAGGAATCGAATCGGTGAGCCACCACGCCCACCCCCACATTGAGTTTCGAGGGATGGGGAACAGAACAGAGTTTCGGGAAGCAAACCGTCGTAAGTTTAACGTCGTCCCAAGAGAAAATTCACGACACCTAAGGATGATTTGGATTTCGGCCGAAACTCTTTCGCGACACCCCTGTTGAAAGCTCACGATACCCTAGCTTTAAGGCGATGACACCCATGCTTAGAACTGATCACGGAGAGAACCCCCGCGACACCCCTTGACGAATTCGGCCGAAACTCCTTCGTGACACCCCAGTTGAAAACTGACGACACCCTAGCTTTAAGGGGACGACACCCCTGAAAGGTGATTAACGTGGGTTCACCGTTAATGCTAAGGTGTCGTCGCCTTAAAGCTAGGGTGTCGTGAGCTGAAATCCAATTCTCCCTGGGGTGTCGCGGGGATTATTGTAGGTCCTCAAGCTAAGGTGTCATCGCCTTAAAGCTAGGGTGTCGTGAGCTGAAATCCAATTCTCCCTGGGGTGTCGTGGGGATTATTGTAGTTCCTCAAGCTAAGGTGTCGTCGCCTTAAAGCTAGGTGTCGTGAGAAATCCAATTCTCCCTGGGGTGTCGCGGGGATTATTGTAGTTCCTCAAGCTAAGGTGTTGTCGCCTTAAAGCTAGGGTGTCGTGAGCTGAAATCCAATTCTTCTCTCCGTGTTCAGTTCTAAGCACGGGTGTCGAAGCATTGATGCTAGGGTATCGTGAGGTTTCAAGTGGGGTGTCGCGAAGGAGTTTCAGCCGAAATCCAAATCATCCTTGGGTGTCGTGAATTTACTCTTGGGACGACGTTAAACTTACGATGGTTGGCTTCCCGAAACTCTGTTCTGTTCCCCATCCCTCGAAACTCAACGTGGGGAGGGGCGTGGTGGCTCACCGATTCGATTCCTGTGAACAACGACTTAGATGGTGGCGCATGGCAATCGAAACACCCGCCAGGAGTACCTTAAATAAGGATGGGGGAATGCCATCGTTAATCACCTTTCCAGCTTGAACTTACCACTGAGATGGCTTCCAGAGGCGATGGGAGATCTAATGGCAACCATGGCAGCCGCCGCGCAACCGTCACCATCGATACGGAGGTTTATGCTGAGTCGCTCGCAATCAACGAGCGACTCAGCAAGGCGGCCGAGCAATACCTGGCCGTTTCCACTAAAGAGATAGAGCTCATGCGTCATGCCAACAGCCACCTGGAGGGGCAAGTAGCGTCCCTCCAGCGACCGAAGGAGAAGGAGACAAGCCCCAGTGAGGGCTAATGTATTTTTTTTTTTTTTGGATAAATAAAATTAAATTTTAGTAACTTGGTTGTCGTGGGCCTTCTCGCCGTGGTCAGTTCTAAGCACGGGTGTCGTCAGATGAGAGCTTGGGTATTGTTAATTTTCAACTGGGGTGTCGCGAACGACGACAGCACCGACTCAGGCTGTTAACGACACCCCAGTTCTCATCTAACGATACCCTAGCTTTTAGGCGACGACACCGATGACGTGACTGTTAAAGCGGGGTGTTCTCCATACGGGTGTCGCGGGCCTGCTCTCCAGCGTCGTTTATAAGCATGACACACCCTTTATAGCATTTAAAGATACCGCATAGAACAACCTACGACACTCCGGAAAGACACCGCATGGGTGTCGTAGCGTTGTAACTACGGTGTCGCCAGGCTTTTCTCCAGCTTTCGTTTGGCGCACGGGTGTCCTAGGCCTATAACTACGGTGTCTTAACAGTATCAGGGGTTTCATGAGGTATAACAGGGCCGCATTAAAAGAGTATGACATTCGTGCATACAAAATAGTTATGACTCCCAGAATGTCATAACTATTTTGTTCTAAGGTAGTTACCCACGCATTAAACGGTTTGGTCACGCATTAACTAACTCTAACCAGAAAAAAACTGTTGGTGTAATAAAGAAGTGGGAAGAAAGAGTTTTTACTTTGTGCTGCGGATGACATTTCCTCCAGAAGTTTTTCTACACAGACTCAAGTAGCCAGGTTTTCCAGCGCTCGATGCTGAAATATTTTCTTTCGACCGGAGAAGAAACAGAGTTCTTCTGTTCTTCTTGCACAAATGGCGCTATGAAGGAGGGAAAGGGCATTTTTGTTCGCACGCAATTTTTGAAAAAAAGTGAACAGCTTTAAATGGCTGTCACGTTCAGAACGTTACGTCAAAGCAAAGCCATACCGCCCGTCAGGTCTTCCACGTCGGCACCACGTGGACCAATCAGAAAAGGCGGTGCAGCCCACGTCAGCATTGCTGCACCGGGGGCGGTGTACAAAGTGTTTTCCTTCCACGTATATTGGCTTCTTGGCCCAACAAGTGAGCTTTTAAGCAGCGGTTTTGTGTAGGAAAAGACTTGCTGCACTACCCTCGGATGCAGTAAGTACACACCATATGCACGGCCATGCCATCAAACATGCCAAAGCCCAATGGGCTTTGGCATGTACCGCACATGCGGTGGCATGGGCGCGTGGTCAGTCCGTGCTTGATGCACCAAAGGATGATGCAGTAAGACTTTTCCTTTTGTCTAACTCCCATGACATCTTCTGATGTTTTTGGCTCAATTCTTGTCAGAGTCTAAATCCAATAGCCATCTCCACGACATGAAGTTCATATTTGATCCCAAAATCCATGACCAAGAAATCCCATATCATTCCTACAATTGTATGGCCATACAAAATTTTGAATAATTTGATGCCAAAAGTTATAGCACAATGCTGATCACTTAGTAGTAATCCAACTATTTTTGCTCACATTGCTGGTTCTTTTATGACAAAATAGTAAGAAGTAATATGCTTAATATGTTGGGTTCCGGTCATGCAGCGAAATGCTGGATTTCAAAAAATTTTTAACCTTGAAACCCTAATTAACCGAAACCTTAAACCCAAGATCCCTTGATTATAACAATTAATTAGTCATGAAATGTAACATATATGTAGAGAAACGTACCTTAATACTTGTTAAAGAAAGGAAGCCGGTTATCCAATCTTTTTCACTAGGCGCCCAAGTGTTCGCCCTCCAATGGTGATCCACATGAGAATTGGATAAAATATATGCTCACAAACTTGACTTAAACCTCTTTTTGGCTTCTTGACTTCTTGGGTTGCCTCTTAGGACCCTTTTACCCTTTTCTTAAGCCTAATAAAACTTGTATTAGGCTAAGAAAAGAGTTGTTCTAAATTGACTAAGGCTTGTAGGAAGGGGAGAGAGAGAGAAGACTCTTGTCTTAAAAAGGATTGCAAAAAATTATCCGATGCTATCCCATATATGCCACCCCCTTTAAATAGTGAATAGAAAGACGTCAAATGAAGGGATACAACCCATTCCACATCCTTCTGAAAGGATATGAATTTTTAAATTTATTTTAATTTGAATTAAGGGACACATCATTATAATTTTCAGCACCTTTCTCCCTACGCGCGCCACACCTGATGGGATGCTTTTGGCATCCCATATTAAATCAGATAGCCTCTGATTTTCCATATGTCAAGATAAGGTTCTCCATGTTTATATAGACTCATAAATTCTCAAAAGATACGCCTTCTAGTGCCTTAAATCAGAAAGACTTTTAGACGCCTTTTGAAAATTCTGCATACGCACAGTTTTCCTTCCAATAGTCCCATGTTTCTTGGATATATTAATTCAACCTTATCCAATCCAATAACATCAAGATAAGGTTCTCTATGTTCAATGGACCTATAAATCCCAAAAAAGATGCGCCTCTTAGTACCTTAAATCAGAAGGACTCTTAGGCGCCTCTTGAAATTTCTGCACGTGCATAGTTTTCCTTCCGAGAGTCCTATATTTCTTGGACTCTATTAATTCAACCTTATCTAATCTAATAAATGGTTGATCAGGTCAGAGGTTATCCAAAATTAATTATAAAATTAATTTGAATCAATTAATTAAGTTGGTTCAAATCAATTTCGATCCAAATTGGAGCGATAGTTAGCCATATATGCTAGCATGCTGATTGGCTAACCAATTGAATTAATTAGTCTTATTAAAATGATTCTTTGACCAATTCCCTTATGTGTGTGACCCATTGGGTTCCTCATCTAGCCAACAGTAGCTCTAGGTCTAAGTCAATTTAGTTCGATTAGAAACTGACTAATCGAATTAGATTAAATCGTGCTAACCCTAGTTGCCAATTCGAATTATCTTTCATATTGACTCATGAATTAAATAAATTTAATTCATAAAAACTTACAAGACATGATTGACATCTAGCAATGTATCATGCCTACCTAGAAGATAAGAAATTTGGTAGAATTACCAAAATGCCCTTTAGTCGCAAGTTACTGTGCAATTCAATCCTTCGATCTTTCTTTATCCCGAATAAGTGATGGGTATAGAAAAATGTCAAACCCTAACATTTTATTCATTTGAATCTCAAATCAATAATAAAACTCGATAAATAAAAAATTAGAAACATATTCTAATTTTATTTTGCTTTGATAAAAAACTTCTTGAGTTATCATATGATGAGATTACATGGGATTACTTTTTCTCTTACTAGGAATGATCGATTCCTTGTTGACCTACGCATAACCTTTATACAAAATCCTTCATATCCATGAACACCCCGTACATGACTTAGCCATGAATAAGTATGAATTAAAACATAGATTCATGTGCATAAGATTCTATGGTAATCTCAGGTCTAAGGATCACTTGCACAACTCCCACTAAGAGAACCATCTTTTGACAAGTAAGTAAGATCTCCATAAGATGTTCTCAATGTAGATCAATTCAGTGAACTCATACCCTAATGAGCACCCACATCCTTGTATTAGTGTCTTACACAAGTGGCTATGAGACCAACCACCCTCTTCATTGAGTATACATAGAATGTGCCAGTCTTACCGGTATCATCGATCCCCGACTCGATGATCCTTTGATTGGGAACATTTTAGATTAGAGTTTTTAGGAACTTAGGTCTCATCATTATGAACTTCATCGTAACCCTAATTTCATTTCCCTAACCTTATGGGGTTCATCATAATCTTAATAAATATAAACACAACATATGATGAATCGAAAAATGTCTTTTAATTGATAAAATATCATATATGAGTTGAAAGAAATTATAAAAATGCCCTTCAGATTGACTTTTATGGCACTACTCTTTCAATCTCCCACTTGCACTAAAGCCAATCGCCTTTGTATTTAATTCCCATATAATCCAAATGACGATCAAATAGCTGTTGAGGAAGGGCCTTAGTGAATGGGTCTGCTATATTGTTCTTTGTGTCAACTCGTTCTATAACAACATCTTGTCTTTCAATGATCTCTCGAATGAGATGGAAGCGTCTTAGGATGTGCTTGGATTTCTGATGAGACCTTGGTTCCTTAGCTTGTGCAACAGCTCCAGTGTTATCACATTAAAGTAGCATCGGTTGTTGAATCATTGGAACAATACCTAACTATGTAATGAACTTCTTCATCCAGACAGCTTCCTTAGTGGCTTCACTAGCAGCAATATACTCTGCCTCAGTAATTGAGTCAGCTACAGTTTGCTGCTTAGTACTTCTCAAACTGACTGTACCACTATAGAGTAAAAATATACCATGATATGGATTTATTATCATCTAGATCTAATTAAAAATTGGAGTTAGTATAGCCTTCCAATTTTAAATCTGATCCTCCATATATAAGAAAAATATCCTTAGTTCTTCTTAGGTACTTAAGAATATTTTTCACAGCTTTCCAATGATCCTCGCTTGGATCGGCCTGAAACCTGCTTGCTGTGCCTAAGGCATAAGCAACATCAGGCCTGGTACATAATATGGCATACATTATCGACCCTACAGCCGAAGCATAAGGAATCTTGTTCATTCTTTGTCTCTCTTTAGGTGACTTAGGAGGCATCTTCTTAGAAAGATGTATGCCTTGACTCATGGGCAAGTAATCTCTTTTACTTTCCTCCATGTTGAATCTTTTCAACACTAAGTTAATGTATCTAGATTGGGATAAGCCAAGCATCCTCTTAGATCAATCTCTATAGATCTTTATACCTAGTATACAGGATGCTTCTCCCAAATCTTACATGAAAAACTGTTTAGATAGCCAAGTTTTGACTGATTGTAGCATTGGGATATCATTTCCAATGATAAGTATGTCATCGAAATATAAAATTAAGAAGGCTATGGCACTCCCACTTGTCTTCTTATACACACATGGTTCATCTATATTTTTGATAAAACCAAACTCTTTGATTATTTCATCAAAGTGAATGTTCCAACTCCTCGATGCTTGCTTTAATCCATAAATGGATTTCTTAAGCTTGCATACTTGGTGCGGTCTCCTAGTTGAGACAAACCCTTCTGGCTGTGACATATAGACTTCCTCCTCAAGATATCCATTGAGGAAGGCAGTCTTTATATCCATCTGCCAGATTTCATAGTCATAGTATGCTGCTATAACAAGCAATATCTGAATGGATTTGAGCATAGCTACTGGTGAAAAGGTTTCATCATAGTCAATACTATGTTTTTGCCTGAAACCTTTAGACACTAGCCTAGCCTTGTAGGTTTCTACTTGGCCATCTGCTCCAATCTTCTTCTTGAAGACCCATTTGCATCCTATTGGCTTTACTCCCTCAGGTGGGTCAACCAAGGTCCAAACCTGGTTGGTATATATGGAGTCCATTTCAGATTTCATAGCATCAAGCCATCTGTCAGAGTCCTTACTCTCGATAGCTTCTGTATAGGTCACGGGATTATCATCCTGAATGATATTGGCTTCGTTGTCATCTCTAATAACAAAACCATATCTGAGAAGTGCACCCCGCACTCTCTCTGACATATGGAGAGGAGGTGAATGTTGTGGTTGTTCTTGATCTTTAGGAATTTCTGGTTGAGGAATGTTTTGTTGATTGTCAACAGGAGTAGGTTGTAAGTCTTGATCTTAGTGAGTTCAAGTATCTTCCCACTTCCTTATTCTTGGATAAATTTCTTTTCCAAAAAAATGGCATGCCTATTGACAAATACCTTTTGCTCAGCAAGATGATAAAAGATGTATTCAATACCTTCTTTAGGATAACCATAAACCTACATTTATCAGTCCTAGCACTTAACTTATGTCCAAATACATTTTTGACATAAGCAGGGCAACCCCAAATCTTAAAATATTTAAGACTTAGCTTTTTTTCTTTTCATAATTCATATGGAGTGCTAGTCACTGATTTTGATAGCACTTTGTTTAAAATATAGGTAGCAGTTTTTAGGGCATAACCCCAGAATGACACTGAAGATCTGTAAAGCACATCATGGACCTCACCATGTCTAATAAGGTACGATTCCTCCTTTCTGCTACACCATTTAATTGAGGTATATAAGGAGGGGTCCATTCAGAGAGAATGCCTTTGTCTTTAAGATGATCAAGAAATTCACTAGACAAGTATTCTCCTCCTCGATTAGATCGAAGGATTTTAATACTATGTCCAATTTGTTTCTCAACCATACTTTGATACTCCTTAAATTTATCAAAGGCTTCGGACTTGTGTTTCATAAGATACACATGTCCAAACCTTGGTAAATCATCAATGAAATTGATGAAATAAGAGTATCCTCCTCTAGCTTGAGTTGTCATAGGTCCACATACATCTGTGTGTATAAGACCTAATAACTCAGTTGCCCTTTCTCCATATCCAGTGAACAGAGACTTAGTCATTTTTTCCATGAGGCAGGATTCACAAGTTCCTAATGATTTAAAATCATAAGGATCAAAGAAGTTATCTTTGTATAACTTGCTTATCCTAGATTCACTTTTATGACCTAATCGGCAATGCCAGAGATAAGTGGCATTAACATCTTCTCTCTTTCTTTTCTTGTTATCAACAAGCAAAACTTTATCATTGAGCAAAAGAATTAGAAGACCATTATTAAACAAACCATGTCCAAACAATTTATTAGAATAAAAGATAGAGCAACCATTGCTCTTTATATTTATTTCAAAACCTTGTTCTAATAACAAGGATATAGAAATAATATTTCTAATAATATTTGAAATATAATAACAGTTCTTTAATTCCAATATCTTGTCAAAAGGTAATAACAACAAATAGGTGCCTACAGCTTCAGAATAAATGGCTTCTCCACTCGCGCCATAGAGCTTGAAGTCACCCTTCTTCAAATTTCTAACTCTTTATAGTCCTGCAATGACTTGCATATATGAGATCCACATGCAGTATCCAATACCTATAGTAGAAATTGAAGAACTCAATGATAAATTAGTTTGTATCATGTACAAACCTTTTGATGCTTCTTCACCTGCATCTTGCTTCAAACTCACAAGATATATCTTGCAGTTCTTCTTCCTGCTTGCCGCAGTGAAAACAGGCTCGATCAACAGAAGGCTTCTTTGCCTTCTTCCTCTTTTGTATGCTACTTTTAGGCTCCTCTTTCTCTTTGAACCTTTCTTCATTGCCTATTTTTTCTTCCCATCAACAGAAGAATATGAGCCTTATCACCCTTGAAGTGACTCTCATGTCTTGAGCATATTCAATAACTCAGGTAATGAAATATTTAGTTTGTTCATGTGATAGTTTATGACAAACTACGAGAAGGAGTCTGGGAGTGATTGTAGGATCAAGTCCTGATTAAGCTCTTCATTCATTACAAACCCTAATTGACCTAACTGAGTGATTAAGTCAATCATCTTCAAAATATGAGCTTGAACGGATGAGCCCTCACTCATACATGCACGGAACAACTGCTTCAAAATCTCATATCGAGCAGCCCTACTTTGCTCTCCATAAAGCTCTTTAAGATTGAGCAATATGGATTGAGGTTTTTGCTCCTCATGTTGCCTCTGTAATTCATTGCTCATCGAGGCCAACTAATACACTTAATAGTCAAACTATCATTCTGCCACTTTTTATATGTGGCCCGTTCCTCCTCTGTAGCATCATCTCCAATCGGATCTAGATTAGGAGAGTCGAGGATGTAGGAAACCTTTTCCTGAGTTAAGACAATTCTCAAGTTCCTCAACTAGTCCATATAATTTGGACCAGTCAACTTGTTGGCATCTAAAATGCCCCGCAGTGATAAAGTAAAGCCATAAAATTTTAATCTACATTAAAAGTAAAGAACAATACATAAGCAGACCACCCATAATGATGTCTACAACTAGATAAGGACTTATCAATCTAATTGTATCTCCCACTATTTTATCACGAATACCATAACCCTCACCTATGGTAAGCGAGGAAACCCTACTAGGGTTTCTTAAGTAGGGTTGAGATCTCAATTCGTCATAAATATCTTGTGTTATACAACAAACATTCATGAGTTCAAGGGTAGAAAATATCCTTTCCAATTGCAACCCATGCAACTCTTAACATAACACTTGCCTCTAAGATACTTATAGCCTTGCGTTACACAACAAACTATAATGTCTTAGTTTAGTCAGACCTTCATTTTCATATACTCATGATTGAATAATATTGCCTTTGTGTTACACAACAAAGCAACACCACTAATCATACTATAAAGCATTAAATGCACTAAGACAATTCATATCTAACCCTAGAGTAGGCCTTGTGTTGCACAACAAACCTACTATAGTTGTTATCATAAATTTATCTTAGTATGAAGGAAGGCATTAGGTAGTGTTCATAATCAATATATCATTTCCAATTCAAGGTCTAAATCAATCGAATTGGCCAGTTAAGTGGGAGAGAGGTGGGGGTCCTCCGTTACTTTCCTTGGACACCAATTTAATTGGCCAGGTCAGTCAATGGAACCAATTAAAAAACCACGATTTCTTTTTTAGACACCAATTGATTAATCAAACCCTAAAAGGATTTGCATTATGATTCTATCATACTATGACTAAATATAATTTTTAGGAGGGCTTTGATGGTCTCATGCACATCTTTTTTCTAATATGCATAACAATAATATCATACCACGCATATATTAAATGCAATTTTAAAATTATCATCTTAAGTAAAATTTCTTATTAATTAGAACAAGTCCAGCCATAACTCATTAGTCCCTTGGGCCAGTCTATGTAAAACACCGTAGGCATAGAGGCTTAGGAGGCGTATTCTAACGCAAGAAATTTTATAATTATACATAATAAAACAAATCATTCTAAAAGCATAATATAATTATTCATGTAATCAATATATTATGGACCACTAATTGAATCAATCAAGGTGGCTCTGATACCAATGTTGGGTTCCGATCATGCAGTGAAAGGCTGGATTTCAAAAAAAAATTTAACCTTGAAACCCTAATCAACTGAAACCTTAGACCCAAGACCCATTGATTATAACAATTAATTAGTCATGAAATGTAACATATATGCAGAGGAACGTACCTTAATACTTAATAAGAAAGAAGGAAGCCGGTTATCCAATCTTTTCCACTAGGCACCTAAGTGTTCGCCCTCCAATAGTGATCCACACTAGAATGGATCAAAGATATGCTCGCGAACTTGACTTAAACCTCTTTTTGGCTTCTTGACTTCTTGGCTTGCCTCTTAGGAGCCTTTTACCCTTTTATTAAGCCTAATAAAACTTGTATTAGGCTAAGAAAAGAGTTATCCTAAATTGACTAAGGCTTGTAGGAAGGGGAGAGAGAGAAGACTCTTGTCTTAACAAGGATTGCAAAAATTATCCGATGCTATCCCAAATATGCCATCCCCTTTAAATAGTAAATGAGATGTCAAATGAAGGGATACAACCCATTATACATCCTTTTGAAAGATATGAATTTTTAAATTTATTTTAATTTGAATCAAGGGACACATCGTTATAATTTTCAGCACCTTTCTCCCTACGCGTGCCACACCTGATGGGATGCTTTTGGCATCCCATCTTAAATCAGATAGCCTCTGATTTTGCCATGTATCAATATAAGGTTCTTCATGTTTATATGGACTCATAAATCTCCAAAAGATATGCCTTCTAGTGCCTTAAATCAGAAGGACTTTTAGATGCCTCTTGAAAATTCTGCACGCACACAGTTTTCCTTCCAAGAGTCCAATGTCTCCTGGACTGTATTAATTTAACATTATCCAATCCAATAACATCAGATAAGGTTCTCCACGTTCAATGGACCTATAAATCCCAAAAAAGTTGCGCCTCCTAGTACTTTAAATCAGAAGAACTTTTAGGTGCCTCTTGAAAATTCTGCACGTGCATAGTTTCCTTTTGAGAGTCCTATATTTCTTGAACTTATTAATTCAACCTTATCCAATCCAATAAATAGTTGATCAGGTCAGAGGTTATCCCAAATTAATTATAAAATTAATTTTAATCAATTAATTAAGTCGGTTCAAATCAATTTTGACCCAAATTGGAGCGATAGTTAGCCACATGTGCTAGCATGCTGATTGGCTAACCAATTGAATTAATTAATCTTATTAAAATGATTCTTTGACCAATTCCTTTATATTTGTGACCCATTGGATTCCTCATCTAGCCAGCAGTAGGTCTAGGTTTAAGTCGATTTAGTTCGATTAGAAACTGACTAACCGAATTAGATCAAATCGTGCTAACCCTAGTTGCCAATTCGAACAATCTTTCAAATTGACTCATGAATTAAATAAATTTAATTTATAAAAACCTACAAGACATGATTGACATCTAGCAATGTATCATGCCTACCTAGAAGATGAGAAACTTGGTAGAATTACCAAATATCCTTCAGTGGCAAGTTACTGTGCAATTCAATCCTTCGATCTTTCTTTATCCCAAATAAGTTATGTATGAAAAAATGTCAAACCCTAACATTTTATTCATTTGAATCTCAAATCAATAATAAAGACTCGATAAATAAAAAATTAGAAACCTATTCTAATTTTATTTTGCTTTGATCAAAGACTTCTTGAGTCATCATATGATGAGATTACATGGGATTACTTTTCTCTTACTAGGAATGATCGATTCCTTGTTGACCTACTCATAACCTTCATACACAATCCTTCATATCCATGAACACCCCATACATGATTTAGCCATGAATGAGTATGAACTAAAACATAGATTCATGTGCATAAAATTCTATGGTAATCTTAGGTCTAAGGATCACTTGCACAACTCCCACTAAGAGAACCATCTTTTGATAAGTAAGATCTCCATAAGATGTTCTCAATATGGATCAATTCAGTGAACTCATACCCTAATGAGCACCCACATCCTTGTATTAGTATCTCTACACAAGTGGCTGTGAGACCAACCATCCTCTTTATTGAGCATACATAGAATGTGCCAGTCTTACTGGTATCATGGAATCCCGACTCGATGATCCTTTGATTGGGAACATTTTAGATTAGAATTTTTAAGAACGTAGGTCTCATCGTTATGAACTTCATCATAACCCTAATTTCATTGCCCTAACCTTATGGGGTTCATCATAATCTTAATAAATATAAGACACAACATATGATGAATCGAAAAAAATACCTTTTAATTGATAAAATATCATACATGAGTTAAAAGAAATTACAAAAATGCATTTCATAATTAACTTTTAGGGCACTACTCTTTCATAATAGAGTAAACTTTGCAACATCAGCACTCATATGAAATCTCTAATTTGCTCGACCATTTTAAATCTCAACAGATCGCCGCAAACTTTCTCAATCCAAATCAATCCCCTGGCAGTGCTAAGTGAGCGCCACATTGCTCTATCAGGTCTGTAAATCTCTACAAAGAGATTGTCATAAAGAAAATTTACCGATACTACGTTGGAGTTAGATTTGTGTATTAGAGGAAGATAAATAACCTCTAAGAAGGGGACTTGGATTTAAGCTGAAAGCTCGAATAAATAAAACATTTAAGGAATATACTCATAATAATTGCAGGAAGAAATCTGGGATGTTTGATTTCAAAGGACCCCTCTGTAAAAGAAATTGGTAAGAAATTAAGCAGAACATGCAAAGCTGATATCAAAAATAGATGGAAATGCTGCCTGCTCTAAAATTTCTGGGACCCCAAACCATCACAGATCACATAACAATACCGCAACTTCATTCAACAAGCTAACTCAAATCAAGCTGTTGATCAGGCCAACCTAAAGAGAAAAACCACTGATCAGCTCATATCTAAATGAACAATTAACTTAATATGTGCATATTAATTTGGTAAGGGATCTGATCATGCCCAAAATGGGACTCTAATATCCAAACAGGTAGCTAAAATTCCAGGAGAAGAAAACAAGTCATCATGCATGAGTAGATTGGATTCCATGTGGTATCTGAACAATTTGACATCAGGGGAAAATTTTAATGCAATGCTGGATCCTGATTCTGCCTGGCCAATATGGAGCTTGAGTGTCACATCGTCCTTTTAGTAACACAAAACGCTTCTGAGTACTGAAGAAGCTCACCTAAAAGTAACCGCTGCACCTGTGCCTCTTCGTATGAGGTATGTGTCAAAAAAAAAAAAAAAAAAAAACACATAACATGTAGCATGAATCAATGTCATTTAGACTACAAATAATGCTATATATTGACACATCCTAACCAACGTAAAGATGATAGCTCACATAGTAGAGCACTACCAACCAACTCATGAGCAAACTCCTGAGAAAGGGAGAAAAAAAGCAGAGTTAAAGGGGTTTGGAGATTTTCTTCGAGGGATCCTTCAATGGCCAAGTTGTAATCCCCGGGATTACGTTATCTGCTCGCGAGAGTTAATCGTGAGATCGGAACGAATGACACCAGTGACTCCCGCAGTTGCGCAAGGTGTTTGAATTTTAAATCTCCTCATAACAATCGGATTCTGTATCCCTGGACCTAAGGAATCGCGAAGTGCATCGGCTTTAAGAGAAGGCGCAGATACTTCCTTCTCATCATCTTCACTGCGTCTGCAACAGGTATGCTTTCTCCCTCTTCCAAGATGTAATCTTGTTATCTTATGTAGATCTTGGGATCTGGACGTCGATTGGTGCTTTGATTGATCTGATATCTTAAGATGATTCTGATCCATAGGAAATTAAAGATTTGGAGACTGGGATCTAGATTGCTGGACATTATAGGGTGAGCGGCATATAGATGAATTATTGATCTGCTTTCCTTGATTGAGGTTTATTTGTTTGGATTAGCTTCAGAGAAGTGGATGTCGATTGAGAATTCCTCCTACATTGAAACTTTTATATTGATCTAAGGGGATAAGATGACTTTATCTAGTAAACAAACTCGCAAAGGCAAGAGATAAAGGTTTTACAAAGATCTCGGGTGAAAGAATAGGAAAAAGGGAAATTTTTGGATGTTACTAGAAAATTTGCAGCAGTTTCAGCCATCTTTAAGCCTGCAAGTAATTGGAAAGCTGACAATTCATATAATTAAATTCACATGTACCCACTAAGATTTGTCAAAGCTTTATCGCTGATATTCATGGTGTTTGGATTGTGGAAGTACATTGTTGTATGCAATTATTTTTAGGTTTATCTAGATAGAGCCGCCACGTTTTTCTCCCCTATTTCGGGTGAAACAGGGGAGCTGCTGGGAAGAAAGAGATTGTGTGGGCCAACTGGGCTGTGTGAGCTTTGGGCCCTATTGGGCCGGCTCATGAGCCAGTTTTGAGTAGCATTTTGGGCCCTGTAATGGGCCAAAAATGGCAAAATAAAATTATGGCCCGAATCAGGGTTAATTCTAGTTTCTTAGGGTAATTCTACTTCCGATTTGGGTGTATAAATTGAGAGATATTCGAACCCAAAGTTGGGCTCGTGGATTAATCTGGGTAGAATTTAAGAGTCACTTTATTATTCAGATTTTAGAAACTTAATTGTGTAAAATGGTGCTGTAGGTACCCAAGTGTCCAAATAGCTGGTTTACCATTTCGTATTTGCGTACTGAGGTAAGTAAGCTAAGTATTATAATTTTATAAATTATTTAATTTATAAATCATGAATTTATAATTAGATGCATATTTATGAAATGTGAAAAATGATGTTTCATTTATATTGAATTAATAAACAGTATCACGAATTTACAATAAGCATTTGTTATGACTATTGCAGCGGGTAATATTTTGCAAGATATGGCTTATATGTGTATATGCAAAAATGTAATTACGTTGATCTTGCAAATTATGTTGGTACTGTCAAGATGATAATATGCAATTATGATGATGACATTGAAATTTACTTGTATGTGTCACCGCGGTTCTCATATGATGTGAAATGCCAAGTGATACATGACCCACCTCCACAGGGGAAGATATATGGAGGACACACATCTGTAGGATGTGTTCTGATTGATTATGATATGGCATAACGTTGATACCAGGACCCTTCCTCTTAGGGGATATTTAAGAGTAATATACTAGTTGAGTGTTGTAGGACCGTGGGACACATAAGAAAATAATGATTATATAAACAGTGAGTTTGTTTACATTGCATATTCTGAAATTTATTGTATAATTAAGCTTCCAAATTATTTTGAGCTGATGATATGAATGTGCTGATAGCATGATAAATGTATTTGAAATTGGATGTTTTTATGAAAATGTGATTTGAAAATATCTTGATATGATATGATAAGATATGATGATTTGAAATTATATTAGGCTTACTTATTGAGTGTGAGCTCATATAATTCTCACAATATTTTTCAGAGCCTCAGGAGTGAAGAAGGATATTTGGGGTAGATGGAGCTTCTATTAAATAAAATAAGATCCATTATATTGATGTAACCCCAGTATTGCTTGTGTGTAGGGCTGGTAGCCCAAAACTAATAATTATGGTTTGTAATAAATCATGGATTTGGATTGAATATTTATAATTCTTGACTTATATTGATTTATGTGTCAAAATTCGAGACGCCTTGCATGCCTGGCATGCGGCGGGTTGTCACCCTAGCTCAAATTTTTGGGTCTGAGGCATGACAGCTTTAGTGGTATCAGAGCCTAGTTATGACATTAAGGACACATACATGATGACACTTTAGGCAAAACACTAGGATGACATTGAGACAATTATAAATTTAAAGAAATTTTAGATATTATGCTTTGAAAGCATGACATTTAAAGTTTACCATGATATTAATTACAACTAATTTATCAGAAGATAGGAATGGCTCATCGCACTAGAAGCCAACAAATGATGAGGGTTCCCAGGTTGGTAATACTGGCCAACCGGAAGGTTAGGAAGATACTGAAGGTGCTGCCCCTGTCAATCCAGTCGGGGTTGATCACCAGCGACTCCAGACCGAGATGCTTCAGGTTCTCTCAGGTATGAGTCGATGCAGAACATGCAACAACAGATCCTGCAGGCTTTGTCCACTCAGTTTGCCCCTCCTATTCTGCAGACTCAGCCTGTTTTCACTATTCCGCAGACTCAGCCTGTCCCTACTGCTCCGCAGACCCAGCCTACTCCACCTCAATCCTGGATAGGGGTTGGCCGCAGCTTTGCAGATTTCAAGAAGTTTGCCCCTGCCCCTTTCTTTGGATCCACCAACCCTATTGATGCTGGTGTGAGACATGGAGAAGGCTTTTATGACCCATGGTAGTCAGGATATGGAGCGGATCAGATTTGCCACCTATCTTCTCCAGAGAAAGCTTATGATTGGTGGTTAGTTAAGGAGCAGCGTCGGAGTAGACAGGTTATTTCTTAGGGAGAGTATAGGGAGGCATTCTTCGATAAATACTTTCCTAGGAGTGTGCAGAGACAGATGGAATTGAAGTTTATTAAATTAGAGCAAAAGAATCTTTCTATAGCCCAGTATGAAGCTGAATTCACCAGGTTGGCCCGTTTTACTCCAAATATTGTAACCAATGAAATGGTCAAGATCACCAAATTCACTGAGGGACTGCGACCCAGACTGAGGCAAGCAGTCAATGCATTTGAGCTTCTCACTTACAGTGCTATGGTGAATAAGGCCTTGGTGATTGAGAGGGATATGAATGTTGTTCAGAGAGATTGGGAGCAGCGGAGGAAGAGGAAAGGGCCTATTTCTGGCCAATCCCCAACTCAGGCCAAGAAGAAAGGTGCACATCATGCCCCAGTAGAACCATAGAATAGGGAGACTCATTGCATTCATTATGGGAACTTCCACCCTGGAAGGCCTTGCCGCAGATTGACTGGTGCTTGCTTTCTCTGTGAAAAAACTGACCACAAGATGGCCACCTGTCCTCTTCGGAAGGATCAACAGCCTTCTTCAAGTCAAGGGATGAGCCAGCAGCATCAGCAGCAGCCACCGAGGACCCAAGGAAGGGTCTTTACCCTCACTCAGCAGGATGCTGCCGCCTCTAATTCTATGGTGACAGGTATACCATTTAATTTTATAGCTAGTATTACATTCTTATCTAGTGCAATACATTGATAGTTAATTAGAAGTTAGGTTCAATCTTTGATTTTAAAATAAATTACACTTATGTCCAGGAATGATTAAAGTAGGTACTGCATATGCTCAAACTTTAATTGACCCGGGTGCCACGCATTCTTTCATATCTGACATCTATCTTGACAAGAATGCATCATTGACACCTATTTCTCTGGAGCAAGAGTTGCATATTGCTTTTCCAAATGGAGATGTTATGAAGGTTGACACAGTATGCAAATCCTGCCCAATTGTCTTGGAGGATAGGAGGTTGAATGCTGATCTAATTATCCTTCCACTGAAGTTCTTTGATGTTATCCTTGGAATGGATTGGTTGGCCTCCTATCATGCTTCAGTAGACAGCTTCAAGAAGATTGTCAACTTCAAAATTCCAAGTCAGCCTGAATTCAGTTTTACTGGTAGTTAAAAACACCTAGCCTCAGTGTTCATATCAGCGATGCAGGCTGAAAGTATCTGATGAGTGGTGGTTAAGGAATTTCTTGCTATAGTCAAGGACCTTCAGCAGGAAGAGACCAAGTTGGAGGATATTCCTATAGCTCGAGAATTCCTTGATGACTTCCCTGAGGATTTGACTAATTTACCCCTGATCGGAAAGTTGAGTTCTCTATTGATCTAGTTCCAGGAACTGGACCTATATCAAAGGCCCCTTACCGCATGGCCCTGGTTGAACTAAAGGAACTGAAGGATCAATTACAGGAGCTCCTAGATCGGGGATTTATCAGACCTAATGCTTCTCCTTGGGGTGCTCCAGTTCTATTTGTTAAGAAGAAGGATGGCAGTCTTCAACTCTGTATTGATTACTGAGAAATCAATAAGGTAACAGTGCGGAATAAGTACCCTCTGCCGAGGATTGACGACTTATTTGATCAACTCCAAGGAGCCCGAATATTCTCAAAGATTGATCTCAGGTCAGGGTACCATCAACTCAAAGTCAAGGAGGGGGATGTGCCTAAGATAGCATTCAGAACCAAATATGGCCACTATGAGTTCTTGGTGATGCCGTTTGGGTTAACTAATGCCCCAGCAGCATTCATGGACTTAATGAACAGAATTTTTAAACCATATTTGGATCAGTTTGTAGTGGTTTTCATTGATGATATTTTGATATATTCCAAGAGCCATAAGGAGCATAAGGACCACCTGAGGATCATGCTACAGATTCTTCAAGAGAAGAAGCTTTATGCCAAACATTGAGGAGCTAAAGGATGAAATTTTGAAGGAGGCTCACTACTCTCCCTATACTGTGCATCCAGGTGGCACTAAGATGTACAGAGACTTAAAGAAAAATTTTTGGTAGAAAGGTATGAAGAGGTGATTGCTTAGTATGTGGCCAAGTGCTTGGTGTGTCAGCGAGTGAAGGCCAAGCATCAAAGGCCTACGGGACCTCTTCAGTCTCTGATGATTCCACAGTGGAAATGGAAAAAGATTACAATGGACTTTGTGACTGGTCTACCCAAAACTCCCAAGAGTAACGATGCAGTTTGGGTTATTATGGACAGACTAACAAAATTAGCTCATTTCCTATCTTTCAGAGTTGGGGTCTCTAGTGAAAGATTCGCTAATTTGTATATTGAGCAGATCGTGAGACTCCATGGTGTTCCTATATCTATTGTATCAGATAGAGATACCAGGTTTGTGTCCCAGTTCTGGAAGAGTCTTCAAAAGGCCATGGGAACCAAATTAAACTTCGGTACAGCCTATCATCCCCAGTCAGATGGATAATTAGAGAGGACCATACGGATTCTGAAAGACATGCTGCGAGCATGTATGATAGACTTGGGTGGAGCTTGGGATAACCATTTACCTTTGCTAGAGTTTGCATATAATAATAGTTATCAAGCCAGTATCCAGATAGCTCCATTTGAAGCTCTGTATGGTAGGAGGTGCAAATCTTCTATATGTTGGGATGATGTGGGAAAAAAAATTGCTAGGCCCTGAACTGATTCAGCAGACAGTAGATAAGGTGCATTTGATTAGGGAGCATCTTTGTATAGCTCAGAGCAGGCAGAAGAGCTATGCTGATGTCAGAAGAAGGGAATTAAAATTTCAGGTTGGGGACCATGTTTTCTTAAGGGTATCACCAACCAAAGATGTGATGAGATTTTGGATTATAGGAAAACTGAGTCCACGTTATACTGAACCTTTTAAGATCTTGAGCAGAGTCGGAGAGGTTGCTTACATCCTGGCACTGCCTCCGATTCTAGCTGGGGTACACAATATTTTTCATGTCTATATGTTGAGGAAGTATATTCCTGACCCCTGCCATGTAATAGAGTATGAACCTATACAATTGAAGAAATATTTATCATATGAGGAGTATCCTATGTATCGTGGACCGCAAAGATCAGATTCTGAGATGACGTACCATTCCCTATGTCAAGGTGCAATGGAGTAATCATTCTGAGAGGGAGGCTACTTGGGAACTTGAGGAGGAAATGAAAAAGAAATATCCACAACTATTTGTATCTTAATATAGTTAATGATGTATCAATGACTGTTGACTTTGAATAAAAACTTAGTTGATTGTGTGACAAAATTTGGAATTCTAATTTTCTCTAATGGAAGTGTATCAATTTCGAGGCCAAAATTTTTATAAGGAGGGGAGAATGTAATCCCCGGGATTACATTACCTGCTCGCGAGAGTTAATCGCAAGATCGGAATGAATGACGCTAGGGACTCCCGTAGTTGCGCGAGGTGTTTGAATTTCAAATCTCCACGTAATAATCGGATTTCCATATCCCTGGACCTGAGGAATTGCAAAGTGCGTCAGCTTTAAGAGAAGGCGCAGATACTTCCTTCTCATCGTCTTTGCCGCATCTGCAATAGGTACACTTTCTCCCTCTTCCAAGATGTAATCTTGTTATCTTATGTAGATCTGGGGATCTGGACGTCGATTGGTGCTTTGATTGATCTGATATCTTAAGATGATTCTGATCCATAGGAAATTAAAGATTTGGAGACTGGGATCTAGATTGCTGGACATTGTAGGGTGAGCGGCATATAGATGAATTGTTGATAGGGTGAGCGGCATATAGATGAATTATTGATATGCTTTTCTTGATTGAGGTTTATTTGTTTGGATTAGCTTCAGAGAAGTGGATGTCGATTGAGAATTCCTCCTACATTGAAACTTTTATATTGATCTAAGGGGATATGATGACTTTATCTGGTAAACAAACTCGCAAAGGCAAGAGATAAAGGTTTTACAAAGATCTTGGGTGAAAGAATAAGAAAAAGGAAATTTTTGGATGTTACTCGAAAATTTGCAGTAGTTTCAGCCATCTTTAAGCCTGCAAGTAATTGGAAAGCTGGCAATTCATATAATTAAATTCATGTGTACCCACCAAGATTTGTCCAAGCTTTATCGCTGATATTCATGGTGTTTGGATTGTGGAAGTACATTGTTTTATGCAATTATTTTTAGGTTTATCTAGATAGAGCCGCCACATTTTCTCACCTTTTTCGGGTGAAACAGGGGAGCTGCTGGGAAGAAAGAGATCTTGTGGGCCAACTGGGCTGCGTGAGCTTTGGACCGTGTTGGGCCAGCTCACGAGTCAGTTTTGAGCAGCATTTTGGGCTCTGTAATGGGCCGAAAATGGCAAAATAAAATTATGGCCCAAATCAGGGTTGATTCTAGTTTCTTGGGGTAATTCTACTTCCCATTTGGGTGTATATATTGAGAGATATTCGAGCCCAAAGTTGAGCCCATGTATTAGTCTGGGTAGAATTTAAGAGTCACTTTATTATTTATATTTTAGAAACTTAATTGTGTAAAATGGTGCTGTAGGTACCTAGGTGTCCAAATAGCTGGTTTACCATTTGGTATTTGTGTACTGAGGTAAGTAAGTCAATTATTATAATTTCATAAAATTTATAAATTGTGAACATATAATTAGATGCATATTTATGAAATGTGAAAAAATAAAGTTTCATTTATATTGAATTAAAAAATAGTACCACAAATTTATAAATAAGCATTTGTTATGACTATTGTAGCGGGTAGTATTTTGCAAGATATGGCATATATGTGTATATGCAAAATGTAATTACGTTGATCTTGCAAATTATGTTGGTACTATCGAGATGATAATATGCAATTATGATGATGACATTGAAATTTACTTGTATGTGTCACCGCGATTCTCATATGATGTGATATGCCAAGTGATATATAACCCACCTTCACAGGAGAAGATATGTAGAAGACACACATCTGTAGGATATGTTCTGATTGATTATGATTTGGCATAACACTGGTACCAGGACCCTTCCTCTTAGGGGATATTTAAGAGTGATACACTAGTTGAGTGTTGTAGGGTCGTGGGACACATAAGAAAATAATGATTATATAAATAGTGTGTTTGTTTACATTGCATATTCTGAAATTTATTGTATAATTAAGCTTCCAAATTATTTTGAGCTGATGATATGAATGTGCTGATAGCATGATAAATGTATTTGAAATTGAAAGTTTTTATGAAAATATGATTTGAAAATATCTTGATATGATATGATAAGATATAATGATTTGAAATTATATTAGGCTTACTTATTGAGTGTGAACTCATATAATTCTCACAATGTTTTTCAGAGCCTGAGGAGTGAAGAAGGATATTTGGGGTAGATGGAGCTTCTATTAAATAAAATAAGATCCATTATATTGATGTAACCCCAGTATTGCTTGTGTGTAGGGCTGGTAGCCCAAAATTGATAATTATGGTTTGTAATAAATCATGGATTTGGATTGAATATTTATAATTCTTGACTTATATTGATTTATGTGTCAAAATTCGAGATGCCTTACATGCCTAGCATGCGGCGGATTGTCACCCTACCTCAAATTTTTGGGTTTGGAGCGTGACATACATAAGTCAATCCAAGAAAAAGGAACCTAGGCCTCCTTTGGATAGTGTTCATAGGTTTTAAGTTTAAGTTGCAGCCTCTTTGCATTGTTTGTTGTTTGTTATATTTCGATGTAGAAGTTGGCATAGGCCAGATCGGACCAAGTGTGAAAAGGGCATCCCAAGGCATAGAGCTAGGTTAGGCTAAATTCGAACTCTTGTTTAGTATAGCAAGCCTGAGCTCGGCTCGACCTTTAGCACTTCTACTAGTTATTGATGGGAGCTGGGTTCGTCTTGAAACATTACCTAAAAAATCAGTCTCAATCCATCCCTATGAGCTAAAAAACTTAGCCCGAGCCCTCAAATTTTCAAGACCGGGCACGAGCCAACCTATAGGCTATTCAGCCCATGCCCAACCCTACTTGGGGATCTAAGGTAATTTTTGTAGGTGCTTTAAAGTGTCCATCAAATTTGATCCACTCAATGATGGATGATTCGACAAACTTAAGTTCCACAGAAAACAACGCCATTTGTGGAAATCTCTCTTAATATGGAACTTCTTATTTTTCAAGGACATATGCTGTCTTTAAGTCGGCTGTTATATGTCACTTTCTGATTATCCATATGTCGCTATTTAGTCAACCTACCAGTTTATATCACATCACTTGGCTTTTACTTTCGGAGTTGAGCTTGCATTTGTGCTCGAGTTACTAAAAGAGTTTGGTTGTACCATGGTCAGCTGATTTAGGTTTCTTTTATTTGATTAGAGGCGATTTGATCATATAATACTTAGGTTGGCTTAAATCAAGCTCAATAACGCTTATGAGCATTGGTTGGACTAAAATTTAACCAAGCTGAGCTGACCCTTGATCAAGTGTCGCATGGCATTTATTTTGGTTAATACTATTTTTATAGAACCTTAAAAAATAACAAGATGCCTTTTCTTTGTAGCCTATAAAAGTAAGGGAAGGGAAAAGCTCATTTGCTCCATCTGCTCTGTCTTTTTTTAGCTCAGCTTCCTTTCCACTGGAGGTGGGCATTGGACCGTGCCTAGCACGGCATAGCCCAGGCCCACTATGCCTCTAAAGTTATCATGCTATGTCTGGCACGGCCCAATAACAAACGGACACGACACGGTAAAAAAACTATATAGCCGTTAAAATGGGTATATAGCCGTTTCTAGCCATTGAAAGTGGCTAGAAACGGCTATATAGCCATTTAGGAAGGGGTTTAGACCATTTTACCCCTCCCAATAGCTATATAATGGCTATATTAAAGGGTATTTTTGAAAAAAAAATTAGGACTTCTATAAATAGCCCATTTCTCCCTCATTCTTACCATACCAAACCAACTCTTCCATATTACTACTATTTTTCTCTTCTAGCAAGTGCTCTAATAGATTAGCAATTTAATTTTTAGTTTACAAGTGTTCTTGCAAGTGGCAAGTGCTCAAGCAAGTAGTCAAGTGCTGCAAGGTCACTTCTTGTTGAGAGCCGAGAGCGCAAGAGGAAGCTCACAAATCTTGGCTCCATGCCTTCACCTCTGATCCTTTTCTCAATTTTTTTTTGTGGGTTAGTTTTTATTTTTTTATATTTATTAATTAAAAAATTTAGATATGACATCTTTTAACGAAAGTAATTTTAACATGCACCCTTTTTCTGAGGGTGAGGAAACTAATTCCCAACCCCAACCCCAATCCCAACCCCAAGTTCCCTCTAGAGCCAGTATCAGTGAATGTCAAACCTTTTCTCGTAAGAGGACTAGTGATGTTTGGAATAATTTGATAGATTTATGGTTGATGGAGTATAAAGCAAAATGTAAAAAATATGCAAAACTTTATGATTGTTCTAGTATTGGGGAACAGAGCATTTAAAAAGATATCAAGAGAGTCATAGGATGTATGATTCCCGTCAGCAATGTATCCTTAATATACAAGAGGGATCACTTGTAGGTAATTTTGCATATAACCATGAAAATCAGAGAAAATTATTGGTAAGATGGATAGTTCAAAATGAATTACATTTTAGTTTATCTGAATCTTATAATTTTGAAAGATATGTTCAATTAGGCCTACAACCTGCTTATAGAAGAACTAGTAGCCATACCTTTAGAAGAGTGGCTATGACAAACTTTTTAGCAATGAAACAAAGTTTAACTGAAAGCCTCTCAAATTTAAATGCTAAAATTTCTTTAACTTCTGATATTTGGTCGGCATCTGTAGTTAGTAATTGTTTTATTTTATTTTTATTTTTTGGTACAAACGGGTGATTATACCATCCTAGGATAGGTTACACCCGATATATCACCATACAATAATTGAGTAAGGATACTAGGGCAAGGATCATCCTGCTTCCAGCTCCAAACACCAGAGTGAGAAGCCACACGGCCTGCAATCCAATCAGCAATAGCATTGGCCTCGCGGTAGATGTGCCGAATATGGACATGACGAGCTTTCGATAGTAGAGCGGATGTCATACATCAATGAAATAGAAGGCAAGAGAGAGCTGGGCTCCTGCCTGATCCACCG
Organism: Calamus simplicifolius; assembly: GCA_900491605.1. Lineage (NCBI taxonomy): Eukaryota > Viridiplantae > Streptophyta > Magnoliopsida > Arecales > Arecaceae > Calamus > Calamus simplicifolius. The sequence goes on from UESW01004002.1 coordinate 1,260,632, forward strand.
AACAACCGTAATAGAGTCACCTTCGATTATAATACTTCGGGCTCTCAGGACCGAATGGCATGAGAAAAACCAATCCAAGTCGCATGCAGCTCGGCAAGAGGCACTAATAAGTCAAGTAAGCCAAGCCTACCCGCCGCCAGCATCCTGCCATCTGCGCCACGAATGATAAAAGCCGCACCAGCACATCTGCCGCTAACACTCCCATCAAAGTTGATTTTAACAAACCCTAGAGGAGGGGGCTCCCAGGAAATAAAAACTGTACGTCGGTTCGCTGCCGAAGTAGCAGGAGAGACCCAGAGGCCAGGGTTCGCAGGATTAGAAAAATCATGATGAAGAGCATACTCAGCTGAAAGGGAGACAGCCATCCTGACAACTCTGCCGGATGGAACCATCATGTGAGAAATAGGATCCGATTCCAGGATAACCAGATCTGATATGCAATGTAATTGTTTTATTGCTATTACTGCTTATTATATTGATAATGATTGGCAACTAAATAAACGAATTATTACTTTCATGCTTTTAATTTTTTGCATTCAAGACAATAAATTTCAAATATTATTTATCAAACCGCATGCTCATATAATATTAATAATAAAATAATATCAATTACTTTTGATAATGCGTCTAATAATAGTTCTACTATTGCATTATTAAATGACTCTTTGCATTCCATTTTAGATGGACAATTATTTCATATTAGATGTGCATGTCATATATTAAATCTTTCTGCTCAATATGGCATGAACATAATTCAAGAGGTTATTTCAAAAATTAGAAATGAAATTTCTTTTATTCATGTTTCAAGGTCAAGACTTCAAGAATTTAAACAATTAAGTGTAAATCATGGTAAATTTTTGAAAAATTTAAACTTGATGTAATAACACGTTGGAATAGTACCTATACCATGATACATGATGCATATCCATACAAGTACTTATTAAGTGCTTATATTAATGATCGTGGATTATGATTTACATTGACTGAAATTGATTAGCATCAAGGTAAAATTTTAGAAGATTTTTTGGTTACTTTTTATAATGCTACAAATGTTCTTTCATGTATTTATTATCCAACTTCTTGTTTATTTTTACAAAATGCATATGTAATTAGTGAAAAATTTAAAGAATATAGATATCATGAAGTTTTAATGCCTATTATATGTAATATGGAAACTAAATGGAATGAATATTGGAATAGGATATGTCCATTGCATAATTTAGCTGCTATTTTTAATCTTAGAGTTAAATTAAATAGCATAAATTTTTTAATTGATCAATATTGTGAAAACATGAATCAAAATCCTAAACCTACTAAAGATGAGGTAACACGACTTCTTAATGATATTTATAGTTTATATAATAACAAATTTATGGATCTAGAATACCTGCTCAAAGCTCTGCTTCTTCTAGATCTCGTTCGTCATCTATTTTTTCATTCATTAGAAGACACACACATGCTTTATCTTCTTCATCTTTAAGTAATGAATTAGAATTTTATTTATGAAACGATTTTTATTCTGCATATGATGAGATCAAATAGAAAGTCTAGATGTATTAGCTTGGTGGAAGAGTGTTAAAATCAATATCCTATTATGTCTGCCATTGCACGAGATATTTTAGCTGTGTCGAGTCTACAGTAGCATCGAAATCTGCTTTCAGTACAGATCGACGTATTCTAGACGAAAAGAAAAGTAGGATGACTAGCGAGACAGTTGATATGCTTATCTGCTTCAAAGATTAGTTGGATGCTAAGGCGAGGCTTCAAAATAAAGGTGTACATGACTTAACCAGCGAAAATGATGATGACACAAATACTACTGATAAATGAGTCATTTCTATTTTTATAATTATATATTTTTTTTTTTTAATTGTTAAAGTGAGTCATCTTTTTTTTTTTTTCTCTCTATTTTTTTTCTTTTCTTATTATATTCTGTTCTAAAGGTCAGGCCTCACCCCTTTCCCTTATTGTACCATTTTTTAATTTTAAATTAATAAACTGGTAGGGATCTATGTCAAACCTCCTACCATTAAGAAAACTTCATATTAATAAATTTCTTTATTTTTAATTTATCAAAAATATTTTTTTATAAAATTTTTTTATCGAGTGGGTTGGCACGATATAGGCCCATGTGGGCCATGCTTGGCACGGCCCATCTGGGCCATGTTGGATCATGTCTGGCATGACGTTAGTCGTGCTGGACTGTATTGATATGATCTAGGCCTATATGGACCGTGTCTGGTATGGCACGATGAATCGTGCTTATACTGTACCAATATGACGGATCAATTTAGATTCATCGTCGAACTGTGCCGGATCAAAAATATATATATATATATATATATATATATATATATATATATTCGTCCGATACGATACAGTTTAGATACGGTCCATATGAATCTGCCATGTCGTGGCATGCCGTGGGCGGCACGCCAGTGCCTAACTCTACCAACCTTTTTGGCGTGCCGTCCTCTACTGTCCACTAGGTTGGCTTTTGGCGTGCCGCCCTCTACTGTCCACTAGGTTGGCTTTCAAGCACCCCTCGACCTTCTTTGCCAAATAAAAGAATTGCAGATAGTACCTCATGGCCTACGTAATATTTGATCAATATCTGATTTTTTTAAGTACTAACCCATCTGGATTACTTGGCAACCGTCTCATTTTCTGATTGGCTGAAGATCAGAAAAAAAAAAAAAAAAAAGAAAGAAAGAAAGGAAGATCCTTGAAAGATGCTTCTCTTTTTTATTTTTTAAAGAAATCATTGAAAAATGCTTCAAACGTCACTCAGGAGCAATTCAAGGCCTCACATGCCTGGCTACGCCATTGAATGCGCCGTTTTTTTTTTTTTTTTTCTTGAATGCTGCAAGAGTGTGCAGAAATAGGAGTAATGATTGGACTGATCGAAACACACACGCACACACCCCAAAACCCCCCCCCCCCTATTGCCAAGTGTTGCATCGAGATTACTGTCTCATAATATTCCGATTTGCACGAATCCCCTTCCACCATTTGACATGGTGCATGGAAGCACGGTCGGCCTTGTCGCATGCCTCTTTAGTTCTCCTGCGGCTCATATTTTTCCATTCATTGATAGCATATAACTAGAAAGGCCAAAAAACCTCTTGTTAGGGCCCTAATTGCGCAAACGGCAGAGACTCATGGCTCTTCCTTCCATGGTGGCCTCCCTGCCGCTTGTTTTCCTTATCCTTCCATTGCTCTCTCTTCTTCTATCAAGAAAAAGGGAGGGAAAGAGCATAGCTCCCAGGCTGCCACCAGGCCCAGCCAAGCTTCCCATAATTGGCAACCTGCACCAACTGGGGAAGCACCCCCACCGCTCCCTCGGGCTACTATCTCAACAGCATGGCCCCCTCATGCATCTGAAACTTGGTAACATACCCACCCTTGTGTGTCATCTCTTTCCATGGCCAGGGAGATCTTAAAGACTCACGACCGCGAGTGCTGCGGCCGGCCGCCTCTCGTCCCCTCTACAAAGCTATCTTATGGTTGCCTGGATGTTGGCTTTGCACCGTATGGAGACCAGTGGAAGGAGCTTCGAAAGGTTTGCGTCGCCGAACTCTTTAGCAACAAGAAAGTGCTCTCCTTTCGACCAATAAGAGAGGAAGAGATCAAACGAACCATGAAATTGATATCTTCTAATTCTGAAAGTTTGGCCCCCATCGACTTGAGCAAGTTGTTATTATCCCTTTCGGGCAGTATAATATGTCGAATTGCCTTTGGTAGAAGCTACCATGGTGGAGAAGAAGCTCGATTTCACAGCATCCTTAAAGAAGCCCAAGCCATGTTAGCTGGCTTCTTTGTTGCCAACTACCTACCAAGTCTCGGATGGATCGACAGGCTTACAGGAATGCAATCTAGGCTTGAGAAAATATTTCTCCAACTCGATGGTTTCTACCAACAACTCATCGATAAACATGTCGAACATCCAACGGGGCCACAACATGATCAAGACGAAGACACCATCGATGCTTTGCTCCGCATTCAAAGGATGCAGATTATATTACTCAAGATCACATCAAAGGAGTGCTGATGGTATTATTTATTACACCACCCATCTATCCCAACATCAAATTCTTGTAGGTCGAGTATATTTTCTATATATAATTAGTTTTACTTTTTGTAGAATATCTTCGTAGCTGGAACGGACACATCATCTTCGACGGTAGAGTGGGCGATGACAGAGCTCATGCGGCACCCGGAAGTGATGAGGAAGGCACAAGATGAAGTCAGAGGCTTGGTTGGAAGGAAAGGAAAGGTGGAGGAGAGTGATCTCCATCAGCTTCACTACATCAAGTCTGTTGTGAAGGAGGTGATGAGACTGCACCCTGCGTCTCCACTGCTCGTGCCAAGAGAGACGATAAAGCATTTTAAGATCAATGGCTACGACGTCCCACCCAAAACAATGGTGATCGTCAATGCAATGGCGATCGGGAGAGACACCAGTACTTGGGATATGCCTGATGAATTCAATCCTGAGAGGTTCATGGACAGCTCTGTTGAGATCAAGGGGTACGGTTTCGAGCTTATAGCATTCGGAGAAGGTCGAAGGATTTGCCCTGGGAAGAATCTCGGATTAGTGGTTGTGGAGCTCACGCTTGCAAGCCTTTTGTATCACTTCGACTGGGAATTGCCGAGCGGCGTGAGATAGAGGACATCGACATGGATGAAACAACCGGTATTACGGTGCACAAGAAATCAGCTCTCTGTCTTGTGGCCAAGAAATACGTTGAGATGGATTGCTAGACTGAGTGGTGCCTTTAAATTTATCAGGTCTATTCGACAATGGTTGTTTTAGATTTAGATCGGTCATCCAATCTCTGTGTCTTTGTGCAACCATGTATAACTCTGGTGGAGAGTTCAACGCTTCATCCTTGCTAGAAATGCCTCGAGATGATGTTCTTGACGGTGAAAATGAAATCAATATCTTTGCGCTCGTTTCCGCAAGTTTCACTCTTTTTAATATCTCGTTAAAATTTTGCAGCAATTGACGTGTTAGAGAGAATTTGGTTTGATGAATTCGGTTAAAATGGAAAATTTTAACATGTTAGATCTTTTGCAGCCCGATTCCAAAGTAGTTTTTTTTTTTTTTTTTTCCTTTTTTTTTTTCAGGTTCTTCTCAACACTCGAAAGATGCTGGTTTTACTTATTAACCAGAATAGTTTCTACAGTATAGTTATCGGTTTATTTGGTTGGTTACGTTCTGTTTAATAATGAGTTCATACTTCAACTTTCCTGTTATTACACTTCAAACTGCAAAGTCCTCTGTTTTTTCTCAAAAACCTTTTTGGGAAAAAAAGGGACATGTGGCATCTTTTTTTCCTAACTGGGATACAATAATGCATATAATTCACTTAATGACCTATTAACTTTATATCTTCTGTTTTATGATGATTATGTGTTAACTTTTCTATTATTGTAAGACAAACTTCTCATATAAATGATCTCCTCCTTCTGACTTCAAGATAAAGCTAATAGTTTATAATAAAAATTAAAAACAATGATCATCATCATACATTGGTGGTCGATCAAAGCAATCATAGTTTAAATAATTAAACTTTATTTAATTTTTATAATTTAATTTTTAAAACTCAAGATGCCTTGGACTTCACCGCTTTGAGTTTGAGGAAGAATGTCAAAAATATTCTTACTAGAATATTTGATGAGATCCTTAAGATAGTAGATGGGATTCCCATAAGAATATTTGATGATCAGATTTTAGGATATTTGATATGATTTAATGAGATCATAAAATGTAAATATTTGATATAATTTGATGAGATTTTAGGATTCAGAATATTTAATATGATTTGTTGAAATATTTTAAGAATATTTTATATATCTGTATCATTCTTAAGATCCTTAAATTATTTCCAATTATCAATCCTAGCCTTATAAAAGATGTGTAATACAATAAATTTGTAGGATAAATCTGGATTGGGTTATTCTGAGGATAAGAACGAGGTGAACTGTAATACTCTAACCTTTTGCTTGATGATATGCCAAGGTTTGAACTCTATAAAGATAATTTTAATTTTAAAATATTACAATAAATTTAATTATATTTTCAAGGTAAATATTGGATCAAGTTGGTATAAGTTCATATGAACTAACTGTTGCTATAATTTAGTCTAAGTTTAAAAACATTCAAAGTTTGACAAAATGTTGTTCGAATTCTTACAAATTATATTTCAAAAGATTTTTTTTTCTAAAATTTTGTTTACTTATCATTCCTAAGCTACATTAATTTTTTAACATTTTTATCGTGAGCAAAAATGCCTTAGCTTGATGATAAGTCTATTTATTGTCCCAAATTAACCATTAAAATAAATATTAATTACTTTGAATTTATTAAAAATTGATACTTTTATGGATGTTTGCATAAAAGAATGGAAAGAGCTTGATTTTTGGAGTCCAATGATGCATATGGTACTTAAATCAGGACTCGGTTTGCCCAAAAAGGAAGAAAGAGATGATTTCGCATGATTCCCATGCAAACTAAGGCAGGTGATGTTGAACGAATGGTTGAGAAATTTTCTCACAATATCTGAACGATCTTGAGCGCCCGATTGACTCAACTTTTACTAGAAGGAAGCCCTAAACAAGCTCTATTAAAGGAGAACCTTAGGTAGTAGTTGGATGGAAGGAGTTTCTACAAAGATCTTTTTATTCTTCCTTTATTTAGATTATTGTATTTAAGCCTGAAAGAGAAAAATTATGGAGGGAATGTTGGTGGCAGCAATGTGTGGCTAGATTCCTTCAACTTGGGATGATGATAAAGCCTGTAATCATATTTTATCTTTCTTTTTGTTCTTAATTTTATGCATTAAAAATTATGCTCTTCTTTATTATATCTTTTGAGTTATTTTTCTGATCGAGGTTTTGATCTGGCATACATGGCCTGTACCCTTTATCGATGTACTATGATCTTAGGATACAATATATGCCTAAGAGAGACAGATCGTAGTATGATAGATTAGACCCTTAACCTTACAATTATTAGAAAGTTTATACTATAAGTGGATGTACCGTGATCTTCTAATACAATCCATGCCTGACAAGAGATAAATTATTTTAATTTTAAATTTATAAAAAAATTATTGCTAATGTATGGACTGATCAATCTAATCTAATTAGATGGTTCTAAAGAAAAGACCTAACTCAACATTTGATTAGATTCAATTTTCTAATTTAGTACAATTTATCTAACCGTAGGTCTAACCTAATTAGAGAACCTGATTCATGCTAACCCAATTAGCCCAAGATTTATGATTATGTCTTAAGGTCTTTAATTCATAATTCTAGATCTTAAGTTATAACCCCTTTTCAAATTTGAACCAATTTCAATTTTGAGTTATGATTTTGAAACATTTTCAAAATTTTCCCGTAAAACATTTTACTTTCTTTCCTTTTTTTTGTGATCTGACTTTTACGTAAAACAATTTTACTGTCATTTATAATTAAGATTTCATCAATTAAGATGTCTTAATGTTAATCTTATTAACATATCATCTTTAATTAATTTTGGATCTAATCAAAATTACCACATAAATAAATTAATTCGATTAAAACATTTTAATCTTTCTTTCTTCTGTTCTGTACATCCGTTCATGGGTTCTTTCACAGTGGCACCCCTACACTTTATAGGAAACCTTTTTTGAATAAGAAATAGAGGCTGTGAAACCTCCCTATGATCGGACGGCCTGGTGAATATACCCAATCCAAGATATAATAGAACACACCATGCAAGATCTACATTAGATCTACTTCTAAAACATATATTTAATCATCATTAAATAACTTTAACATGCTGCAAAACATTTAAATCTACTATAGATCTAAACTAATCATAATAAGATCTACTTTAGATCTACATTAGATTATTTATGCATAATAATATCAGATCTACTATGCTTATACATGCATTCCTAAGCCTTAACCATGCTCTGATACCACTTGTAGGGAAAACTTGCTTTTCATATGCACAAGATCTCAAGGTGGAAAGCATGTAATTCAATTTTAATATTTACATTGAATATAAATTAAAGCATATTAGCAAATCTAAAATTTAAGAGTATGTAAAAATAAGTTTAAAATAATACCTCTCGATGTGGAAGCTGTAGATGACGAACGTAGGAGATCCGAACTGCAGGGAGAAGTTCCTCCTCGTGCCTTGCAAGAGCCGCACGAGCCACTCCTCTATATCACACGCACGCTAGGAAACCTTGAGACAGAGGATATGAATCATAAGGGATGGAGAACTCTTCTCCAAGAGAGGAGTCCCTCTCTGTTTGGACTTATCTGATGTTTGGACTCTTCTTCTCTGATACTCTTGTTTTCGAAGTTGAGAAAAGTTTCTTAAATAAACTCATCGTAAAACAACCCAAAACAACCTTTTGAATTTGTTTTACGATACGATAATATCCGATCTTCGAAAGCGGATGGGTTACGGGCGTTCACGCATTGTCAACGCGTAAAGAAAATTTTATAAAACAAATTTACGGATTCATATCATCTGGTAAGATCGTAATTTAAACAAAGTTTCAAATTTACGTTATCGTAATGGCAAAATCGTAATTTACATGAAGTTTCTGAATGGCAGAACCGTAATTTAAATGAAATAACAGAATCATAATTTACATGAAATGATAGAATCTTAAATTTTTTGAAGTTTTAAAGTCTTTTGGCTTCCTGCAACTATAATAAAAAAATATTTAAAACATTTATAAATACAAAATAATCATATTAAATCCGTTTGAAGTCCAAAATGAAATCTGAAAGAACCCATGCGAAGATCTCGAACCATACTTTGCATTGGACTTATTTAATTTCTAATTTAAATTAATTTATGATTTCAAAATTCATAAATAAATGATCAGAGGCTATATTGGATATCCGATTCAAACCACTTTGAAACCAGATCTAAACCACTCTATCGTCAAACCAACCATTGGTATATAGTTCAAGTCCTATCCCACAATGGGTCTGAATAAATCCCAAAAATTCACTTGAGTTACAAACTAACTCAAGTTCATCCCCAGAATAAGTACTACCGCTAATGCCAGTGCTAGCTAGACATTGCAAGTACAAACTCGGTATTACCCATATGACCAAGTCCCACTTAGATTATGGATAAAGCCTGTCTCCAGGTCACCTGACTATATGCATGACTCCATATGTTCGAATCTAAGTCAGTAGCATAGGAACACTTCCTATACCAATCGATTGACCATCTAGCAATAGTACCCGATGTCCGAATATACCAAATATATGCAAAGCAATATTCAGGAACCTAGGCTATGGTTACCGTATAATTCATCCTCTTGTCCTAGTACTCAGGGCGAATACAGAGTTAACTGCCAACTCTGAGTAAATCACCCAAGTATGTTTCAATGCAATGAATCTTGTGACACCTCACAAAGATTACCTTGGCCAAGGTTTTGCTAAATTGAAACATAGTTCGAGCACTCTCTCTAACACTTAGAGTGGAAAATCACATCTTGACTCATCATTGACCCAATAAGTACTTGACTGCACCCAACAACCTTCCGTCACCGGATTAGAAATCTGGGTGGTCCAGTGCCTAAGTACAGTGAGTTGCTTATCAAGTCAACATGATAGTCTCATGTCAAAGGGACACTTATACCCATTTCCCTTCTGTGAGATACCCTTGACAGTAGAGTATTCAACAGAGGTAATCCACTGTTCAGTGAATGTACTCCCACACTCACCTGCATGCCATACTAATCATGTCGTATACTCCTTGGTTTAAGAGGACAAACCAACATATATGGCACACAACGACCTATACTTGACTACGTTATTGTCCTAGGTAATAACATATCATTTGGTCGCGAACCCATTTAAGAATTACTCGATAATTCCTTCTTTCTGAATAAATATAATTCTAAGGACTACAATATATAAGAGTTATATTAGAAGATGAAAAATATGTTGTACTGCCAAAATAACTTTTATTAATCAAATAAATCATGTACAATGAATCACAACCGTCTATAAGCTAGATGATTGGCTGTATGACACATTTCCTAACAACTCCCACTTGAACTACAGCCAATCGGAACAGTATCTAATACCCATCTTCCATTTGTGTTCATTGAACTCCTTGATTCCGAGTGCTTTAGTCATTGGGTCAGCTAGGTTTTTCTTTCCGTCGATCTTCTGAAGGTAGATGTCACCTCGTTCCATGATCTCTCGTACAAGGTGGTAGTGGTGCAACACATGCTTAGTTCGTTGATGCGACTTTGGCTCTTGGCTTGGGCAATTGCTCCCGTGCTGTCACAGTATACTAGGACGAGACTCTCCAGGACAGGTACCACTCCCAGCTCGCCCAAGAACTTTCGTAGCCATACAGCTTCCTTAGCTGCATCTGATGCTGCAATGTATTCAGCCTCGCATACTGAATCTGCCACCGTGTTTTGCTTGAACTTTTCCAGTAGATCGCTCCTCCATTGAGGGTAAAGATAAATCCGGATATGCTTTTTTTGCTGTCATCTCTATCTGACTGAAAACTGGAGTCAGTGTACCCCACTAGTTTTAAGTTAGGTTCTCCATAAATGAGCCATTGGTCCTTAGTATTTCTCAAATACTTAAGGATGGTTTTTACCACCTTCCAATGTGCTTCACATGGGTTAGACTGGTACCTACTCACTATCCCTAGTGAGTGACCCGCGTCTGGTCTTGTACATGTCATAGCATACATGATAGAATCCACTGCCGAGGCATACGGAATTCTACTCATGTACTCTTTCCTCAGGAGTTATCGCACAATCCTTCTTGGAGAGAGTAATTCCATGGCCTATCGGAAGATTGCCCCTTTTTGAATTATCCATGCTGAACCTCTTAGCACAGTCTCAATGTACATGGACTGGGACAATCCCAGCAGCTTCTTAGATCTATCCCTATAGATCTTCATCCCTAGGATGTAAGAAGATTCTCCCAGGTCTTTCATGGAGAACTGAGACAGCAACCAAACCTTTATTCCCGGTAGTGGAGAGATGTCATTCCCAATTAAGAGAATGTCATCCACATATAGTACAAGAAATACAACTATGGAACCATTTGCCCACTTATACACGCAGGGTTCTTCTCCATTCTTAATGAAGCCATAAGTCTTGATACATTTATCAAAACGTTTATTCCAACTCCGAGAAGCTTGCTTGAGTCCATAGATGGACTTATGAAGCCTGCATACTTTTGACTTGTCTGTGGATGTGAACCCTTCAAGTTATATCATATACACCTCCTCTTCGAGCTCTCCATTTAGAAAAGCTGTTCGGACATCCATTTGCCAGATCTCATAGTCAAAATGTGCAGCTAGAGCAAGCATAATCCGAATAGACTTGAGAATTGTTACAGGGGAAAAAGTCTCGTCATAGTCAATACCATAATGCTAACGATACCCCTTAGCAACCATATGGGCTTTATAGGTCTCCACCTTCCCAACTGCACCCCGTTTCCTCTTGAAAATCCATCTACACCCTATGGGTTTTACCCCTTCAGGTGGATCAACTAGTGTCCATACACTATTAATCTCCATGGATTCCATTTCGGACTTCATGGCCTCTAGCCATTTCTTAGAGTCAGATCTCTGCAGCGCATCAATATAGGTGATTGGGTCCTCATCGTTCTCATCGAGTTCGATGGGATCTCCGTCACGGACCAAGAAACCGAAGTATCTGTCCAGCTGATGAGGTACTCTACCAGATCTCCTTAATGGTACCTCAATAGGCTCCGGGTTTGAACCGATCAAAGCCGGTTCCATAGCGGTTTCTGAGTGTAAAGGTACTTCTCCTTGTCGAACTTCATTAAGTTCAACATTAGCCTTAGCACTTCCAGTAAGATACTCCTTTTCTAAAAAGGTTTCTCTCATACTGACGAACAACTTTTGCTTTTCAATGTGGTAGAAGTAGTATGCTTTAGACTCCTTAGGATATCCAAAAAAGAGGCATTTGTCATACCTTGGTCCTAGCTTGTCTGTCAACAATCTCTTGACATAAGCTGGACACCCCCAGACCCTAAGGTGTGTGAGCATCGGCTTATGCCCCGTCCATATCTCATATGGAGTTTTAGCAACAGATTTACTAGGGACCTTGTTAAGAATGTAACAGGCCGACTCAAGTGCGTAGTCCCAAAAGGAGATAGGCAAACTAGCAAAGCCCATCATGGACCAAACCATATCTAATATGGTTCGATTCCTCCTTTTAGACACACCATTTAACTGGGGTGTCCTTGGAGGTGTCCATTGAGAGAGAATCTCATTCTCCTTTAGATATGTCAAAAACTCATTAGAAAGATATTCACCTCCTCGATCTGACCGAAGGATTTTAATATTCTTTCCAGTTTATTTTTCTACCTCACTACGATATCGTTTGAATATTTCAAATGATTCAGATTTATATCTCATTAGGAAGACATAACCGAACCTGGAGTGGTCATTTGTAAATGTAATAAAATAGCTAAACCCTCTCATAGAGGCAGTATTCATAGGTCCACAAACATCCGTATGTATGAGGCCTAGAATCTCTTTGGCTCTTTCACCTTTTCCAGTAAAAGGTGACTTGGTTATTTTCCCAAGAAGACAGGATTCACAAGTTTTAATTAATTCACAATCAATGTCATTGAGGATGCCCTCTCTGACCAACCTGCTTATCCTGTTCTTGTTTATATGACCTAGCCTAAAGTGCCAAAGGTATGAGTCATCGACAACATCTATTTTGGGGCATTTGTTTGGAGTGCATAATACATTAACAGGCTGTGATAGAAGGTAAATTCCATTGCTCAATTGTCCACACATCACAGATACATCATTCACAATGACATTTAAAATATCCTTCTTTATTGAAAAATCATATCCTTCAATAGCCAACTGGCCTACAAAAATGAGTCTTGATACATTTATCAAAACGTTTATTCCAACTCCGAGAAGCTTGCTTGAGTCATAGATAGACTTATGAAGCCTGCATACTTTTTACTCATCTGTGGATGTGAACCCTTCAGGCTGCATCACATACACCTCCTCTTCAAGCTCTCCATTTAGAAAAGTCGTTCGGACATCCATTTGCCAGATCTCATAGTCAAAATGTGCAGCTAGAGCAAGCATAATCCGAATGGACTTAAGCATTGCTACAGGAGAAAAAGTCTCGTCATAGTCAATACCATAACACTGATGATACCCCTTAGCAACCAGATGGGCTTTATAGGTCTCCACCTTCCCATCTGCACCATGTTTCCTCTTGAAAATCCATTTACACTCTATTTTTTACCCTTTCAGGTGGATCAACTAGTGTCCTTACACAATTAATCTCCATGGATTCCATTTTGGACTTCATGGCCTCTAGCCATTTCTCAGAGTCAGATCTCTGCGGCGCTTCCATATAGGTGATTAGGTCCTCATCGTTCTCATCGAGTTCGATGGGATCCCCATCACGGACCAAGAAATCAAAGTATCTGTCCGACTGATGAGGTACTCTACCAGATCTCCTTAATGGTACATCAATGGGCTCCGGGTTTGAACCAATCAAAGCCGGTTCCATAGTGGTTTCTGAGTGTAAAGGTACTTCTCCTTGTCGAACTTCATTAAGTTCAACATTAGCCTTAGCACTTCCAATAAGATACTCCTTTTCTAAAAAGATGGCACTCATACTGACGAACAACTTTAGCTCTTCAGTGTGGTAGAAGTAGTATCCTTTAGACTCCTTAGGATATCCAACAAAGAGGCATTTGTTAGACCTTGGTCCTAGCTTGTCTGTCAACAATCTCTTGACATAAGCTGGACACCCCCAGACCCTAAGGTGTGTGAGCATCGGCTTACGCCCCGTCCATATCTCATATGGAGTTTTAGCAACAGATTTACTAGGGACCCTGTTAAGAATGTAACAGGCCAACTCAAGTGCGTAGTCCCAGAAGGAGATAGGCAAACTAGCAAAGCCCATCATGGACCAAACCATATCTAATAGGGTTCGATTTCTCCTTTCAGACACGCCATTTTACTGGGGTGTCCCTGGAGGTGTCCATTGAGAGAGAATCTCATTCTCCTTTAGATATGTCAAAAACTCATTAGAAAGATATTCACCTCCTCAATCTGACCAAAGGATTTTAATATTCTTTCCAGTTTTTTTTCTACCTCACTACGATATCGTTTGAATATTTCAAACGATTCAGATTTATATCTCATTAGGAAGACATAATCGAACCTGGAGTGGTCGTCTGTAAATGTAATAAAATAGCTAAACCCTCTCATAGAGGCAGTATTCATAGGTCCACAAACATCCGTATGTATGAGGCCTAGAATCTCTTTGGCTCTTTCACCTTTTCCAGTAAAAGGTGACTTGGTTATTTTCCCAAGAAGATAGGATTCATAAGTTTTAATTGATTCACAATCAATGTCATTGAGGATTCCCTCTCTGACTAATCTGCTTATCCTGTTCTTGTTTATATGACCTAGCCTAAAGTGCCAAAGGTATGAGTCATCGACAATATCTATTTTGGGACGTTTGTTTGGTGTGCATAATACATTAACAGGCTGTGATAGAAGGTAAATTTCATTGCTCAATTGTCCACACATCACAGATACATCATTCACAATGATATTTAAAATATCTTTCTTTATTAAAAAATCATATCCTTCAATAGCCAACTGGCCTACAAAATAACATTTAATAAAAATGCAGGACAATAGTGACATCCACTAAGCAATATTTTATTAAATTCAAAATAAAGCTCCATGACTCCCAATGCTAGTACTGGAACTCGGCTTCCATCACCCACGTTTAGGAATCTTTCACCTTCTTTAAATCTTCTACTAATTCGAAGCCCCTGCAAAGAATTGCAAATATGAATTGGACTCCCGGTATCTAATGCCCAATTAGTAGTATCACAGATAGAAAAATTACAAGGTGTTATCATATAAATACCTTGTCCAGCAACTCCTTGTTGGTTTTTCTTCTTAGGCCTGTTTGGATCCAGGGTTGCTATGTACTGGGGACAGTTCCTTTTCCAGTGACCCAGCTTCTTGCAGTAGAACCACTCTGCCTGACTTTTGTCAGCCCTCTTCTTCTTGGTCTGACTAGGCCTATCACGTTGCACCTTCTTTCTTTTATTTGTCTTCTTCATCCCTTTCTTAAGGTGATGACGACCTGCCCCCGAACCTCCCACCAAGTTCACTGACTTCTTTTGAAGCTGTGATCTTTCTCAAAAGTTTGTAATAGACCCAGCAATCCATGATAGTTTATTGCAGGCTTCGTCATTCTATAATGACTAAGAAAGTCCAGGTAGGAGCTAGGCAGGGAGTTTAGTATGGCATCCTTCCCAAGTTGCTCATGCAAAGGAAATCCAAGTTTGCCCAGATGTTCTATCATCTCGATCATGTATAGTACATGATCAGTGACAGAAGTCCCATTACGCATACGCACGTTGAAGATGGCACTAGACATTTTATACCTTTCAACATCGTCTGGCGTCCCGAAAGATTTCTTCAACATTTGGAGTATTTGTTCCGGTTGAGCCTCCTCAAATTTCCTACTGAACTCATCATTCATAGAAGCCAGCATTATGCAGCGCACTGTGGTGCAGTCATTGGTCCACTTCAGATAAGTGTCCCTGACCACACCCCGCACATTAGGGGCTGGCTGCTCGGGTGCAGGATCCATTATCACATAAAGGATCCTCTCATGCTCTAGGACTATCCTAAGCCTTTGATACCAGCTATCGAAGTTTGGACCTATCAGTTTATCACTGTCCAACAGTGACTGGAGCGACAGATTTGTAGACATTTCTGAAAGGAAAACCAAAAACTTATTAGTGTACATGATTTATTTAAACCTATAGACTTGGACTTATAGTCTAAGGCCCTTCCACTATTTTATTCAGGTTGGTAGCCCCTACCTCCAACCCAAGAAATTACTCCTAATTTCTTAGTAGGTACTAGAACCCAGTAGACTACATATGAGCCCGACTTTGGCTGGCCCACCCACATGTATCTAAAGGTAGGTTCATAACCAATTGGTTCCCCAAATAATTTCTAGTAATTTTTTTTGCCCTAGCTTGCACGCCAATCGGCCTTTGGGCCTCCTATTGGGTGTCCTGGTTAGGTCCAACCATTAACATGACATGTTCAAGCTTCTAACCAAGGAATTGGTCAAGTCCAACTTTGGCCGGCCCACTTGACCATCGTTGAGAGAGTTGCATTGAACCATCATAATATAAATGATAATTCCAAAAACCAAATGAGTACCAGGCCTTTGGGCCTCCAATAATCATCTTAGCCATTGGACTCATTATCACTCTCTTAATGAGAGGCTATGACCTAATTATCTTCATAATTTAGTCACTTTAGGGACCTAATAATTTTAGAGGGTTTGATTAATTTGTGACACATGAATGACATGGACCAATTTAAGTATTCTCCCACTAAACCATTTAGTTGGGTTCATTAATTTGGTCCATGGGTACCTAAATCAGTCAAACTGATTATCCTTAGGAAGCATGGGTTAGCTCAAGTCAATAGGCTAGTCTAATCAAGTGCTGGGACCACTTAGCCAGGCCGGCTTGATCAAAAGGCCGAGTTGCGCCATTAACCATCTTGCCTAGACACCAGCTAATAATCAACTAGCAAGGTGAGAGGTAGCCGCGACCTTGATCAGAACCTTTCTAGACACTAAGTGGTTGATCAGACCCAATTAAATTTGCCTAAAGACTTGAGCGTCCACTGAGCCCCATATCAAGTCCATTTAGGTGTATGGACTGATCAATCTAATCTAATTAGATGGATCTAAAGAAATGACCTAACTCAACATTTGATTAGATTCAATTTTCTATTTTAGTTCAATTCATCTAACCTTAGGTCTAACCCAATCAGAGAACCTGATTCATGCTAACCCAATTAGCCCATGATTTATGATCATGTCTTAAGGTCTTTAATTCATAATTCTAGATCTTAAGTTAACCCCTTTTCAAATTTGAACCAATTTCAATTTTGAGTTATGATTTTGAAACATTTTCAAAATTTTCCCGTAAAACATTTTTACTTTCTTTCTTTTTTTTTTGTGATGACTTTTACGTAAAAAATTTTACTATCATTTATAATTAAGATTTCATCAATTAAGATGTCTTAATGTTAATCTTATTAACATATCATCTTTAATTAATTTTGGATCTAATCAAAATTATCATATAAATAAATTAATTCGATTAAAACATATTTTAATCTTTCTTTCTTCTATTCTTTACATTTGTTCATGGGTTCTTTCACAGTGGCACCCCTACACGTCATAGGAAACCATTCTTGAATAAGAAATAGAGGCTATGAAACCTCCCTATGATCGGACAGCCTGTTGAATATACCGAATCCAAGATATAATAGAACACAGCATGCAAGATCTACATTAGATCTACTTCTAAAAATATATTTAATCATCATTAAATAACTTTAACATGCTCTCATCATGCAAAACATTTAAATCTACTATAGATCTAAACTAATCATAATAAGATCTACTTTAGATCTACATTAGATTATTTATGCATAATAATATCAGATCTACTATGCTTATACATGCATTCCTAAGCCTTAACCATGCTCTGATACAATTGTAGGGAAAACTTGCTTTTCAGATGCACACGATCGCAAGGTGGAAAGCATGTAATTTAATTTTAATATTCACATTGAATATAAATTAAAACATATTAGCAAATCTGAAATTTAAGAGTATGTAAAAATAAGTTTAAAATAATACCTCTCGATGCGGAAGTTGTAGATGACGAATGTAGCAGATCGATCTGCAGGGAGAAGTTCCTCCTCCTGCCTTGCAAGAGCGCACGAGCCGCTCCTTTATATCACATGCACGCCAGGAAACCTTGAGACAGGGGATATGGAATCAGAAGGGATGGAGAACTCTTCTGCAAGAGGAGTCCCTCTCTGTTTGGACTTATATGATGTTTGGACTCTTCTTTCTCTGCTACTCTCGCTCTCAAAGTTGAGAAAAGTTTCTTAAATAAACTCATCGTAAAACAACCCAAAACAACCTTTTGAATTTGTTTTACATACGATAATATCCGATCTTCGAAAGCGGATGGGTTACGGGTGTTCATGCGTTGTCAATGCGTAAAGAAAATTTATAAAATAAATTTACGGATTCATATCATCTCAATGACAGATCGTAATTTAAACAAAGTTTCAAATTTACGTTATCGAAATAAAAAATCGTAATTTACATGAAGTTTCAAATTCACATTATCGGATTGGCAAAATCGTAATTAATACAAGTTTTAAATTCACGCATCGTAATGGTAGAACCGTAATTTAAACAAAATGGCAGAATCGTAATTTACATAAAATGACAATCGTAATTTTCTAAAGTTTTTGGCTGTCCGCAGCTATAATAAAAAAATATTTAAAACATTTATAAATAAAAATAATCAGATTAAATCCGTTTGAAGTCCAAATTGAAATCCAAAAGAACTCATGCGAAGATCTCAAACCATACTTCGCATTGGACTTATTTAATTTCTAATTTAAAGTAATTTATGATTTCAAAATTTATAAATAAACGATTAGAGGCTATATTGGATATCCGATTCAAACCACTTTGAAACCAGATCTAAACCACTCTATCGTCAAACCAACTATTGGTCTATGGTTCAAGTCCTATCCCACAATGGGTCTGAATAAATCTCAAAAATTCACATGAGTTACAAACTAACTCAAGTTCATCCCCAGAATAAGTACTACAGTTAATGCCCAGTGCTAGCTAGACATTACTAGTACAAACTCGGTATTACTAATATGACCAAGTCCCACTTAGATCATGGACAAAGCCTATCTCCAGGTCACCTAACTATATGCGTGACTCCATAGGTTCGAATCTAAGTCGGTAGCATAGAAACACTTCCTATACCAATCGATGTGACCATCTAGCAATGGTACCCGACGTCTGAATAGACCGAATATATGCAAAGCAATATTCAGGAACCTAGGCTATGGTTACCGTATAATTCATCCCCTTGTCCTAGTACTCAAGGCGAATACGGAGTTAACTGCCAACTCCGAGTAAATCACCCAAGTATGTTTCAATGCAATGAATCTTGTGACTCTTCACAAAGATTACCTTGGCCAAGGTTTTGCTAAATTGAAACATAGTTCGAGCACTCTCTCTAACACTTAGAGTGGACAATCCCATCTTAACTCATCACTGACCCAATAAGTACTTGACTGCACCCAGCAACCTTCCGTCACCGGATTAAAATCCGGGTGGTCCAGTGCCTAAGTACAGTGAGTTGCTTATCAAGTCAACATGATAGTCTCATGTCAAAGGGACACTTATACCCATTGCCCTTCTGTGAGATACCCTTGACAGTAGAGTATTCAACAGAGGTGAGCCACTGTTCAGTGAATGTACTCCTACACTCACCTGCATGCCATACTAATGTCATACACTCCTTGGTTTAAGAGGACAAACCAACATATATGGCACACAACAATCTATACTTGACTACGTTATTGTCCTAGGTAAAAACGTATCATTTGGTCGCGAAACCATTTAAGAATTACTCGATAATTCCTCCTTTCTTGAATAAATGTAATTCTAAGGACTACAACATAAGAGTTCTATTGGAAGATGAAAAAATATTTGTACTACCAAAATAACTTTTATTAATCAAATAAATCATGTACAATGAATCACAACCGTTATAAGCTAGACGATTGGCTGTAGGACACATTTCCTAACAACTCCCACTTGAACTATAGCCAATCAGAACAGTATCTAATACCCATCTTCCATTTTTGTTCATTGAACTCCTTGATTCTGAGTGCTTTAGTCATTGGGTCAGCTAGGTTTTCCTTTCCGTCGATCTTCTAAAGGTAGATGTCACCTTGTTCCACGATCTCTCGTACAAGGTGGTAGTGGCGCAATACATGCTTAGTTTGTTGATGCGACTTTGGCTCCTTGGCTTGGGCAATTGCTCCCGTACTGTCACAGTATACTAGGACGGGACTCTCCTGGTAGGTACCACTCCCAGCTCGCCCAAAAACTTTCATAGCCATACAGCTTCCTTTGCTGCATCTGATGCTGCAATGTATTCAGCCTCGCATACTAAATCCGCCACTGTGTTTGCTTGGAACTTTTCCAGCAGATCGCTCCTCCATTGAGGGTAAAGATAAATCCGGATATGCTTTTTTTGTCATCTCTATCTGACTGAAAACTAGAGTCAGTGTACCCCACTAGTTTTAAGTCAGGTTCTCCATAAATGAGCCATTGGTCCTTAGTATTTCTCAAATACTTAAGGATGGTTTTTACCACCTTCCAATGTGCTTCACCTGTGTTAGACTGGTACCTACTCAATATCCCTAGTGAGTGTGCCACGTCTGGTCTTGTACATGTCATAGCATACATGATAGAATCCATTGCCGAGGCATACGAAATTCTACTCATGTACTCTCTCTCCTCAGGAGTTATCGCACAATCCTTCTTGGAGAGAGTAATTCCATGGCCTATCGGAAGATAGCCCCTTTTTGAATTATCCATGCTGAACTTCTTCAGTACAGTCTCAATGTACATGGACTGGGTTAATACTAGCAGCTTCTTAGATCTATCCCTATAGATCTTCATCCCTAGGATGTAAGAAGTTTCTCCTAGTCTTTCATGGAGAACTGAGACAGAAACCAAAGCTTTATTCCCTGTAGTGCAGGGATGTCATTCCCAATTAAGAGAATGTTATCCACATACAGTACAAGAAATACAACTATGAAACCATTTGCCCACTTATACACGCAGGGTTCTTCTCCGTTCTTAATGAAGCCATAAGTCTTGATACATTTATCAAAACGTTTATTCCAATTCCGAGAAGCTTGCATGAGTCCATAGATGGATTCATGAAGCCTGCATACTTTTGACTCGTCTGTGGATGTGAACCCTTCAGGCTGTATCATATACACCTCCTCTTTGAGCTCTCCATTTAGAAAAGCCGTTCGGACATCCATTTGCCAAATCTCATAGTCAAAATGTGCAGCTAGAGCAAGCATTTGAATGGACTTGAGCATTGCTACAGGGGAAAAAGTCCCGTCATAGTCAATATCATAATGCTGGCGATAACCCTTAGCAACCAGATGGGCTTTATAGGTCTCCACCTTCCCATCTGCACCCGTTTCCTCTTGAAAATCTATTTACACCCTATGGGTTTTACCCCTTCAGGTGGATCAACTAGTGTCCATACACTATTAATCTCCATGGATTCCATTTCGGACTTCATGGCCTCTAGCCATTTCTCAGAGTCAGATCTCTGCAACGCATCCATATAGGTGATTGGGTCATCATCGTTCTCATCGAGTTCGATGGGATCCCCGTCACGGACCAAGAAACCGAAGTATCTGTCTGGCTGATGAGGTACTCTACCATATCTCCTTAATGGTACCTCAACGGGCTTCGAGTTTAAACCAATCAAAGCCGGTTCCATAGCGGTTTCTGAGTGTAAAGGTACTTCTCCTTGTCGAACTTCATTAAGTTCAACATTAGCCTTAGCACTTCCAGTAATATACTCCTTTTCTAAAAAGGTGGCACTCATACTGACGAACAACTTTTGCTCTTCAGTGTGGTAGAAGTAGTATCGTTTAGACTCCTTAGGATATCCAACAAAGAGGCATTTGTCAGACCTTGGTCCTAGCTTGTCTATCAATAATCTCTTGACATAAGCTGGACACCCCCAGACCCTAAGGTGTGTGAGCATCGGCTTATGCTCCGTCCATATCTCATACGGAGTTTTAGCAATAGATTTACTAAGGACCCTATTAAGAATGTAATAGGCCGACTCAAGAGCGTAGTTCCCAAAAGGAGATAGGCAAACTAGCAAAGCCCATCATGGACCGAACCATATCTAATAGGGTTCGATTCCTCCTTTTAGATAGACCATTTAATTGGGGTGTCCCTGGAGGTATCCATTGAGAGAGAATCTCATTCTCCTTTAGATATGTCAAAAACTCATTAGAAAGATATTCACCTCCTCGATCTGACCGAAGGATTTTAATATTCTTTCGAGTTTGTTTTTCTACCTCACTACGATATCGTTTGAATATTTCAAACGATTCAGATTTATGTCTCATTAGGAAGACATAACCAAACCTGGAGTGGTCGTCTGTAAATAATGAAATAGCCAAACCCTCTCATAGAGGCAGTATTCATAGGTCCACAACATCCGTATGTATGAGGCTAGAATCTCTTTGGCTCTTTCACCTTTTCCAGTAAAAGGTGACTTGGTCATTTTCCCAAGAAGATAGGATTCACAAGTTTTAATTGATTCACAATCAATGTCATTGAGGATGCCCTCTCTGACTAACCTGTTTATCCTGTTCTTGTTTTATGACCTAGCCTACAGTGCCAAAGGTATGAGTCATCGACATCATCTATTTTGGGGCGTTTGTTTGGAGTGCATAATACATTAACAGGCTGTGATAGAAGGTAAATTCCATTGCTCAATTGTCCACACATCACAGATACATCATTCACAATGATATTTAAAATATCTTTTTTATTGAAAAATCATATCCTTCAATAGCCAACTGGCCTACAGAAATGACATTTAATAAAAATGCAGGACAATAGTGACATTCACTAAGCATATTTTATTAAATTCAAAATAAAGCTCCACGACTCCAACACTAGTATTGGAACTCGGCTTCCATCACCCACGTTTAGGAATCTTTCACCTTCTTTGAATCTTCTACTAATTCGAAGCCCCTGCAAAGAATTGCAAATATGAATTGGACTCTCGGTATCTAATACCCAATTCGTAGTATCACAGATAGAAAAATTACAAGGTGTTATCATATAAATACCTTGTCCAGCAACTCCTTGCTGGTTTTTCTTCTTAGGCCTGTTTGGATCCAGGGTTGCTATGTACTAGGGATAGATCCTTTTCCAGTGACCCAGCTTCTTGCAGTAGAAGCACTCTGCCTGACTTTTGTCAGCCCTCTTCTTCTTGGTCTGACTAGGCCCAGCACGTTGCACCTTCTTTCTTTTATTTTTCTTCTTCATCCCTTTCTTAAGGTGATGAGACCTGCCTCCGAACCTCCCACCAAGTTCACTGACTTCTTTTGAAGCTGGTGATCTTTCTCAAAAGTCTGCAGTAGACCCAGCAAACCATGATAGTTTACTGAGGCTTCATCATTCTATAATGACTGAGAAAGTCCAGGTACGAGCTAGGCAGGGAGTTCAGTATGGCATCCTTCCCAAGTTGCTCATGCAAAGGAAATCCAAGTTTGCCCAGACGTTCTATCGTCTCGATCATGTATAGTACATGATCGGTGACAGAAGTCCCATCACGCATATGCGCGTTGAAGATGGCACTAGACATTTTGTACCTTTCAACATCGTCTGGCATCCCGAAAGATTCCTTCAACATTTAGAGTATTTGTTCCGGTTGGGCCTCCTCAAATTTTCTACTGAACTCATCATTCATAGAAGCCAGCATTATGCAGCGCACTGTAGTGCGTCATTGGTCCACTTCAGATAAGTGTCCCTGACCACACCCCGCACATTAGGGGCTGGCTGCTCAGGTGCAGGATCCATTATCATATAAATGATCCTCTCATGCTCTAGGACTATCCCTAAGCCTTCGATACTAGCTTACGAAGTTTGGACCTGTCAGTTTATCACTATCCAACAGTGACCAGAGCGACAGATTTGTAGACATTTCTAAAAGGAAAACCAAAAACTTATTAGTGCACATGATTTATTTAAACCTATAGACTTGGACTTATAGTCTAAGGCCCTCCCACTATTTTATTCAGGTTGGTAGCCCC
>UESW01004002.1:1287556-1369914 GCA_900491605.1 Calamus simplicifolius
CGTGCAACATGGAGTTCATGCACAGAGACAACATAATATACTAAGCAATTGTGTTCAAACAGTATTTAACATGTAACACTTCAATGCATGGTAACAGCTTGAAGAAGCAATAGGTTTAAGTTTTCATGGACACCTTGACGTGTATAAACGATTCTGACACTTGCGATGGTTACATGGACACCTTATCCTATCATTGTCCATCATTTCTGGATGACTACATGCAAATTCTATGGAATTGTCTCATACCAGTCATGAAACTCTGGATTCAAAAGGCCATCTTCAACCGTTTATACATCCACTGACGATTCGGTCTCATTTTTTATATATAATGAGAACTGAAACAGTGAACATATAGATTAGTATTTAAACTGAGTTTTCCTAAATATGAAATAGTTAATATTTACATATATAATGACTAATTGGAATGGTAGCACACTTGTCTCAAATCCAAATTTCCAACAAATAAATAAAGAACAAAAAATCAACCGACTAGCTTATGAAATCAATATCGACTCCACCATCCAACCTATTTTAAAAAAATCTTAAACAAAATAGAGCAATAAAATAAAATAACAATAAAAGAAAGTAAAGAGAAGGAATTAAAAGTAAATAAGATCCAGAAAAGGAAAAAAATCATACCAAGGATCAGAGAGGTGGCGAAATCCTTCTGCAATCACTGGTGCTGCTACTCTCCCTTTCTGGCTCCGAAAGATGAAAACTAAAGAGTGACACTCACACCCTAGCAGACAGCAAATTGCATCAACACTTCAATTCAAATCAAAAAGGAAAAAAGAAAAAAACTTTTAGAAAACTGACAGCCAGCTTGTTAGAACTCTTTCGCTTTGTTAAACGATAACTTTTAGAAAACTGAGATAGATTATAAAATTTAGAAAAGAAAGAAAAGGTTTAAGAAAGAGTGGTTATTTTATAGTTTGCTGGTTATTACAATGAATAGCGAATTAAATGGCATCTATAATTTCTCTCCAGTATTATGGAAATAAATACTGGATGAGATCTTAGGAAAATACATTCACACTTTCTAAAGAAATAAAAGATGCATTAAAAAAAGATAAAAGAAGTTCATTGTTTTAATATATATAAAATAACACGCAAATAGAATGCAGAAATTGAATCTTCTAATATCTAATGCAAAGCAAAAGGGCCTTGAGTTTTTTTTTTTTTTTGTTGTCTTATATGTGTTTGTCATTTTGTGATGCTTTTTTTTTTTGGTCCCCCTAAACTAAACCCCACATGACTTTTACAAAAAGCAAAGGAAAACATCTATGCGAATCTGAAAATAGAATGCCATAAAAATAGGTTGGGTTTTGGGAGTACAGACTCTGCAATGCATAATGGTGATCAGGTAGAAAAATTAATACTAAAACTGTAGTCCTCCTCGGCCGTAGCCGTGGCCGTCCGCTGTTTTCACGTGCAATTACTCAACAAAAAAGGTATATCCGAAGTTCCAGTCCTTCTAACGTCAAACGGACATTAAACAATCCTACTTATACTCCCCTCTCCTTTTCATTTCTTGTCCTTTTCATTTATACGTCTAAAAAGTTACAATTCCAAACTTTTTATCGTCCCCCCTTCAACTTTATTTTCCTCCACCGCCGGCCACCTCAACGCTCAACAGCCACATCCCAACGCCACCAAAAAAAAAAAAAAAAAAAGACCACCACCAATCCGCACCCCAAGCCCCACTGCCTCCACTCTCCCCACTCCCAGTCGAAACCGTTCCTTCCCTTCTTCTTCTCCCCCGTACAGAAACTGACGCCCCCCGCAAGCAGCCATTAATACTCCCCCAGCTCACACCTTCATCAGCACAAACAAAACCGCAGCACAAACAAAATGTTTCATGGGTCCTGGACAGGTATAATCACAGGTCTGGTATAGTATTTGCCTCCAACTGACGCTTAATTAGTAAATATAAATTAGAAGCTTGGGAAGGGATTGTTTTATCTTGCATTACCTGCTCTCATCGATCAGCGGTGAGCCTTGGATCCCGGTGCCCTCATACGCCATATGAAGGAGAAAAAGAAATTATATGACACAAGGAAGAGGATGGGGGTGCCACAACACCAGACCCGGAACGTGACTTTTTTTAAGGCATTTCTACAAACAGTTGAAAGCCAAGATTTCTACAACACAAAGAACCAAGCCAATGAAAATAAGAAGAACATGAGAATGAAAGTTTTACCAACCTTGAATCGGTGATCGGACCGAAGGAGGAAGGTTCAACCCTTCTACTAGGGTTGAGGGTTTCATCAAGGAGGGAGACGAGCCACCGATTCGATCTATTCACCGAGCTTTGGAGGCGAGGATGACCGTGGTGCGATACATGGCGGAGAAGAGAGGGATTGGAGAGATGAGCGCAATGGATTGGAAGAGAGGCGGAAAATGGGGCTGGGTGGAAGGGCGGTTTGAGGGGAAAGAACGAAAAAAAAAAACCTTAGGGCGGAACGAGTTCTGGACGCGCGGGTAGAAAGAAAAAAAAAAAGAAAACTTAGGGCGGAACGAGTAAAAAAACTGTAGCGACGGAAAACGTTTTCCATCGCTACCGTTAAACACAAGTAAAAAAAATCGTAGCGACGGAATCGCTACGGTTCAACACAGGTAAAAAACCGTAGCGACGGAAAACATTTTCCATCGCTACTGTTCAAAACGTAATTAAAAAAAAACCATAGCGACGAAAAATGTTTTCCGTCGCTACTGTTTAAAACACAGTTTAAAAAAAAACCGTAGCGACGGAAAATGTTTTCCGTCGCTACTGTTTAAAACACAGTTTAAAAAAAAATCGTAGCGATCGCTACTGTCAAAACGCAGTTTAAAAAAAAAACCGTAGCGATGGAAAACGTTTCCGTCGCTACTGTTCAAAATGCATTTTAAAAAAAATCATAGCGACGGAAAACATTTTCCGTCGCTACTGTTCAAAACGTAGTTTTTAAAAAATATAGCAACGGAATTTTTCCGTCGCTACTATTTTGAAATAAGAGTTTAAAAAATTATAGCGACGGAATATTTCCGTCGCTAAAATAGCAACAGAAATTTTCGTCGCTATAAGAGATAAAAAATTGATCTAACAAATAGCGATGGAAAAAATCCGTCGCGAAGTTAGCGACAGATATATTCCATCGCTAATTTGATGTTAAAATATTTTGTTAGCGACGGAAATTGTTCGTCGCTAAATAATATTTTTTATTATTTTCACTCACTGATCCGTCGCTGATCCGAAGCTATTTGCTATGAATGGAGATCCGTCGCTACATTCCGTCGCTATTATTGGCGATGAAATTTTCTCTCGCTAATTGATGCTAAAATTTTTTTTAGCGATGGAAACTGTCCGTCGCTAAAATAATAATTTTTTATTATTTTTTACTCGCTGATCCGTCGCTATTCTGAAGCTATTTGCTACGAATGTAGATCCGTCGCTATGTTTCGTCGCTATTTTGTTCTTCTCTTGTAGTGCCCTACACGTCATAGGAAACCTTTCTTGAATAAGAAAGAGAGGTTGTGAAACCTCCCTATGACCGAACAACCTGGTGAATATACCCAATCCAAGATATAATAGAGCACAGCATGTAAGATCTACATTAGATCTACGTCTAAAACATATATTTAATCATCGTTAAATAATTTTAACATGCTCTCATCATGCAAAATATTTAAATCTACTATAGATCTAAACTAATCATAATAAGATCTACTTTAGATCTACAATAGATTATTTATGCATAATAATAGATCTACTATGCTTATACATGCATTCCTAAGCCTTAACCATGCTCTGACACCATTGTAGGAAAAACTTGCTTTTCATATGCACATGATCTCAAGGTGAAAGCATGTAATTCAATTTTAATATTCACATTGAATATAATTAAAGCATATTAGCAAATCTGAAATTTAAGAGTATGTAAAAATAAGTTTAAAATAATACCTCTTGATGCGGAAGCTATAGATGACGAACGTAGCAGATCCGATATGCAGGGAGAAGTTCCTCCTCGTGCCTTGCAAGAGCCGCACGCGCCGCTCCTCTATATCATACGCATGCTAGGAAACCTTAAGACATAGGATATGGAATCAGAAGGGATGGAGAACTCTTCTCCAAGAGAGGAGTCCCTCTCTGTTTGGACTTATATGATGTTTGGACTATTCTTTCTCTGCTACTCTCGCTCTCGAAGTTGAGAAAAGTTTCTTAAATAAACTCATCGTAAAATAACCTAAAACAACCTTTTGAATTTGTTTTATAATACGATAATATCCGATCTTCGAAAGCGGATGGGTTACGGGCGTTCACGTGTTGTCAACGCGTAAAGAAAATTTTATAAAACAAATTTACGGATTCATATCATCTCAATGGTAAGATCGTAATTTAAACAAAGTTTCAAATTGACGTTATCGAAATTGCAAAATTGTAATTTACACAAAGTTTTAAATTCACATTATCGGAATGATAAAATCATAATTTACACGAAGTTTTAAATTTACGCCATCTCAATGACAGAACCGTAATTTAAACAAAATGAAAGAATCATAATTTACATGAAATGACAGAATCGTAAATTCGTTTAAAACATTTATAAATACAAAAATAATCAGATTAAATTCGTTTGAAGTCCAAATTGAAAACCGAAAGAACCCATGCGAAGATCTCGAACCATACTTCGCATTGGACTTATTTAACTTCTAATTTAAAGTAATTTATGATTTCAAAATTTATAAATAAATGATCAGAGGCTATATTGGATATCCAATTCAAACCACTTTGAAACCAGATCTAAACCACTATATCGTCAAACCAACCATTGGTCTATGGTTCAAGTCCTATCCCATAATGGGTCTGAATAAATCTCAAAAATTCACATGAGTTACAAACTAACTCAAGTTCATCCCCAGAATAAGTACTAAAGCTAATGCCCAGTGCTAGGTATTACTAATATGACCAAGTCCCACTTAGATCGTGGACAAAGCCTATCTCCAGGTCACCTGACTATATGCGTGACTCCATAAGTTCGAATCTAAGTCGGTAGCATAGAAACACTTCCTATACCAATCGATGTGACCATCTAGCAATGGTACCCGATGTCTGAATAGACCGAATATATGCAAAGCAATATTCAAGAACCTAGGCTATGGTTACCGTATAATTCATCCCCTTGTCCTAGTACTCAATGTGAATACGGAGTTAACTGCCAACTCCGAGTAAATCACCCAAGTATGTTTCAATGCAATGAATCATGTGACTCTTCACAAAGATTACCTTGGCCAAGGTTTTGCTAAATTGAAACATAATTCGAGCACTCTCTCTAACACTTAGAGTGGACAATCCCATCTTAACTCATCACTGACCCAATAAGTACTTGACTGCACCCAGCAACCTTCCGTTATCGGATTAGAAATCCAAGTGGTCCAGTGCCTAAGTACAGTGAGTTGCTTATCAAGTCAACATGATAGTCTCATGTCAAAGGGACACTTATACCCATTGCCCTTCTGTGAGATACCCTTGACAGTAGAGTATTCAACAGAGGTGAGCCACTGTTCAGTGAATGTACTCCTACACTCACCTGCATGCCATACTAATGTCATACACTCCTTGATTTAAGAGGACAAACCAACATATATGGCACACAACAACTTATACTTGACTACGTTATTGTCCTAGGTAAAAACGTATCATTTGGTCGCGAAACCATTTAAGAATTACTCGATAATTCCTCCTTTCTCGAATAAATGTAATTCTAAGGACTACAACATATAAGAGTTATATTGGAAGATGAAAAATATTTTGTACTACCAAAATAACTTTTATTAATCAAATAAATCATGTACAATGAATCACAACCGTTTATAAGTTAGACGATTGGCTGTATGACACATTTCCTAATAACTCCCACTTGAACTATAGCCAATCAGAATAGTATCTAATACCCATCTTCCATTTGTGTTCATTGAACTCCTTGATTCCGAGTGCTTTAATCATTGGGTCAGCTAGGTTTTCCTTTTCGTCGATCTTCTAAAGGTAGATGTCACCTCGTTCCACGATCTCTCGTACAAGGTGGTAGTGGCACAACACATGCTTAGTTTGTTGATGCGACTTTGGCTCCTTGGATTGTGCAATTGCTCCCGTGCTGTCACAGTATACTAGGACGGGACTCTCCAGGGCAGGTACCACTTCCAGCTCGCCCAAAAACTTTCATAGCCATACAGCTTCCTTTGCTGCATCTGATGCTGCAATGTATTCAGCCTCGCATATTGAATCTGTCACTGTGTTTTGCTTGGAACTTTTCCAGCAGATCGCTCCTCTATTTAGAGTAAAGATAAATCCGGATATGCTTTTGCTGTCATCTCTATCTGACTGAAAACTGGAATCAGTGTACCCCACTAGTTTTAAGTCAGGTTCTCATAAATGAGCCATTGGTCCTTAGTATTTCTCAAATAATTAAGGATGGATTTTACACCTTCCAATGTGCTTCACCTGGGTTAGACTGGTACCTACTCACTATCCCTAGTGAGTGTGCCACATCTGATCTTGTACATGTCATAGCATACATGATAGAATCTATTGCCGAGGCATACAGAATTCTACTCATGTACTCTCTCCTCAGGAGTTATCGCATAATCCTTCTTGGAGAGAGTAATTCCATGGCCTATTGGAAGATAGCCCCTTTTTGAATTATCCATGCTGAACCTCTTCAGCACAGTCTCAATGTACATGGACTGGGACAATCCCAGCAGCTTCTTAGATCTATCCCTATGGATCTTCATCCCTAGGATGTAAAAAGCTTCTCCTAGGTCTTTCATGGAGAACTGAGATAGCAACCCAACCTTTATTCCTATTAAGAGAATGTCATCCACATACAATACAAGAAATACAACTATGGAACCATTTGCCCACTTATACACGCAGGGTTCTTCTCCATTCTTAATGAAGCCATAAGTCTTGATACATTTATCAAAACATTTATTCCAACTCCGAGAAGCTTGCTTGAGTCCATAGATGGACTTATGAAGCCTGCATACTTTTGACTTGTTTGTGGATGTGAACCCTTTAGGCTGTATCATATACACCTCCTCTTCGAGCTCTCCATTTAGAAAAGCCATTCGGACATCCATTTGCCAGATCTCGTAGTCAAAATGTGCAGCTAGAGCAAGCATAATCCGAATGGACTTGAGCATTGCTACAGAGGAAAAAGTCTCGTCATAGTCAATACCATAACGCTGACGATACCCCTTAGCAACCAAACGGGCTTTATAGGTCTCCACCTTCCCATCTGCACCCCGTTTCCTCTTGAAAATCCATTTACACCCTATGGGTTTTATCCCTTCAGGTGGATCAACTAGTGTCCATACACTATTAATCTCCATGGAATACATTTTGGACTTCATGGCCTCTAGCAATTTCTCAGAGTCAGATCTCTGCAGCGCATCCATATAGGTGATTGGGTCCTCATCATTCTCATCGAGCTCGATGGGATCCCCGTCACGGACTAAGAAACCGAAGTATCTGTCCGGCTGACGAGGTACTCTACCAGATCTCCTTAATGGTACCTCAATGGGCTCCGAGTTTGAACCAATCAAAGCCGATTTCATAACGGTTTCTGAGTGTAAAGGTACTTCTCCTTGTCGAACTTCATTAAATTCAACATTAGCCTTAGCACTTCTAGTAAGATACTCCTTAAATTCAAAATTCAAAATTTTTCTGACGATGCTCTTAGACTTAAGTTGTTCCCATTCTCTCCTAAAAGATAAAGCCAAGTATTGGTTAAATTCATTAGACACTATAAAAATTTCAACTTGGGATCATCTTCAGAGAGAATTTCTTAAGAAATATTTTCCTATAGGAAAAACGAATCAAATTAGAAAAGCCATAACAAGTTTTTCCAGACAATGGAGAAATGTTCCATGAGACATGGGAGAGATTCAAAGAACTGATTAGAAAATGTCCACATCATGCTATACCCAAATGGCAACTGGTTCAGTGCTTTTATGATGGATTATCAGAAAAGCACCGGCAAATGGTTGATGCTTCATGTGGTGGGACATTTATGTTAAAAAATGAACATGAAGCTTGGCAACTCTTTGAGACATTGAGTGAGAATTCATTACATCACATGTCAGTTGCTCGTCGAGACCCTCCCATAGAACCTAAAAGAGGTGGAATATATGAAATAGGTCATTCTACAGATATCTATACTAAGGTAGATGAATTATCCCATAAACTTGACCGGATTCTACAAGTTGGAAACATCTCTTCCCCATCTACTCAATTACATGAGGTCTGCATAATTTGTTCGAGTCCAACCCATTCTATAGGTGAATGTCCAGCTGCATACCAATTTCCTGAACTTGTTCAAGAGCAAGCCCACCAAGCCCAAACCCGATTAGCTCCTAGAACAGGAAATGATCCATTGCAAATACTTACAATCCTGGCTGGCGAAATCACCCAAATTTTTCTTGGAAACCTCAACCTGTAACCAATTCATCGATCAGACCTAATTATCAAGAAACCAATTTTAGAAGCATGCCATATTCACAATATCCAAACATCCCACAACCTCCACCGAATAATCAGCCTACTTTTGAAGACAAAGTGTTACAAGCATTGAAAGGGCTAGAAATGAATACTCAAATCCTTCACTCCCACACACAATCTATTGCAAAACTAGAAACTCAGATAGGTCAATTAGCCACAGCATTCAGTAGAAGGGAGGAGGGTAAGTTACCTAGTCAGCCTATCGATAACCCAAAAGGACAATTCATGGCTGAGGTTCCAATAGTCCTGACAAATTCCAGAACATGCTAAATCAGTCATGACTCTCAGAAGTGGAAAAACATTGAACCCACCTGAACCAACCCAGAAATTAGAAGTGGCTAAACCAAAAAGAGAAGAAATGAAGAAGAAAAGGAATTCAATGATCAAGCAATCATACCTAAAGCCCCATTCCCTAGTGCTTTAGAATCTCCTTTGCTTCAGATAAGAAGAATATAAAAATGAATGAGATGCTTGAGTTATTTAAGCAAGTCCAAATAAACTTACCTCTTCTCGATGCTATCAAGCAAGTTCCAGCTTATGCCAAATTTTTGAAGGATCTATGCACACAAAAACGGAAAGCCAAGACACAAATACCAAAAAAGATCCATTTGACTGAGCAAGTCAGCTCAGTTGTTCAGCAAATAACCCCACCCAAACTAAAAGATCCTGGTACCCCGATTATATCATGTGTCATAGGAAACTTCACAATCAAGAAAGCATTATTAGATTTGGGTGCGAGTGTAAACCTTCTCCCAAGTTCAGTACCGGAGAGGACACCCACGACAGTAACACTACAATTGGCAGATAGATCAGTCAAAGAACCTCGTGGAATATTGGAAGATGTATTAGTAAAGGTGGATGAATTTTATTCCTGTCGACTTCCTTGTGTTGGATCTAGTGGTAATCCTAACCAAATTCCCATCATCCTTGGAAGACCTTTTCTAGCTACTGCTAATGCTGCATCAGTAGAACTAGGTGATGATGGAGCATATATCTTTTGGAAATGAAGAGAGATTAAATATTTCTTAATTTTCCAAAGTTGAATAGAATGAAAATGAAGTAGGATGAGAGGAAGATTTGTCCCCAATTCCCCTTTAAAACATCATTATTACAGATTTTGGATATGAGATGACCCATATGATGACCAAAGAACCACCACCAAAGTTCCCCCACCTACAATCAGTCAAACCTCCCTATCGACTTCCTTGTGTTAAATATGAATCTAGTGGTAATCCTAAGGAAGACCTCTACTTAATATGTATAAATTGTAGAACTGTGATGGATGTATCTTTTGGAAGAAGATGAGATTAAATATTTTTAATGCTTCCAAGGACCACCTGTGTATGATTTAAATGAAGTACCATGATCCAAAGTTTGCTTGATTCGGATCCTTTACAACATGTCTTACATATTTTGGAATAGATGACTTTGATATTGATGAGTACACCAAAGAGATAAACTGTTATTAAAACCACCTAAGATACCATCCTCCTTGGACTATAAAATATGAACCACTTCCAACTAAACCAAGCCCTTTAATACCATCCTTGGAAGAACCACCCCACTAGATTTGAAACCTCTTCCACTTAAAATATTCATTCCTTGGACCCAATGATACCCTTCCAGTAATCATTGCATCTACCCTAACCTCTGAGCAAGAAGATAAATTGGTAGATGTACTTAAAGAACATAAAGAGGCAATTGGATGGACAATAGCTGATCTTAAGGGAATTGACCCTTCCGTTTGCATGCACCACATTCATAGTGAAATTGAAGCCAAACCACATAGAGACATGCAACGAAGGCTAAATCCAAACATGAGGGATGTTGTTAAGAAAGAAGTAGTAAAATGGCTTGATGCTGGTATTATTTATCCAATTTCAGATAGCCAATGGGTCAGTCCAATCCAAGTAGTACCTAAAAAATCGGGTATTACCGTGATTAAAAATGAAAAGGGCGAATCAATTCCTACTCGCACATCAACTAGTTGGAGAGTGTGTATAGATTATCGAAAGTTGAATGCCGTGACTAGGAAAGACCACTTTCCTTTGCCTTTTATCGATCAAATTCTAGAACGGCTAGCGGGACAAAGTTTCTTTTGTTTCTTAGATGGATATTCAGGATACAATCAAGTCCCAGTATTTCCTGCAGATCAAGAAAAGACCACCTTCACTTGTCCCTTTGGAACATTTGCCTTTAGACGCATGCCTTTGGTCTTTGTAATGCACCAGCCACTTTTCAACGATGTATGTTGGCCATATTTTCTGATATGATTGGTCAATTTTTGGAAGTATTTATGGATGATTTTTCAGTTTTTGGTGCATCATTTGATAGCTGCCTCGAGAACTTGACTAAGGTACTGAAACGATGTATGGAAATGAATTTAGTCCTAAGTTGGGAGAAGAGCCATTTTATGGTTCGTGAGGGAATTGTGCTTGGACACATTGTTTCAGAGAGAGGTATTGAGGTTGATAAAGCCAAGGTTGAATTGATCTCAAATCTACCACCCCCAACCTCAGTTAAACAAGTACGATCTTTCCTTGGTCATGCTGGTTTTTATAGACGCTTCATCAAAGATTTCAGTAAAATTTCTCGACCATTGTGTAATTTGTTGACCAAGGATAGTTCTTTTAATTTTGATAAAGATTGTCTAACAGCCTATAACATCCTTCGAACTGCTTTGACCACTGCACCAATTATCAAGCCCCCAGATTGGACCATACCTTTCGAAATCATGTGTGATGCTTCTGATTATGCTGTAGGGGCAGTTCTAGGACAGAAACTCAATCGAGAACCCCATGTAATTTATTATGCTAGCAAAACTCTTTCAGATGCACAAATGAACTATACTACCACTGAAAAAGAATTACTAGCAGTTGTGTTTGCCCTAGAAAAGTTTAGATCATATCTGTTAGGGTCTAAGGTTTTAGTTTATTCAGATCATGCAGCATTGAGGCATCTTTATCAAAAAAGGATACAAAACCCAGACTGATTAGATGGATCCTTCTACTACAAGAATTTGATCTAGAAATCTTAGATAAGAAAGGTTCTGAAAATATGGTAGCAGATCATATCTCTAGGATCTCAGTGGAATACAATAAAGAAATAATCAGAGATAAGTTTCCTGATGAGCAATGTTCTCAATTTCCCATAGCAGTCTTCCCTGGTTTGCCCACATTGTGAATTATTTGGCAACAGGAAAAGTACCTTCCCACTGGACAAAACAAGAAAAAGATAGATTTTTCTCACAAATCAAATATTACTTTTGGGAAGACCCTGAATTATTTAAGTACTGTTCAGATCAGGTGATTAGGCGATGTGTTCCCGAGAGTGAATTCAAAAGTATACTTAACTTCTGTCATTCTCTTGCCTGTGGAGGACATTTTAGTGGAAAAAAACTGCAGCAAAGGTACTACAAAGTGGGTTTTATTGGCCAACTCTTTTTAAAGATGCACATGAATTTAGCAATTGTCTCCAATGTCAACAAACAGGAAATATATCTCGAAAAGACATGATGCCCCTAAACCCTATCTTGGTTGTAGAAATTTTTGATGTATGGGGTATTGATTTTATGGGCCCATTTCCTTCCTCTTTTGGATTTGAATACATTCTAGTGGCAGTTGATTATGTGTCAAAATGGATTGAAGCCATGGCAACTCGAACCAATGACCATAAAGTTGTAATCAAGTTTATTCAGCATAATATCCTTAGTCGTTTTGGATGCCCAAGGGCTATAATTAGTGATGGGGGTACACATTTCACGAATAGACACTTGAAGGATTAATGAACAAATATGGAATTACTCATAAGGTAGCTACACCTTATCATCCCCAAACTAGTGGCCAAGTTGAAATATCAAATAGAGAAATTAAAATATCCTTGAGAAAACGGTGAGACCTGATAGGAAAGATTGGTCAGAACGTTTGGATGATGCATTATGGGCTTATCGTACTGCATTTAAAACTCCCATAGGAATGTCTCCTTACAGGCTCGTATTTGGAAAGCCTGTCATTTACCTGTAGAATTAGAACACCGTGCATTTTGGGCCATCAAGCAATTTAATTATGATATGAAAAATGCAGGTGTCAATAGAAAACTTCAATTGAATGAGTTAGAAGAGCTACGAAATGATGCATATGAGAGCTCAAAAATTTATAAAGAACGAACCAAAGCATATCATGACAAATTTATTAGTAGAAAAATTTTGAACCAAATCAAAAAGTATGGCTTTACAATTCAAGATTACACTTTTCCCTGGAAAACTTCGTTCACGATGGAATGGACCTTTTATAGTAACTCAAGTATTTCCCATGGAGCTGTAGAGCTTAAAGACCTAAGCAAGGAAATACATTCAAAGTAAATGGCCAACGTTTGAAACCATATATAGAAGAAATTAATGATGGAGAAGTTGTTGAATCAATTGATCTTGTGAACCCAACATTATCATAATAAGTAGCACAGTCTGGCTGAAGACTTTAAACTTAGCGCTCTTGGGAGGCAACCCAATTTATTAGTTATTTTTAACTTTCTATTTTCTTAATATGACCAGAGAAGAGCAACAGAAGCAGATTGAAAGAAGATGGCAACAATGAAACTCCAACCTTCAAATACTCTACCAGGTAGTATCTTTCCTTGAAATTAATTTTTCTTCCATTAGGGACAATGGAAATTAAGTTGGGGGAGTAGAATAAGTAAATCCTCGAGTAAAACTATAATCAGATTTGTGTACCAAATTCTGTCTCGATTTGAAGTTAATCAAGCAGTTTAATTAATGAATGATTAATGGTTAGATTATTTTAGAGATACTGAGGAACAAATTATTAAGAAACCTAATAAAAGGTAGGGTTTAGCCCACAAAAATTTTTAGAATAATTTCAGACCTTCCTGACCACTGATCTTAATAGTACAATCTACTTAATAAGGGTATGGGTGAAAATGTTATTTAAAAAAAAAAAAAAAAAAAAAAAGAGAGTCTCTTAAAGTTAATAAATTAGGTTCTTAGCATCTTTTCACTAAGTAACCGGGCCCCGTCACCTAAGAAAGTGATGTTGTTCGCATAAAAAGGTGAGAATGTAAAGAACCTAAGTAAAGTCAGTCCTACCTAAAGCCTTTTTGACTCGAGTCAGTAAGTCCGAGGGGTGTTTTAAACCTAATGCCTTAAAACCAATTGGTTTGGGAGCCATTGGCCTAAAGCTCACTACAAGGGTCAATTAGAAAGCAAGGGGTTAGGACATTGCACTGACTTTACACATAAATAAATAAATAAAGGAGACTAAATTACAAAAAGACACTACACCCAACCCAAATTAAGTTAGAGGACTTAAACAGAGAAGTGAAAAGTTGGTGAAGAAAGACTTCTATAAATTCTTATGGGCTGCACTCTATCACTAAATGGATAAACTTGATAATCAATGAAGCACCTCTCTTATGATCTAACCGAAAATCTTTTGATTTTAGAATTATAAGATAACTATCAATTCTTAGACTAGCTTGGTACATATTTCTAGATTCTTTATTTACTCGAGGATGAGTAAAATTCAAGTTGGGGGGAGTGATAAACGCACAAATAATCATCACAAACCTATTAATTAATAAGTCAAAGTACCTATTATTATTTAATATTTAAATATTTTATATAATATTTTAGGTAAAACCTCATCAACTTAAAGAGCTCGATTTTAGAAGTCTAACGACGTAAACGGCACTCAAATAGGACTTAAAATGAGCTCGAAATTAAATTTACAAGGATTTATCTTTATTTGCACACATCTCAAAGCAAACTCGGTAAACCAATTGCCGAGTTCAATCACAGATTTCACTGTATTCATTTTTTTTTCCGATTTTGGAATAAATTGGATTGAAGACTTTCAAATTGAAAGGAGAATCGTCCGTTATCTCTTCAAAATCTCTTCATGTTTCGTTCGGATGCCAAATCGGGAAAGAATTCAAATTTGAAAGGAAATCAACGCATTCTCGGTAATACGCAAAGAAACCGAGCATCTGATATGGACGTTCATGATCTCTTCGCATTCATGGATCAAGCAAACAAATCGTCCGCATTCGTCCGGACTTCGAATTAGATTTGAACAGTTAGGAAGCCGCATCTGGTATGGAAGCAGAGAGGCATGATCTATCAGTGATTTCTCTACGTTCTCTTTGTGTCCTCTCCACATATGAGCGTCTATAAATAGCTAATCTGATTCAAGAAGCAAGGATCTTGGGGAGTTCAGTCTGAAAGCTGATTCAAAGATGCCTTCTTGATGTTGTTGCCTTTTTGATGTCAGGAAAGAAGATTTTTTTAGTTTTAATTTTTATGTATTCGGATGCTTTACAATAAAAATTATTTATATTTAATTCTTAGTAAATTCTTTTTAAGTAAAAATAATTCTTGACTGATCTTAAAAGGGATGTGCCGTGATCTATGGGTACTAGCTGTGCTCTCATAAGATAGATCATATCTTAATTATTTTATTATCTATTTATTTAAATTTCTAATTGCATAGTTTTAATTCAAAATAACCACTAAAGTCCCTGTGGATTCGATCCCTTACTTTCACTATCTATTAGTAAAATTAAGGTGTTTTAATTGTTGCGCTACGACATGCATAAATAAAGCTAATACTTATATAAAAAATTAAAAACAATGATCATCATCATACATTGGTGGTCGATCAAAGCAATCATAGTTTAAATAATTAAACTTTATTTAATTTTTATGATTTAAGTTTTATAACTCAAGATGCCTTCGACTTCACCGCTTTGAGTTTGAGGAAGAATGTCAAAAATATTCTTACTAGAATATTTGATGAGATCCTCAAGATAGTAGATGAGATTCTCATAAGAATATTTGATGAGATTTTAGGATATTTGATGTGATTTAATGAGATCATAGAACGTAAAATATTTGATATAATTTGATGAGATTTTAGGATTCAGAATATTTAATATGATTTGTTGAAATATTTTTAGAATATTTTATATATCTGTATCATTCTTAAGATCCTTAAATTCTTTCCAATTATCAATCCTAGCCTTATAAAAGATGTGTAATACAAAAAATTTTAGGATAAATCTAGATTGGGTTCTTCTGAGGATAAGAACGAGGTGAACTGTAATATTCTAATCTTTTGCTTGATGATATGTCAATGTTTGAACTCTATAAAGATAATTTTAATTTTAAAATATTACAATAAATTTAATTATATTTTTAAGGTAAATATTGGATCAAGTCGGTATAAGTTCATATGAATTAACTGTTGCTATAATTTGGTCTAAGTTTAAAAACATTAAAAATTTGACAAAATGTTGTTCAAATCTTACAAATTGTATTTCAAAATGGGTTCTAAACTGAAATTATAAAACTAAACAGACGACAGATAAGATGTTTACAAATGGTGGCATAAATGGTTCATTTTTTCTTAATGTTGGTGTCTGGTTTGAGAATTGAGATGGCAAAACACTTGAGGTCAAGTTTGTGATGTCATGATGCCTGGGCCACTCTTGCAAGTGTTTGCCGTAAGTAGGGAGGAGCATAATGAAATTTCTGGCATCCTGTATCGGGATGATACCCTACATATGTATCGCTATACATATGTATCGAATACTTAATTTTTTTATAAATTACTTAAATTATTTATAAATTATATTTTTCTTGTAGATGAATGAGCATGGGCAAAAATCCAATGAGGTAAAATTTTACCAGATGACTCATACTCACCATGATTATACTTTTGTCAGAGATGAGTCGAGAAACTTATATGTAATTATTTATTATAATTTATTTTATGCAATAATTTTAATTTATTTTATTATTCAGTAAGATCTAATTAATTTTTCTATATTAATACAGGAAAAGCTACGATCTTATTGTTGAGTATATCGATGACTCTACAGCATCTACACAGAATAGTCGCATCGAGGCCGAGGTGTTTACGAGCTGATGGGCCTAGAGTGCTACAGTCGAGTGAGTGGTTATAGAGTTGGAGTCACCCCTACTCAGTTATCTAAGATGAGTAAACATATACGTGATGCTGCAAATGGTGTTCATGATACACGTGTTCATAGACTTGAGCAAGAGATTGAGGAGATGCGACAGAGGAGTGTCGTACAATATGCAGCAATGGAGAAGATACAACAGAGAAGTGCTACCGATAGAGCAGCGATGGATTCCATGAGAGAGCATATTGAGCGGCTTACATCTATCGTACAAATGTTTGTTTCATATCAGGTAAATATATATTATAAATATATTTTTTATATTAAATCAATTATTTATCTAATATATTATCATTGATAGTTTTATAAATTAAATATTTTTATTTTTTCTTCTAGGCTCCTCAAGCATTAGATCCTCGCAGACATGTTAACGACCTTCCTCCTGCATATCATTGACCTTAGGATTTTTTTTTATTTTATATCTTTTATTTTATGTAATTTTAAATTTTGTTAAACTTTAAATTGTAACAAACTCTCCTAATTGATTGTAATGAATTTTTTATTTGAAATTTTAATTTGGATGTGAAGAATGTATGCAATGTGTTTTATGTTTGTTATGATTGCATTGTATAGGTTATTTTTTTTAAATATAACAGGTTTAATATAAAATTTAACTTAATTGTATTATATAGATTATTTTTTAACTTTTAAGTTTCTTATTTTATTTTTTTAAAATATATTTTTTCAATGCTTTAAAGTGTTGGTAAAATTAGAAATTGTCGGCACTTAAAAGCGTCGGCATGTTCCAACACTTTTAAAAAGCATCGAAAACTATTGTTCTTGCCGACACTTTAAAGCGTCGACATTTTCAAAATATATGGCAAGAACAATGGTTTCCGACGCTAAAAAGTATCAGCATATCCCAACGCTTTAAAAAGCATCGGCAAGGACAAAGGTTCATCAAGCATCGGGATATATTTTTGACGCTTTTTAGCATCAAAAAATGATATTTTTAGCGTTAGCTATTCTAATATTTGTTACA
The DNA here is from genome assembly GCA_900491605.1 of Calamus simplicifolius. Taxonomy (NCBI): domain Eukaryota; kingdom Viridiplantae; phylum Streptophyta; class Magnoliopsida; order Arecales; family Arecaceae; genus Calamus; species Calamus simplicifolius. Next base: position 1,305,070 of record UESW01004002.1, read on the forward strand.
GTGAATATTAATTATTGTATTTGATATACGTAAGTAATGTTGATTATTATGTTATATATATATATATATATATATATATATATATATATATATATATATATATATATATATATATAATATTAAAATAATTTAATTATTATGTTTGGTAAGATAAATCTTTTCGTGACTTTTCTATTTCCTTGGAAGGCCCGTTTCGCCTGCAAGTTTATTTGATCCCGGCTGAAGGAACAAAAGAATAAGACTAGATCATTATTATCACAAAATCACAACCAATGAGATATACTCACTCAGCTTGCTGGGTCTCACGGGAAATTTGTCATGATTCCGAGAACTGGGGAGATTAGCAGAAGTAAGAACATGACGGTTTTATGAATGAAGAGAAGGGTTAGGCCTAAGACTGGTGCTCTGTTTGCTCTGGTTCGTGCTTTAAGATTGGTGCTCGATCTTCTTTCTCCCCAATCTCAGGCGACTGTTACTCGATTTCGATCATCTCCCGGTGGATGATGGCTGCTGGCAACTCCGTCCCTCTGACCGGTGGTGATCGGTGGAAGGCCCCTGCTGTTGCTTCTCGTCGATCGAGCGGAAGCTCGTTCTTGTGGTCAACTTCGGAGCCATCGTCGGATGAAATCGCTGCACTGGAGAAGCTTTCCCAGATGTTATCCAGCTTCCCACCGTGGTGATTGATCAGGAGATTGCGGATTGGTCTCAATTGGGGTTGATAGTGTGCTGTCTCTCTCGCTGGGTTCCCTCTGAAGCTATCATCCGGGAGCTTCGTAGAGGAGGTATCGATGGAGGGATTAAGATTATTGGCCTTGCCTATCGCACCTTCCTGCTGAAATTTGAACTCCAGGCTGCTCGTGACGCTGTGTTGTCGCAGCCATGGATTGTTAACGGCCAGCCTCTTGTTGTGGAGGCATGGCGTCCAGGTTTCATCCCTGCTGAAGATGCTCTGCACCAAGCTCTGCTCTGGATTCGGCTTCCCAAGCTGCCGATTGAGCTTTGGACGGATGAGTCCCTTCGAGCAATCCTATCTGTTGCTGGCCAGTATGTGTGCATGGATTCTTCTACGAAGGAGAAGAGGTGGGGAGGCTACGCTCGGGCGTGTGTTAGAATCGATTTGAGCCAGCCCCTCCGCCCTGGTGCTCGTTTCAGAGTGATAGGGACCCCCTTTTGGCAACAATTTGTATACGAACATGTTGATGGAATTTGCTCCCTGTGCGGATCCCTCCACCTCTCCGGGCTGTGTTCTTCATCTAAGGAATCAGCTGGGGTGGATCAGTCGTCTTCTGATGTGCCTCGGTTTGGTCCGTGGATGTCTGCTCTCCGGATCTGTCGCCAAGCTCCGGTTGAGGATTCCAGTCCTCCTGTGCGAATGGAAGGGCCGTCGGGTATGGCCAAGTCTAGCCCTTTGGATGGGAAGGACGGGTGGATGCTTCCGAGGAAGACCTCCAGGAGGAGGGTCGCTCCCTCAATTTCTCCTCAAGGTGCTGTTTTCCCTTCAGATAAACTCCCTGAGCTCCACGCTGGACCGTGCTGGGAAGGTGCTTCAGTGCTGGTTACTGTAGCTGAGCAATGTGAAGCTTCTAATGTTTCAGTGTTGGCTTCAAGGGGATTTAAGGTTCCTGAGAACCATTTTGAGTCTTAGAAGGATCCTAAGGGCCTGAGGAAGTCCCAGACTGGTAAAGCCTCTAAGACTCCTAGTCAGGTGGAGGATTTCAATTTGCTGCAACTGCCCCTGATGCTATGTCTGAATTTCCCTCTAAACAAAGGAGGTGTCCTCTGGGATATTGGCAGATAACCCTTTTGGTCTTTTGGGTTCGGATCGATGGGTCAGGTGTTCCAAGATCTAGGAGGATGCTAATCCTGCATCACTTAAACGGGCCCGACCTGCTGTGTCTGCTGGCCCCAGAGTTATTTCTAAGGATGCAAAAGGCAAGAGCAGACGGTCTTCCTCAGGTAAAGCCCACTCTGTGGCTTTAGTTCTTCCCTTTGGATCAGCCCCCCGTCGGGCTAATTGTGATCATGATGCTATGGTCTCTTCTCTTAAGAAGGCGATTCGAGCTGAGGAGGATGCTATAGCCATGGATCTCTCTCGGCAGTCGGACCTTGTGGCTCAGGCCGGATGTCCTTCGTCCGAGGATGGTTTAGCGGCTCAGGGCCTGGTTTCTGGAGATCATTCCGATATGGAGTTGGCTGGAGCCAAGGATGGGGCCCATGTGACCCCTTGACCTGGTTTTTCTCTTTATGAAGATTCTTATTTGGAATGTCCGAGGAGCGTTGAAACCTTCCTTTCGCTCCTCCTTTACTCGGTTATTGCAGCTTCATCAGTTTGATATCTGTGTTTTGCTGGAAACTCGCCTGTCGGGTTTCAGTCTTCAGCACTTCCAACGGAGAGTTTCCCGGTGTTGGACTTCTTATGCTGTGGAATCTAATGGTCTTTCTGGAAGTATTCTGGCACTTTGGCGGGAGCCTTCCATCCATATGATGCTTTTCATAGTTGTACTCAACAAGTAGCCCTGGTTATTTCAGAGGGGATTACTCCACCTTGGCTGCTTCTTGGCATCTATGCTAGTACAGACTACAGGGAGAGGCGCTATTTATGGTCTGAGATACTCACACTCTTAGGCCAGGGTTTTCCTACGCTTATTGCCGGAGATTTTAATTATATTGTGGACGCATCGGAGAAGTGAGGGGGGCGTCGGTTTGTGGATTCTCCGAATTCTTCTGAGTTCCGCTCTTTTCTTTCCACTGCTAGGGTTGTGGATTTGGGGTTTTCTGGCTCTCGGTTAACCTAGTGCAATAACCGACGGGGAACTGCTCGGGTGTGGGAGCGCCTTGATCGAGCTTTGGCTTCCCCTGGTTGGATGCAGTTCTTTTCCGGCACTACTATTTCTCATTTACCTCGGATTGCGTCTGACCACTGCCCTCTTCTGATCTCAACGGAGTCATCCACTCGGCATCCGAGGCCATTTCGGTTTGAGCAGTTTTGGACTTTTACTCTTCGGCCCGGGCTATTATCCGTCAGGTTTGGTGGATGCTGGTTAGAGGAAGTTCTACCTACCGTCTCTCCCGCCGCCTTGAATTAGTGAAGCGCAGGCTCCTAAGATGGAGCAGGAGAGAGGTGGGCGATCTTGTTCAGCGTATTCAATCTGTTGAAGCTAACATTGCTTTGCTTCAGGCGAGGGAGGATTCGGATAGCTGCCTCTCTGAGTTAGATCTCCAGACTCTCCGTCGGAATTTGTCTTTACACCATTCTTTACTTAGTCAGCAGGAGACTTATTGGCGACAGCGGTCCCGGATTCAGTGGCTTCAGGAGGGCGACCGGAATACCAGGTTCTTTCATCAGGCTACTGTGGCCCGGCGGGCTGCCAATCGGATCCGGTATATCAGTGATGAGAATGGTCATATTATGGAGGATGAGGAGACTATTCGAGAGCAGATTGTCCATTATTTTCAGTTCCCGTTGGTCGGAGGTGTCTGCCAGTGGTTGCCCCATTTCTCCTATTCCCCTGGCTGCCCGGGTTTCTGAGGATGATAATGCTGTGTTTTGAGGGAGGTCTCGGCGGAGGAGATTCGATCTGCTATTTGGGTTTTGGGCCCTGATAAGGCCCCTGGTCCTGACGGGTTTCCTCCCTTCTTCTTCCGGCACTACTGGGATATTATCTGGCCAAATGTGGTGATGGCTATTCAGATGGTTTTCTCATCTAAAGTTCTTCCTCCTGAGTGGCAGCGTACACTTGTCTCTCTTATCCCTAAGAGGTCGACGGCTTCTCTTCCCCAGCATTATCGGCCTATCAGTTTGTGCACCACCCTTTATAAAGTCTGTGCTCGCCTCTTGGTCACCCGGCTTCAGGGAGTTATTCCCCGCCTTATATCTCTGGAACAAGGGGCTTTCATCCGTGGTCATAGCATCACTGATAATGCTCTCATTAAAGTGAACTTTGATGGCTCTGTCTCCGATCGTATTGCTAGGTCCGGCTTTGTTATTAGGGGTCCTGAGGGTGAGCTTCTTGCAGCCGGTGGCCATGGTTCCCTTGATTTATCGGTCCCTATGGCGGAGCTTCAGGCTGCATAGGCTGGAATCAATTATGCTGTTCGTTATCTGGTCTCGAGCAGATTGATTATTGAGGGAGATTCTCTTACGGTTATTCGATGGATTTGTCGGGATGGGGGTCTTCATTCCACCAATTCTCTACTCTGTGTGATTTGGGACTCTTTCCGAACTACAACTGTGCCTTTGATTCGCCATGTTTATAGGGAAGCCAATGCGGTGGCTGATTGGATTGTGAATGTTGCAGCTTGCCATACAGGCCTTTGGGAATAGTATATGGGTGACCATGTTCTTTTATTTTATAATAAATTATGTATTCTATTTTAAATTTGACTTACGTTAAATTGGTATGATCGTTTGTTTGTATTAAAAAAAAAAAAAAGGTAAGAACATGACGTTGGACGATCTGGACTATCACTCAGTGCGTCCAATCACACGCAGTACCTTAAAATATAATGGGCGAGCTGGAGTGTTTCTACGTCAAGAGCTACTTTATAATATTTGATCTACGTTGGTTTTTTAAGTCCCAGCCCGTCTGGATTATTTGTTTACGGTGAAGACCGGTCATTTTCTGATTGGCTGTAGATCAGAAAAAGGATCCTTGAAAATGCTTCCCTTTTTATTTTTTATGGAAATCCTTGAAAGAAGCTTGAAGGCGTGTCTTAGGAGCAATTCAACGCCTAAAATGCCCAATTTTTTATTTTTTTTAACTACGACGGTGCATATGGAAGCATTGATGGGCCTGATCTATTCAACGTACATTGATTATAAAAAAGAAAGTTCTCACGAGAAATTTGTCGTGATGGAGATTATTTTTGCGAACGATTGAAGTAAAAATATGATCACCCTAGATCCGTCTGATCATCCGCTCTGTGCGTCCAATCGCAGGTGGTGCCTGAAAATTAATTGAGCGAGATGGACTGTAGTCTACCTCATGACCTACGTAATCTTTGAAATGTCTGATTAATACCAGCCCATGTGATTGCTTGGCAACTGTCAAGACGTACGGGTCATTTTCTGATTGGCTGAAGATCAGCGAAAAATAAAAAGAGAGATCCTTGAAAGATCTTCTCTTTTTTATGTTTTAAGAAGCCCTTGAAAGATGCTTCAAAGCGTGACTCAGGAGCAATTCAAGGCCCAACATGCCTGACTACGCCACAATGCGCTTTTTTTAAGAGCTACAAGAGCGTGCAGTATAGGAGTCCTGATTGGACTGATCTACCAACACTCAACCACCCCGCGCGCACGTTTTGTTATTGATGGATGATCTACGTCGCTTTTTTAATTTTTGGTTCATGGCTCGGATGAATCGATGCTTGTAGTTGATAGGTTTAATTTTTTATTTTTTAGTATCGCTAGCTAAGTTATATGCGGTATGGATGATATATTTATGCTATTTACAGTATGAACATTCATAGTCTTATTATCGAAAGGAACTTATTATCATTCTCTTCGATCGAAAAACTCTTTTACTAATCTTTTATTATGCAATATCAGATCTATATTCATCGTTTATTATGCTCAAATTTGATATATTTATCAGAAAGCTAACTCAATAATTAACTAAGTAGCTACTCAAGTTGCCCATTATTATGATTCTTAGTTTGAGACCGAATGACTTATATCCCATGATTTTAACTTAGATTTGTACATATATAGGCTTGACTTTCTCTAAACCGACGTGATTGTCCGTTTGTAAAAACAAAAACAAAAAAACCTCTATTGCAACGTGTTGCGACGCGACATTAGTGTATCATAATATTCCGATTTGCACGAATCCCCTTCCACCATATGACATGGATCTTTTGAACCACGGGGGTGGCTTGGCAGCATGCTCTCTAGTTCTCATACGACTCATTTTTTCATTCATTGATAGCATATATACTAGAAATGCCAAACCTCTTGTTAGTGCCCTAATTGCACAAACGGCAGAGACTCATGGCTCTCCCTGCTATTGTTGCCTCCCTGCCACTTCTTTTCCTTATCCTTCCATTGCTCTCTCTTCTTCTATCCAGAAAAAGGGAGGGAAAGAGCATAGCTCCCAAGCTACCACCAGGCCCAGCCAAGCTTCCCATAATTGGAAACCTGCACCAACTGGGGAAACGCCCCCACCACTCCCTCTGGCTCCTATCTCAACAGCATGGCCCACTCATGCATCTGAAACTTGGTAACATAACCACCATTGTGGTATCATCTCCTTCCATGGCCAAGGAGATCTTCAAGACTCATGACCTCGAGTGCTGCGGCCGGCCTCCTCTCGTCCCCGCCACAAAGCTCTCTTATGGTTGCTTGGATGTTGCCTTTGCACCGTATGGAGACCAGTGGAAGGAGCTTCGAAAGGTTTGCATCGTTGAACTCTTTAGCAACAAGAAAGTGCTCTCGTTTCGATCAATAAGGGAGGAAGAGATTAAACGAAGTATGAACTTGATATCTTCTTGTTCTGAAAATTTGGCCCCCATCAACTTGAGCAAGTTGTTATTCTCCCTTTCGGGCAGTATCATATGTCGAATTGCCTTTGGTAGAACCTACCATGGTGGAGAAGAAGATCGATTTCACAGCATCCTTAAAGAAACCCAAGCCATGTTAGGTGGCTTCTTTGTTGCCAACTACCTACCAAGTCTCGGATGGATCGACAGGCTTACAGGAATGCAATCTAGGCTTGAGAAAATATTTCTCCAACTCGATGGTTTCTACCAACAACTCATCGATAAGCATGTCGAATATCCAACGGGGCCACAACATGATCAAGACGAAGACACCATCGATGCTTTGCTCCGCATTCAAAAGGATGTAGATTATATTACTCAAGATCGCATCAAAGGAGTGCTGACGGTATTATTTATTACACCACCCGTCTATCCCCACATCAAATTCTTTTAGGTCGAGCATATTTTCTGTATATTAGTTTTAACTTTTAATTTTTGTTGCAGATATCTTCGTAGCTGGAACGGACACATCATCTTCGACGGTAGAGTGGGCGATGACAGAGCTCATGCGGCACCCGGAAGTGATGAGGAAGGCACAAGATGAAGTCAGAGGCTTGGTTGGAAGGAAAGTAAAGGTGGAGGAGAGTGATCTCCATCAGCTTCACTACATCAAGTCTGTTGTGAAGGAGGTGATGAGACTGCACCCTGCGGCTCCACTGCTCGTGCCAAGAGAGACGATAAAGCATTTTAAGATCAATGGCTACGACGTCCCACCCAAAACAATGGTGATCGTCAATGCAATGGCGATCGGGAGAGACACCAGTACTTGGGATATGCCTGATGAATTCAATCCTGAGAGGTTCATGGACAGCTCTGTTGAGATCAAGGGGTACGGTTTCGAGCTTATAGCATTCGGAGAAGGTCGAAGGATTTGCCCTGGGAAGAATCTCGGATTAGCGGTTGTGGAGCTCACGCTTGCAAGCCTTTTGTATCATTTCGACTGGGAATTGCCGAGCGGCGTGAGGATAGAGGACATCGACATGGATGAAACAACCGGTATTACGGTGCACAAGAAATCAGCTCTCTGTCTTGTGGCCAAGAAATACGTTGAGATGGATTGCTAGACTGTTAGTGGTGCCTTTAAATCTATCAGGTCTATTCGACAATGGTTGTTTTAGATTTAGATCGGTCATCCAATCTGTGTGTCTTTGTGCAACTATGTATAACTCTGGTGGAGACTTCGACGCTTCATCCTTGCTAGAAATGCCTCGAGATGATGTTCTTGACGGTGAAAATGAAATCAATATCTTTGCGCTCGTTTCCGCAAGTTTCACGCTTTTTAATATCTCGTTAAAATTTTGCAGCAATTGACGTGTTAGAGAGAATTTGGTTTGATAAATTCGGTTAAAATGGAAAATTTTAACATGTTAGATCTTTTGCAGCCCGATTCCAAAATAGTTTTTTTTCCCTTTTTTTTTCAGGTTCTTCTCAAAACTCGAAAGATGCTGGTTTTACTTATTAGCCAGAATAGTTTCTATAGTATTGTTGTCGGTTTATTTGGTTGGTTACGTTCTGTTTAATAATGAGTACATACTTCAACTTTCCTCTGTTATTACACTACAAACTGCAAAGTCCTCTGTTTTTTCCCAAAAGCCTTTTTGGGAAAAAAAAGGGACATGTGGCATCTTTTTTTCCTAATTGGGATACAATAATGCATATAATTCACTTAATGACCTATAACTTTATATCTTCTGTTTTATGATGATTAGGTGTTAACTTTTTTATTATTGTAAGACAAACTTCTTATATAAATGATCTCCTCCTTCTCATGACTTCAAGATAAAGCTAATACTTTATAATAAAAATTAAAAACAAAAATGATAATGGTCAGCTCAAGTCTATCTTCTAGATTCATCCAAGGTTAAGATTAGCATGCACATACTTTGGTAATATTCTAAGCTTTGACTCAACCTACTTAACAAATAGATATCAAATGCCTTTTTATCCATTCGTTGGAGTCAACCATCATGGTCAGTCCATATTGCTTGGTTGCACATTATTATCTGATAGAAGGACCGAGACATATAAATAGGTTTTTCAGCCATAGTTGGATGTAAATGGTGGTCCAGCACCTATTGCCATAATAACTGATCAGGATAAGGCAATCGAGGCTGCTATTATGAGGGTTTTTCCTAACACACAACATTGATTTTGTTTTTGGCATATATTGAAGAAGATACAAAAAAAGATTGGCCATATTTGCATAGAAAATCTCAAATTATGGTTGATTTCGATGAGACGATATATGATTCACTGACCATATAGTTATTCGAGGAAAGGTGGGCATATCTTATGGAGAAATATAAAGAATGCAAGGCTATAGATTCGTTAAATGGTCTTTACGAATGTCGAGATAAATGGGTCTCAGTTTACCTTAAGGATACATTCTTCGCAGATTTGTAGGACATTATGTTTGGTTCATGTTTATGTTCAATGCTTCTTTTTTTGACACAATTATGTACAGGGATGTCATCTTCACAAAGGAGCAAGAGCATCAATCATTTCTTCAATAGATTTATAAATTCAAAGACTACACTCACGGAGTTCATAGATAAGTATGAAGGTGCCTTAAAGAAAAGGTACGGGATAGGACATTGCAAACGATTGCTTTCGTAACTTTTTTTCGGTCGATTTTCTCATTGGGATGTTGCAAGTCTCATCTACAGCATTCGTTTTTCGACTCTCTGCCTATTAATGGTTTTTGTTCCCCAACTCGACGGCTATAAAATGGGGAAATGATGAGTCTTGCTTGCAACCATACAAAGTGTTTCCTTTGTTTGAGAGAGGGAGTTCGGGAAAAATTTTTCAACGTGCCCCACCGTATCTATAAGTAATTATGATGAAAATTTTAAATGAATAAAAATTTTCATAGTTGCCAAACTTACTAGTCATGAACATTATTCGTTTTAGATAATCATCCATCATAGCATCCTATAAAAGCTGTTACGATACCCCAGTTCTCATCTTACGATATCCTAGCTTTAAAACGACACACCCGAGCAGAGAATATCAAGGCATGAACTTACGATATCCCATAAAAGTTGTTTCGACACCCTAGTTCTCACTTAATGATACCCTACCTTTAAAACGACGACACCTGAAAGGCCAAAACTTACAACATCCCAGAATGGCTGTAACGATACCCTAGTTCTTAGCTAACGATACCCTAGCTTTAAAGCGATGACACCCAAGCGGAGACTGTTAAGGTAGAAACTTACAAAATCCCATATTTAGGCTGTTATGATACCCCAATTCTCATGTAACAATATCCTAGCTTTAAAGCGACGATACTCGAAAGGTAAAAACTTACAACATCCCAGATTTAGGCTATTATGACACTCTAGTTCTCATGTAAGGACACCCTAGCTTTAAAACAACGACACCCGAAAGGCCAAAACTTACGACATCCCAAAAAAGTTGTACGATATCCCAGTTGTAAATTTATGACACTCTAGTTTTAACATTATAACATCCCAGATGAAAACTTAAGAAACTCAGAAGTAAAAAAAGCAAAAGTATAACGATAAGATTTCTGACATCCATGTAAAGCACCATGACATCCATATAAAAATTCTACATTTGCATAAATTCTGAAATAGTATTAGTATGAATAAATTACATCAAATTTTTAATCAATGAAGAATAAAAAAATTAAGAACAGCTTGTCACAAACTCGTCGATCTTTTGGTTGAGGCCTTCTCTCAATATCCTCGCTGCTAATTATCACCGGTAATCTCTTATTTCATCTTCCATGAAATCTATCTTTATATCAGGATTGTCCCAACGAGAAAGGAATTCCATGTACTTCAAACAGTAGAGGCCGTAATCCAATGATCCAGCAGGTTGACTTGGGTAATCCAAATTCTCTTCCATCTTCCAATTCATCACCTCTTCCTTATCGCAGTATATATGGAATATGTGGCCAAGAATGATATATCATTTCTTCGCATTGGCCTTGTACCTAGCATTGCATTTTAATGAATTCAGGTGGATGAACACATTTCTTTTCATGTCGACAGCAACCAGATGCCAGTGCAACTTTTTCGAGTTAATGATGAAGAAAATAAACCAAAATTAGGCCTTTTCTTCATCAGTTACTCTATCAAATATCGTAGCCCCAGCCATTGCAGTGAGTTCATGAGTAGATAATGAAGAATTCAGACATAAATCGGTTGTCAAAACAGATGCAAAGATGCACTTATGATATCGGTCTGGGTGCTTTGCCCAAGTTTTTATCAAAAACTCCTGCCCAGCATCAATAATCTGCCAATGCAATATAAACCGATTAATAATATTCTAAAATCAACATCGAGAAAAGGTTTTCTGAGATACTTACATCATCGATTATCATAACTTTGTTAATGAGATCTTGAAGATTTTTTCTTGTAATGGCGCCACCTAATTTATTAGTGTACACGATCTCATCACTTATTCGTTCGCTCAAAAAATTTTTGTTAATAATTTAGACATCTTCGATTCTTATGTCGGCCTTTGATGTGCCCATTGTCTTCGACGGCTTTCTAGGACGGGCTGTCTCATAAGAATCTCCTGTGACCTTGGAAGCCTTACGCTTCCTGGGTTCTTTTTTAACCCTCTTAATAAACGAAGGCATTCCAAAGAATTGTATGTCCCCCTCATCGCCCTTTGGCACATGGGTGATAATTTTATTATCAGAGGGCATAGTGGTGACAAGTTTATTATCAGAAGGTGCAGGGATGATGATTATTTCCTCAGATTTTGCTCCTCTTGGCCCTCCATAGAATGCCCCTGACCCCTCTTCTCCTCCTCTTTATTTCCATTCCCAGGCTCAGTTTGATAATCCAAGGAATGCCCCTCCTTCCTCTTCTCCTCCTCTGTATTTGCATTCCTAAGCTCAGTTGGACACTCCAAAGAATGCTCCTTCTTCCTCTTCTCCTCCTCTGTATTTGCATTTCCAGACTCAGTTGGACACTCCATGTAATGCTCCTCCTTCCTCTTCTCCTCCTCTGTATTTGCATTCCTAGGCTCAGTTGGACACTCCAAGGAATGCCCCTCCTCTGTCATCTCCTTCCTCTTGTCCTCCTCATTTGTTGCATCGCTCTCCTTTCTGAGCAATGAACTGAGGAGGCTCTCAGCTATGGAAAGCCTATGCCTGACATCGTTGAGTTGATTCTTAATGCACCTCAGTTCAATGCTCAACTAGGCACAGATTGCATAGCTTTTTATTGGTTCAAGGGATGCTATTGTCTGTGGAGTAAGAAGCCATCACTCTTGTGACATTAGTAGAATAGCTCCCTCCAACTGCAAGGCAAGATGATAAACAAATTAATCTAAAACAAATAATAATAAATTAAGTAAAAAAATATTATAGAGCAATGGATTATCTTACCAAATCGTGAGGCTAAATGTTGGCAACCCGAACAGACTGGACCTTCAATTGGTTGTCATACCACTTTAATAGCCAGGGCAGTTTATTGGGATATGCTGGGGCTCACATTGAAGTATGCTCGAGGAACCATGCCTATTCATGATAATTTTATGATATAAAAAAATAAAATATTTATAAAAAAATATAATAATGATACTCTTTTTGTATCTCAATAATCCTTATCATCAGCGCTACCGAGCATCCAAACAGGATAGGTTGCCTCCTAACCTTGTTTACTCTATTTGAGTGGATCGACTTCTTGGATCGCAAGAAAGTAACAACTTCTGGAAGAGTCAAAATGATCAACTCCTTGAATACGGAAGCCCATTCGATCCTCTATATTTGAGTTAAGTCATCCAAGTACTGGATGAGATATCATGGACATGTCTGATTAGACTTTGGAGCCAAAAATATGGCAAACATGTAGGCGATCCAAAGTCTGAAAGTGTCCTCAATATCCTCCTGTATCTTGGATGATTGGAGTCCATATATTAACTTCTTCAGCCCCTTTTGACAAAGATCTAAACCCTGGCCAAATCGTCTGAATAATCTTCTGTTGAATAATTGGCAAGACGTGTCAATCTTCTTTCCATAAGCTGGAAGATCCAGAATCAGTGCGACTTCGTTGGCACTGAATAAGACAGCCTTGCCATAGAAAATAAACTCCTCGCCTCCATTGTGACATCACATAATATCTGCTAGTAGTCATCCATTGACTAAGAACATCTGCATATCGATGAAGGCACCAAATGGGGTCTTTCGGATAAGTTCTGTATATTGTGTATTAAACCCCATCTTTCAAACATTCTGAATGTAAACTGTCAGCTTGCAACTATTCTTAAACAACTGGGAAGCCTTTACTACATAGACTGGATTAATTCTCAAGTCATCTGAAATAGATGAAATAAACATATTTGTCAGATTAAGGAAAAAATATATATTTGGTGCTGGGTGCCATTATATCTGAACAAGGGTGTCATAATATTTTGAGAAAGGATGTCATAATATCTGAATAAAGGAATCAATGTGATGTTTACTTCTTCCCGATTCTATAGCTTCATATGGAACGGTGTTGACCCAATTGAGGATTTTGATGATTAACGAAACTATTTGAGTATAACATTTGAAGTTACTAATGATTTTGATTAAGTTTTTCAGATTATAAGTCGATTTAATAATCAAAATCAAGAGTCAAATCAAGTTCTGGTTCAAATCTAATGTCAAGGTAAGATTGCAGACATTAGAATCGACACATGGAATCATAGAGTCGACTCTGGAAAATGGCACAGACTTAGAGTCGACTCCGGGATTGTTAGAGCCGACTCCAACAGAAAAGACAGAACGATGGTTTTTCAGGCCATGACTTAGAGTTGACTCCCGGACTGTTAGAGTCGACTCTAGAAGAATTTTGTGTCAACCCCAGAAAAGTCAGAGATAACTCTAGATCGAGTGGATTAAAGAATTTCGAGTTAGAGCCGACTCCAGAAAAGTTAGAGCCAACTCCAGAATGTCAGACGTGACTTCAGAACTGTCAGAATGACTCTAAACTTTATCTTTATCTTTTTTAATCCCAACGGCTATTGCTATTTATGGATCTAATCCTTCTTACACTTATTTCTAATGGATAGTTTTAAACTATTTATGGATTAATCAGGATCTATAAGAAGAGGGTTTGCTGCATTCGAACAAGAGGAGACAAGAGAGACAAAAAGAAAAGAATAGAGAGAAATCTGTGAAATCCATCAGAAAATCAATAGAGAAAAGAGGAAAAACTTGTAAAAAAAAAATCATACTGATTCCCCAAAAGAAAAGAGAGAGATTCCAAGCTTTTGTTGTTCTATTTTGAAGAAATCTCAAGAGAAGAAAGAAGCCTTAGTTTTCTGATCTTCTGAGTCTCAAGAGCATCTTGAAGGAAGATCCATTCAAAGGAAGAGAAGGAAGAAGCCACCAAAATCTGCGAATCAGGCTTTGATTCCTATCTTTTATTCTTATTTCATTATTGTATATTTGCTCATTGGAGGAGCTATTTATCTTATAAAAATAAATATTATTTGCTGGGTCAATCTGGTGATTGATTCAGTTGAGGCTGTTAGCCTTGTGCAAGCATTAGCTTGTGATGATAGGTTTTGTGCTGGTGAGCCTTGAAAACTAGCTGGGTTCGTTGTGCACCCGGGAAAACAACAAGTTCGAGTTGTGAGCTTGCAAAACAACTCTGCTGTAATCAGATTGATTATAGTATGGACCCAAGAGGTACTTGGTGATAGAGATATAGACTAAAAGATATGCTTTATGTTATGTCTTTATTTTTAATGAGAATTCATTTTGAGCAATGTGTGCCATTTACTATAATATGTGCATGTGTCTAGTATTTACAAAGAGTATTTGATCTAGTGTGTAGAGTACGGCTTACACATAGAAGACTAGATCATCGGTTCTTTTGGAATAAAGTTTATTGTTCATAGTTTTAGATGGAATTGGACACACCATCAGTAGAACTGTAGCACAAATTTTTAGTAGGTCTGTCTTGACTACGGGAATGGTTTATTCTAACTATTTGTGCTAGTACACTTTGTGTGTATTGAACAGGACCCAGTTGAGTTAATTATTTTATACTGACTTTATAAAATAATTTAAAACTCATGAATATTATGATTACTTATGCTCTTAATCCGAATTCTATTTCTAGATACGTGTATGTAGTGATTATTGCTTTGATTACACATAGAGTGAGATTCTAGATGAGTCAATTAACTCAATGGGTTGGGCAATAATATATATATGGTGAATATTAATAGTTGAAGGAATCCACGTTCTGTTAATTTGGATTGATGATATCCCCTTGAGAAAGCTTATAAGTTTTGATTGTATCAAATCTTGCAAGTGGATTTTGAATCCGATACATCAAATAAGTTAAGTGGATAAGTCTCAAGGATAATAACAGTTAATTAAATTATATTATTAGTAATTAAATTTAATTGATGGATATCTGTTATCTTAACGTGGGGAGATAATAAGTATTTAATATTAAGGCTCAAAATATAAATTCGAATGTGATTAGGAGTACAATTATGATTCTTTAGTGGAATGAATTGTAATTTACGTAATTGAATCCTAACCCGGATAGGATTAGGAGATTTAATTACGTGGGAAGTCCTTTTCATATTTACCTATTGGTCCCTGTTGTAGCCCTATAAATACCCTCTCAGTTGGTTGCTAGGGTTAACGTTTTTGAGGAAAAAAAAAAAGAAACCCTAGGTCGGCCGAGAGATCCCACCATCTTGTGAGAGAAGGAAGGTATTTTCGGGAATACGGCGGAAGGCTAAAAGGTTGAGGTCGAGCAATCAAATCAAACTGTTCTAACGTTCAAGTCTGAAGGTATGATCTTATACTCATAGATTAGAATGGTAAAAGTTTTTTGTATTACTCATAGCCATGATCTTGGGGGTATTCCGCTCCCCAACACTTGGGAGTGGACGTGGGTGTAGGTACACCGAACCACTATAAAATCTTCTGTGTTTGCCGTGATTGTCTCTTTATCTTTAACTCTCTACTTGTGCTTGTTTTGTTTTAATTTGTGTGAATCTAAGTTTTTATTTCCGCTGGGGGTTATTTTTCAAAAGAGTTTAAATTTTTGAAAAACCCAATTCACCCCCCCTCTTGGGTTGCTATCTGGACCAACAATTGGTATCAGAGCTAGTGCTCATTTGATTTGATCTAACGATCAAGAGTCAAAGATCCACATGGCAACTCAAGCTGGTTCATCTTTTTCTGAAGGCCAATCTACTAATAGACCATCCTTATTTAATGGTTCAAACTATGGTTATTGGAAGGCTAGAATGAAAATTTTCATTCAAGCACTTGACTATGATCTATGGAGTATTATAGTCAATGGACCACACACACCCACTGCTAGAGTTAATGGCATGGAGATTCCTAAACCGGAAACGGAATGGGATGAACATGATAAAAAATTGGCACAAAATGCCAAAGCAATGAATGTTTTATACTGCTCATTAGATGCAAATGAATTCAATCGCATATCTATTTGCATTTCTGCTAAGAAAATCTGGGATAGACTTGAGGTTACCCATGAGGGAACAAATCAAGTCAAGGAATCCAAGATTAACATGCTAGTTCATAAGTATGAATTGTTTAAAATGGATGCATGTGAATCTATTGCTGATATGTTTACAAGATTTACTGATATAGTTAATGGTTTAAAAAGTCTTGGTAAATCTTATGATAATTCTGATCTTGTGAGAAAGGTTTTGCGTTCCTTGCCTAGGACTTGGGAAGCTAAAGTGACTGCAATACAAGAGGCAAAGGATCTAAGTACCCTACCCCTAGAAGAATTATTGGGATCCTTGATGACTCATGAGCTTCAAATTAAGCAACATGTTGATGATGATGAGTCAAAGAAGAAGAGGACTATGGCTCTTAAGATTTCTGATTATATGGAAGAGCCTCATGAATCTGAAGATGAAAGTGATGATGAGGACATGGCACTCATCACAAGGAAATTTAAAAGATTCATGAAGAAGAAGAAGTTTGAAAAGAAAAAGCCCTTTGCAAGAAAAGATGAGGACAAGGGCAAAGAAAAAGAAGTTATTTGCTTTGAATGTAAAAAGCCGGGTCATTTTAAATCTGAATGCCCTCAACTAAAGAAAGGCACCCGAAAGTTCAAAAAGAAGGCAATGATGGCCACATGGAGTGATTCGGAAAGCTCAAGTTCCAAAGAGGAAGAAAAGAGTGAAATGGCCAATCTATGCTTCATGGCGGACAATGATGAGGTAAGTCCGAGTTTTCTTGATGACTTTACTTTCGATGAATTGCATAGTGCTTTTTATGAATTAATGGATGATTTTGCGAACCTAAGTTCAAAGAACAAAGATTTGAAAACTCAAATGCAAAAACTATCCTTAGAAAATGAAAAGCATGTTGTAGAGAACTTTTGATAAAAGAAAATGAAAGTTTGAAAAATGAAGTTGATAGACTTAAGCCTATAGTTGATAAATTCATTCTAAGCTCTATCAAACTTAATATGATTTTGGAAAATCAAAAAGCTATTTTTGATAAAGCTGGATTAGGATATAATCCGCTTAAAAAGCAAAAATCTTTGAAGAATATTTTTATACATGCTGAAAAATCATCAAATATTACTTGTTTTAAATGTGGAAACAAAGGACATAAATCATATATGTGTAAATCTCCATATAATAAGAGAAAGATGATTTGGGTTCCCAAAGGAACAATATTTAATGCATCTAACCATGAAGGACCCAAGAAGGCTTGGGTACCTAAAATTAAGACATGAATGTTTTGCAGGAGTGTCTTGCAGCCATCAGACTGAAAAGAAAATGGTACCTGGATAGTGGTTGCTCAAGACACATGACGGGTGACAAAGATCAATTCATCACCCTTGAATCAAAAAGAGGTGGAGTAGTTACTTTTGGTGATAATGGTCAAGGCCATATCATGGGTATTGGTAAGATTCAAATTACTCCATCTACTCATATTGATAATGTTTTATATGTCGATGGACTTAAACATAATCTGATAAGTATTAGCCAACTGTGTGACAAAGGTTTCAAGGTTTCCTTTGAAGCTTCTGTTTGCACTGTTACTAATCCCATTGATAACAGCATTATTCTTGTTGGTAAACGTTATGGCAATGTGTACTTAATTGATTTGAGTAATTTATCTTCAAGTAATCATTGCTTAGTTGCTAATAATGCTAAGATGAATGAGATTGGTTGGCTATGGCACCGTAGATTAGGTCATGCAAGCACACACCTAATTTCTAAATTATTGAAAATGGATCTAGTTAAAGGTATTCCTAGCTTAAATTTTAAAAATAATCGAATATGTGATGCATGTCAATTTGGAAAACAAACAAGAACTTCTTTCAAATCTAAGAATGTTGTTTCAACTACTAGGCCACTAGAGCTACTACACATGGACCTTTTTGGACCTACTAGAACCACAAGTCTAGGAGGAAAGAAATATGGTCTAGTGATAGTAGATGATTACTCTAGATTCACTTGGGTAATGTTTTTGGCTCACAAAGATGAGACTTTCTCAATATTCTTGAAATTCAATTAAGAAAGTCACTAATGAGAAAAATACTACCATAGTGTCTATTAGAAGTGATCATGGAACTGAATTTAAAAATCACTTATTTGAAAAATTCTGTTTTGAAAAAGGCATACATCATAACTTTTCAGCACCTAGAACACCGCAACAAAATGGAGTTGTAGAAAGAAAGAATAGGACTTTAGAAGACATGGCCCGTACCATGCTATGTGAAAGCCAACTTCCAAAATATTTTTGGGCGGAAGCTATAAACACAGCATGTTACATCCTAAATAGAGCCCTGATTAGACCTATCCTTAAGAAGACTCCCTATGAACTATGGCACAATAGGAAACCAAATTTAAGTTATTTTCATGCATTTGGTTGTAAATGTTTTATTCATAACAATGGTAAGGATAATCTTGGAAAGTTTGATGCAAAGTCTGATGAAGGTATTTTCCTAGGATATTCTACATCTAGCAAAGCATATAGAGTATTTAATAAGAAAAGCTTAGTTGTAGAAGAATCCATTCATATAGTGTTTGATGAGTCTTTAGCATCAAGTTCAGATAAAATTGATGATGAGGAAGATACATCTTTGATTGAAAGAGATATTGAAAAATTAAATGTATCTTCAGATCAAGAACCTGAAGTTAAGGATGATAACTCACCTAAGGATGATGGTATTGATACTATTCAGAATGATAAAGATCTACCTAGAGATTGGAGATATGCTTATGGTCATCCTAAGGACCTAATCATAGGTGATCCATCTCAAGGTGTAAGGACTAGATCATCAATGAGAGATATCAATAATCATCTTGCATTTGTATCTCATATAGAACCTAAAACTATAGAGGAAGCTGAGAAAGATAGTTATTGGATGTTAGCAATGCAGGAAGAGTTAAACCAATTCACTAGGAACCAAGTTTGGACCCTAGTAGACAGACCTAAAAACCACCCTATAATAGGATCTAAATGGGTTTTTAGAAATAAATTGGATGAAAATGGATTGGTAATTAGAAATAAGGCTAGATTAGTTGCAAAAGGTTATAATCAAGAAGAAGGTATAGATTTTGATGAAACTTTTGCACCTGTTGCTAGATTAGAAGCCATTAGGCTACTACTTGCATTTGCATGTCATATGAATTTCAACTTATTTCAAATGGATGTTAAAAGTGCATTTCTAAATGGTTTCATAAATGAGGAAGTTTATGTTGAACAACCTCCTAGTTTTGAAGATCATGAATTTCCAAACCACGTCTTCAAACTACACAAAGCACTTTATGGTTTAAAGCAAGCACCTAGAGCTTGGTATGATAGATTAAGTAAATTTTTAATTGAAAATGACTTTTCTAGAGAAAATGTTGATAAAACCTTATTTTTGAAAAGAAAAGAAAAGGATTTATTAATTGTTCAAATTTACATTGATGACATTATATTTGGTGCTACTAACAGTCTCCTTTGTCAAGAATTTGCTAAGCTAATGCAGGGAGAATTCGAGATGAGCATGATGGGAGAACTAAACTTCTTCCTTGGACTTCAAATCAAACAAGAGAAAGCGGGATTTTCATTAACCAAACAAAGTACACAAAGGAAATACTCAAGAAATTTGGTATGGAATCTGCTAAACCTCTTGGTACGCCAATGAGTCCCTCATGCAAGCTGGACAAGGATGAAGAAGTAAGAAAGTAGATCAGAAGCATTACAGAGGTATGATCGGATCACTTCTTTACCTAACTGCAAGTAGGCCAGATATCATGTTTTCTGTTTGCTTATGTGCAAGATATCAATCTAATCCTAAGGAATCACATTTATTTGCTGTTAAAAGAATCTTTAGATACTTAAATGGAACTAAAAATGTAGGATTATGGTATTCTAGAGACTCAACCTTAAAATTGATTGCTTATTCTGATTCTGACTATGCT
Organism: Calamus simplicifolius; assembly: GCA_900491605.1. Classification (NCBI taxonomy): domain Eukaryota; kingdom Viridiplantae; phylum Streptophyta; class Magnoliopsida; order Arecales; family Arecaceae; genus Calamus; species Calamus simplicifolius. Next base: position 1,325,014 of record UESW01004002.1, read on the forward strand.
GGTTGTAAATTAGATAGAAAGAGTACAAGTGGGGCATGCCAACTTTTAGGAAGTAACTTAATCTCTTGGTTTAGCAAGAAGCAAAATTCGGTTGCATTATCCACTGCTGAGGCAGAGTATGTTGCAGCTGGAAGTTGCTGTGCTCAAATCCTTTGGATTAAGCGACAACTTGATGATTATGGTATCACACTTGATAAAATTCCTATTAAATGTGATAATACTAGTGCTATTAATCTAACTAAAAATCCAATTCAACATTCAAGAACTAAACACATTGAAATTAGACATCACTTTATTAGAGAACATGTAACTAACAAAGATGTTTGTCTTGAATATGTTAATACTAATGATCAATTAGCTGATATTTTTACCAAACCTTTGAGTGAGGAAAGATTTTGTTATCTTAGAGGAGAATTAGGAGTTTGTGATCCTTTAGAATGATTTTCTGAAACTCTTAAGGACAACAACTATCTAGACTTCATTAATTTCTTGAAAATCCTCTATGTCCAATAAGAAATTTATCTAGAAATTTGATTCATTGTTTCCCCAATTGTTAAGGAACACTTATCTAGAGTTTGATGATTAATTTGATTAGTTTCAGATCCTTGAAATTTGAATTTTTCTCTGAAAATATTGTGGAGTCGACACCTGCAGTTTGTGGAGTCGACACCTTCATATTTTGATATTTTGTCTGGGCAATTAGAGCCGACTCTGGCTTCTGTAGAGCCGACTCTAATTTGGGCGCTAACAGATTCTCTGGTTCGGAGCCGACACCTCATTTTCGGGAGTCGACTCTAAGTGGAACTAGGTCAAAATAAAAAGGACGGAGTCGACCCCAAACGAAACCTATCGTCTCCTAAACCTTTTCAAAACTGTTCCAAACCGAGTTCAATCCCTCCAAATCCTCCAAATCTCTCAATAACTCATTCCAATCGAATCCCATGGCTCCCAAAAGGCGTGCTATCATTGGTGGTTCGACTATTTCGACGAAGCGCTATTCAAATCGGAGGCAACCTTCGTCATCTTCTTCATCTGCCACTCAAGATGACTCTCCACCCTCACCATCTTCTCCACGAGTTGACCAATTAGCGGGTAAGGCCATTACTACCGGAAGAAAAGTAGATTTTGACTTTTTTGCTTCGAGGGCTTTGCTATTGGGCATTTGTTGAAGGAAATGGGTTGGAAAAAAGTCTGTTCTTTGGATGTCCCTACATACCCTGCCCTTGAGAGAATTTTATAATGATTTTTGTAGAGGAGAGGGAGGCTTAGTGAGTGTTGTAAGAGGAACTAAAGTAATTATCACAGCCGAGTCTCTTGGAAATCTATTGGAGATGCCTACCATTGGTTTAGTTGAATATCAACATGAAGACAGAGGAGGTGCCCTATCAAGGATGTTAGGGAGAGAAGTTTCTGAGTTTGAAGAAATCTTGGCCAATCAACTTAATTTGGAACTCAGATTACTTCACAATATTTGTGGAAGAATTTTATTTCCTAAAATCGGAAGGTTTGAATATGTCTCGGAGCGAGACATCTTATTGATAGACTGTATTCTCACTGGAAGACCTGTTAATCTTGCCGGTATGATGATTGGTTATATGGCAGAAGCAGCAACTAAGAAAAGATCAACACTGCCGTATGGTATGATACTAACCTTAGTCTTTAGAAGCCAAGGTGTACTTATAATGGATAATAAGCCACTAAGAAAATTAAGGCATACAGATTACTATAGTGTCTCTACAATTCACCGGATGGGCTTCAAAAAAGAAAATGGAAATTGGATAAAAAGAGGACAAGAAACCAGAGCTGAAGAGGTTAGAGTTGAGGAGGTTAGAGGAGAGGATATTCCTGAACCATCTGCTGGACCTTCTTCTGCTGGACCATCTACTGCTGGACCCTCAGTGGCTGGACCTAGCACTCACCCTCCACATCAGTCAGCATTGGCATCTGGAAGATTTTCTGAGGAGCAAATAGGTCAGCTCAGAGCTTTACTGGCTGAGTATGATAGTCAAAGGACAAATGATATGTGTCAGTTGAGAGAGGAGTTCAATCAGTTGAAGGAAGAGATCAATTCAAGGCTTGACATGATTTATTTTTCCATTAGCAATTCCGTAGAATCCTTTAGCACTGATCTTCATAAGATTTTTGAAAGGATGGAAGGCATTGCAGACGGTTCTGGAACTTATCTTCATGCTACCAGTCAACTAAAGAAAGATATCGACCTCGCCGTTTCTCAAATTGAAGCTTGTCTTGAAAGTTTTAAGAAGACTCAAAAAGATGATATTATGGAAATGATTGGACATTTAAAGAAAATTGTGTATAAGCATATTTGATTTTGATATCCTATCCTAGGTTGTATCTTAGGATTTCTTGCTTTCTTGCTTTAATAGCATGTATATAGGAATTACATACTTAAATATATCACTTTACTGAAACACATATAATGAATCTTGCTTTGGAATACAATTACACTTTTATTTCAAATTTGTCTATGATTGATTGATTGAATTTCAATGAATGAGTTTACTATCTTTATGATTAATTGAACCAACAACCCCGCTCTGATAATCTCTTTTATTGTATTTAAAATTCATCTTATTGCTGATAACAAAAAAGGGGGAGAGATAATTGTATATGCATATAAGAGAAAGAGAAAGAAAATGAAGAACAATTTTGAGATGAATTTTTTTTTTTTGAGATTCTAATAAAAATGATTCAATTGAATTCAGTTTATCTACATAGGGGAGTTATTCAATGCAGGGGGAGCTTAATAATTTTTTCATATAAAAGTTAAATCATCTTAATTGATGTCATGTATCTTTTTTGATTCATTTTGAATATTGGCATCAAATTCTTTGTTAGGAAGTTCTAAAGCTTTAACAATGTCTATAATTCTTAATTCAAATGAATTTTTAATGCATATACTCAAAGTTTTTGTCATCATCAAAAAGGGGAGATTATTGACCCAATTGAGGATTTTGATGATTAACAAAACTATTTGAGTATAACATTTGAAGTTACTAATGATTTTGATCAAGTTTTTCAGATTATAAGTCGATTTGATAATCAAAATCAAGAGTCAAATCAAGTTCTGGTTCGAATCTAATGTCAAGGTAAGATTGCAGACATTAGAGTCGACACATGGAATCGCAGAGTCGACTCCGAAAAATGGCACAGACTTAGAGTCGACTCCGGACTGTTAGAGCCGACTCCAACAGAAAAGACAGAACGATGGTTTTTCAGGCCACGACTTAGAGTCGACTCCCGGACTATTAGAGTTGACTCCAGAAGAATTTTGTGTCGACCCCAGAAAAGTCAGAGACGACTCCAGATCGAGCGGATTAAAGAATTTCGAGTTAGAGCCGACTCCAGAAAAGTTAGAGCCGACTCCAGAATGTCAGACGCGACTCCAGAACTGTCAGAACGACTCTAAACTTTATCTTTATCTTTTTTAATCCCAACGGCTATTGCTATTTATGGATCTAATCCTTCTTACACTTGTTTCTAACGGATAGTTTTAAACTATTTATGGATTAATCGGGATCTATAAGAAGAGGGTTTGCTGCATTCGAACAAGAGGAGACAAGAGAGACAAAAAGAAAAGAATAGAGAGAAATCTGTGAAATCCATCAGAAAATCAATAGAGAAAAGAGGGAAAACTTGTAAAGAAAAAATCATACTGATTCCCCAAAAGAAAAGAGAGAGATTCCAAGCTTTTGTTGTTCTATTTCGAAGAAATCTCAAGAGAAGAAAGAAGCCCTAGTTTTCTGATCTTCTGAGTCTCAAGAGCATCTTGAAGGAAGATCCATTCAAAGGAAGAGAAGGAAGAAGCCACCAAGATCTGCGAATCAGGCTTTGATTCCTATCCTTTTATTCTTGTTTCATTATTATATTTGCTCATTGGAGGAGCTGTTTATCTTGTAAAAACAAATATTGTTTGCTGGGTCAATCTGGTGATTGATTCAGTTGAGGCTGTTAGCCTTGTGCAAGCATTAGCTTGTGGTGATAGGTTTTGTGCTGGTGAGCCTTGAAAACCAGCTGGGTTCGTTGTGCACCCAAGAAAACAACAAGTTCGAGTTGTGAGCTTGCAAAACAACTCTGCTGTAATCAGATTGATTATAGTGTGGACCCAAGAGGTACTTGGGAGTGGACGTAGGTGTAGGTACACCGAACCACTATAAAATCTTCTGTGTTTGCCGTGATTGTCTCTTTATCTTTAACTCTCTACTTGTGCTTGTTCTGTTTTAATTTGTGTGAATCTAAGTTTTTATTTCCGCTGGGGGTTATTTTTCAAAAGAGTTTAAATTTTTAAAAAACCTAATTCACCCCCCCTCTTGGATTGCTATCTGGACCAACAAACGGAACTTAAAGGAGTCACATCCTCATTTGAATAAAGAATGATTTCTTTGCTTTCTTTTGCCATTTTCTCCTTGCGGTGCTTCTTTGTTCGCAGTCTTCGTCTACAAATGAAACCACTCTTCTCCATGTAGAAAAAAGATGGAAAAAACAATAATGAAGGAAATTTAGGACACAAGTGGCTACTCGAGCAATAAATGAAGGACTTTTAGGATTCAGAAAGTTTATTATGCTTCAGAGGAAGATGAAAGGACACCAGAAGCGGCACAATCATATCATGAATCCGCAATCTCGTACCATCTGGCCACGTTAAGAACTTTTTCAAAACTGATGGCATAGCTGACTTAATAGGGTGTCATTGGATTACAACTAGGGTGACATCAAAATTTTTGTCCTATTTTAAATATATTGCAGTGATGCTATAAGTTTATACCAAGGATATCTTAATGTTTCAACTGGGGTGTCGTGAACAATTTTTGGCCAATTTTCTCCTGGGTGTCGCGAGGCTTTTCTCCAGCATCCGTTATAAGCACGGGTGTCGTAGCGTTGTTGCTAGGGTGTCTTAATGTTTTAACTGGGGCATCGTAGATCTTTTTTCGGATGATTTTCTTCTGTTACATCGTCAAGCATATCCGTTCAAGCATGGGTGTCGTAGTTCTGTAACTAGGGTGTCTTCAAATTTCAACTAGGGTGTTGTGAATGATTTTTGGCCAATTTTCTCCTGGGGTGTCATGAGCTTTTCTCCAGCATCCGTTATAAGCATGGGTGTCGTAGCGTTGTTGCTAGGGTGTCTTAGTGTTTCAACTAGGGCATCGTGAATGATTTTTGACCAATTTTCTTCTGGGGTGTTGTGAGGGTTTTCTTCAACATCCGTTATAAGCATGGATGTCGTAGCTTTGTCACTAGAATATCTTAATATTTTAACTAGGGCATCGTAAATCTTTTTTCGAGCGATTTCCTTCTGTTACACCATCAAGCATATCCGTTCAAGCATGGGTGTCGTAGCTCTGTAACTAGAGTGTCTTCATATTTCAACTGAGGTATCACGAATGATTTTTGACCAATTTTCTCCTAGGGTGTCGCGAGGCTTTTCTGCAACGTCCGTTATAAGTACGGGTGTCGTAGCGTTGTTGCTAGGGTGTCTTAATGTTTCAACTGGGGCATCATAGATCTTTTTTCGGGCAATTTCTCCTATTACGTCGTCAAGCATATTCGTTCAACCATGGGTGTCGTAGCTCCGTAACTAGGGTGTTTTCATATTTCAACCGGGGTGTCATGAATGATTTTCGATCGATTTCCTCCTAGGGTATAGCGAGGCTATTCTTCAACGTCCATTATAAGCACAGGTGTCGTAGCATTGTTGCTAGGGTGTCTTAATGTTTCAACTGGGGCATCGTAGATCTTTTTTCGAGCGAATTTCTCCTATTACGTTGTCAAGCATATCCGTTCAAGCATGGATGTCGTAACTCCGTAACTAGGAGATCTTCATATTTCAACTGGGGTGTCGTGAATGATTTTCGATCGATTTCCTCCTAGGGTATAGCGAGGCTTTTCTTCAACATCCGTTATAAGCATGGGTGTCATAGCGTTGTTGCCAGGGTGTCTTAAGGTTTCAACTGGGGCATCGTAGATCTTTTTCGAATAAATTTCTCCTATTACGTTGCAAGCATATCCGTTCAAGCATGGATGTCGTAACTCTATAACTAGGGTATCTTCATATTTCAACTGGGGTGTTGTGAACAATTTTTGGCTGATGTTTTCCTATGGTATCGTGAGGCTTTTTTTCAACATCCGTTATAAGCACGGGTGTCATAGCGTTGTTGCTATGGTGTCTTAATGTTTCAACTGGGGCATCGTAGATCTTTTTTTGGGCAATTTCCTCCTGTTATGTCGTCAAGCATATCCATTCAAGCACGAGTGTCGTAGCTCTGTAACTAGGGTGTCTTCATATTTCGATTGGGGTGTCATGAACAATTTTTGGCTAATTTTCTTCTGAGATGTCGCGAGGCTTTTCTTCAGCGTCCGTTATAAGCACGAATGGCATAGCGTTGTTGCTAGGGTGTCTTAATGTTTCAACTAGGACATCGTAGATCTTTTTTTGAGTGATTTCCTCCTGTTACGTCATCAAGCATATTCGTTCAAGCATTGGTGTCGTAGCTCTATAGCTAGGGTATCTTCATATTTCAACTAGGGTGTCGTGAATGATTTTTGGCCAATTTTCTCTTGGAGTGTCGTGAGGCTTTTCTTCAGCATCCGTTATAAGCACGGATGCCGTAGCGTTATTGCTAGGGTATCTTAATATTTCAACTGGGATGTCGTAAATCTTTTTTCGGATGATTTCCTCCTGTTACATCGTCAAGCATATCTGTTCAAGCATAGGTGTCATAGCTCTGTAACTAGGGTGTCTTCGTATTTCAACTGGGATGTGGTGAACGATTTTCGGCCAATTTTCTTTTGGGGTGTCGCAAGGCTTTTCTCCAACGTCCGTTATAAGCACGGGTGTCATAGCTTTGTTACTATGGTATCTTAATGCTTCAACTGGGGTGTCATAAGTGAGTCAATAAGTAGTAGAAACAACACCCGAAATAAAAGAAACGACACCCACTGCCTTCGAAAAAAGAATAAGAAAAAGAGCTCAGTTGTCCTTTTCCAAAGTCTCTTTTGGAGGAAAAAAGAGTCCTTTGCCTTACGTGCACGTACTGCAGAAGCATTTTTAATGGACGTCACGATCAAAACGTAACATCGTATCAGTGTTATCCCATCCCGCAGCATCATGCCACGTGAGATCCATGTGGACCAATAAGGAAGGGCGGTGCAGTCCACGTTGGATTTGCTGCACCGAAGGTGATGTACAAAGACTTTTTCCTCGTATATATTTGGCTCCTTCGCCCAACAAGTGAGCTTGTAAGCTGCCACTAGTTTTGTGCAACTCCCAAGACATATTGTAATGTTTTCAGCTTGATTCTCGTCAGAGATCTGAATCCAACAACCATCTCCACGACATAAAGTTCATACTTGATCCCAGAACCCACGACCAAGTAATCCCTGATCATTCCCACACTTTTATGGCCATACAAGATTCTGAATAATTTGATGCCGAAAGTTATAGCAAAATGCTGATCACTTAGCAGTCATCCAAGTGTTTTTGCTCACATTGCTAGTTCTTTTATGACAAAATAGTAAGAAGTAATATGTTTTAATAGGGTAGACTTTGCAACATCAGCACTCATAATAATAGGAAGATAAATAACCTCTAAAAAGGGGACTAGGATTTAAGTTGAAAGTTTGAATAAATAAAAACATTTAAGGAATATACTCATAATAATAGCAGGAAGAAAATCTGGGATGTTTGATTCCGAAGGACCCCTCTGTAAAAGAAAATTGGTAGCAAACCAGAATTTGCAAAGCTAATATCAAAAATAGATGGAAATGTGCATGCTATGAATTTTCTGGGACCCCAAACTATCACAGATCACATAACAATGCTGTGATTTCATTCAGACAAGCTAACTGAGACCAAGTTGTTGATCAGGCCAACCTAAAGAGAAAAACCACTGATTAGCTCATATCTAAATGAATAATTAACTCAATATATGCATATAAATTTGGTAAGGGATCTGATCATGCCCAAAATGGGATGCTAGCATCCAAACAGGTAGCTAAAATTCCGGGAGAAAGAAAACAAATCATCATGCATAAGTAGATTGGATTCTATGTGGTATCTGCATAAATTGACAACGGGAGAAAATTCTAATGCAATGCTGGATCCTGGTTCTGCCTGACCAATATGGAGCTTGAGTGACACATCGTCCTTTTAGTAACACAAAAGACTTTTGAGTACTGAAGAAGCTCACCTAGAAGTAACTGAGTACTAAAGAAGCTCACCAATATGTCTCTCAGTAAAGCATCCAGGTTTTTTACTCCATCTTGGAAGAAAAGATTGCTTGGATGATACTCCACAGCATCTACCTACCTATGGATCAACCGAGCTTCTATAATGGGTCGAATGGTGTCCCGATGATGAACATTGCCTAGCACATACTTAAGGTATAAAAATCTAACCTTAGATTTTTTCAATTTCTTCCCAGTCTTCTAGCTCATATCCAACCTAAACTCTCTTATTTTCATGCGGGATTTACACACCTTCTACAGGATGCTAGAGTAGCTAAACTTAAGAAACTCAAAGGTTAAGCAGCTCTGAGCTATGGTGGATGATCTATAGCATAAAGCCAAATTGATGGTCATCCAAGACTAGGAGAGGGTGTAGTAGGATGATTTGATAGCTCTAGTTGGTCCATAACATAAGCTAGAGTAGTTGCAAGTGATGAGGTGGGAGTAGGATGAGTTGAAAGAGAAGCTGTATCAAACTCTTACCTAGGTAGTTGAGAAGTATAAAGGGCTAGAGGAGTACCAATATGAGCTAATCCAATACACCAATAACTCCCACATAGTTGGGTTCGAGGTTTGTCAAGATCATGTAAAGGTATTCTTCCTAAACAATAACCTAAGTAGCCTTGCTTCTTTCAAATATCTCATCTAACTTGACGGTGCAGAGGAGGATAAATCTGGATTGAGTTCTTCTGAGGCCAAGGATGAGGTGGAGGTTGTAATACTTTAATCTTTTGTCTGATGATATGTTAAGGTTTGAACTCTATAAAAATAATTTTAATTTTAAAATTTTACAATAAATTTAATTATATTACAAAGGTAAACATTAGATCAAGTCGGTATAGATTCATATAAAATTGATCGGTTCTATAATTTAGTCTAAATTTAAAAATTTAGCAAAATGTTGTTCGAAACCTTACAAATTATATTTCAAGAGAATTTTTTCTAAAATTTTGTTTACTTATCATTCCTAAGCTTCATTGATTTTTTAAAATTTTTATTCTAAGTAAAAGTACCTTAGCTTGATATTGACTAAAGTGTTATCTTCTAAAATTTGCTAAATGTTATAATTTAAAATTTTGCACGCAAAATTATTATTGAATAGTGTTACTATTTAAATTATGAAATTTAGCATATATAGCATTATTATATTATTATAAGCTATGTTATGAATTGTAACTATGAAGACTATTTTATGTAATCAAAATTACGAATTTACATTATTTAACCTTGCCATATAAATTAATGGACATGAGATAATGTTATTGACTTTATTTATTAATGATTATAAATAATATATTTTAATTCATACCAATTTATATGAAAAAACATTTTACGGAGCTATTAGCTCATAATGTTATTATTATTTTAAAGTTGTGGACATCTACCATCAAGGTTGAACATTTGATGTTCAAGAGTAAGAGTGCCACTAGCATTTTGCATTTGATATCGAATGTATTTGAACCTTATATTTTAAATTAATTATTATTAAAAATATTTTAATTTCTTATATTTGCTCAGATCAGTTATGGTTAGGAATTGAAAATCTTTCATACCTTTTATGATTATGTACTAAGACAATGTAGCCGCATCGCGTAGTCAACCCTTATTATTATGATGGGTAACATATTTAGAGATAAAAATATAAATTAAACTTTTGAAACCGGAAATTATGGATGTAAAATATCATATAAAAATCTTATACGGTAGATCAGCAATCATTTGTGGCATTTTTCACATGCGAGACATCTTGCAAGGCAAAACACAGCAAGACAAAGGTGCAAGTGATACCATATAATAATCTCATGTAGAGCCACAATCAACACGAAAGTCTGAGGTGTGACTTTTCTATCAGTCGCAATGAGCATTTTCCTTCGATACTTTTCATAAAGATGTATTCCATCAATAGAAATCATCGATCGATAATACTGAAACCCCTTAATAGATGGATGAAATGCTCAGAATACATAATTCAAGACCCGTATAGAAGTACTTGCTTCATTGTAGAAATTCCAACATACAACTGTTCCAGGGTTTGCATTCTGCAGTGCAAGCATGTATCTAGGAAGCTTTGCATATGACGGTTTCCATTCACCAAATATATCAATCAATGCCTTCTGCTTTCCATGCCATGCTTTGGAATATGACACCGTATAGTGAAATTATTCTGCAATGGTTGCTATAATAGCTTCAATATTCGCACTTGGATCTTTCTCCATAATGTGTCGAACAACATAGCTAATAACTCGAGAACTAATATGTTTATTATCCCGAGTTAAATTACTGAATAAACAAGAGTGCGGCCCTTCATACCTTGTGATCTCAAAAAATTCATGCTTCTTCAAGTTTGTAGCACGCAACCTCCATTGACAACTTTGGGCAGTACTTGAAGAGGCACATTTCATAGACCATAATAATTTTTTTGACTCCACCATTTATATGTGCGATGCTTCTTGATGCGATACATTTTACATGCTTTCTTTAGTTCATCTTTAGTATTAAACAATAACCTTTAGCAAACTCAGTCATTGATGGATCCCAAAATTGAGAATTGAAGGGTAACTCTCTCGGAGTACTAACACATCCACCATCATACAAATTCAACTCATCATAAAATTCTGGCACTTATTCATATACAAAGGCTTGATGATCATGTACCTAAGTTGGAATAGGTTCTAAATGACTGTATATAGGAATGGAACTAAAGCTAGTGTCATGAACTATATCGTCTCCATATGACTCTTCATCTTCATTTGGCTTTTCATCTGAGTCATCATGTTCAGGCCAATAGTCATCATCTGCACTTTCATCTGACTCTATTCTCTGACTATCAATGTTAAACTGATTATTTACCACATCATTACTCTGCACTGCCAACATAAATCCTTCAATTATTTGGAAATCCACTAGAGTCCTAACATGTTCCTGCTGTTGGGCTATAGGAGAACTGTCCTGAACATTCTCTATATAACCAACACTATATGGCTCTGGAACATCATCCCTGAAAACATAAAGTTCAATATACTGATATTCTGAAAACTTTGAGGGAAATATCAACATGTGCTCCACATCGTCGTCATCCTCAATTGGATGAAGCACGTATTTTTGATGCAATGTTGAAGATCTCCACATCAATCTGATGATATAACTATGTACTGAAATTGTTAGAATTATATGTACCCGATCAACCAACTTAGCAAAGCATGTTCTGTGCTCAATTTCAAACATTTATGTAGAGGTTGATTATAATGTATCCTTTCTTGGCAATATTCAATTGATCCATCATAATAGAGTAGAACTCATACAGTTTCCATCTAAAAAAAGGTGATCAAAATTTATCTCAGATCAACTACAAACAAACAAAAATTTAAATATGCATATATTTTAGTAGCATTTAGCATATATTAGTTTTCAAGAACCATATGGCACAGATTAAGATAAAACACTTAATTTCCCATGATGATATCATAGCTAAAATAAAAGACCAATATCCTTGTGCATCCAGGTGATACAGGAAAATAAAATAATTTTCATGTTTATTTATGCTTCCATATTTTCATCTCTACACATAGACCAAAAAATATAGTAGCTCTATTATATATATTTGGCTTATGTTTTTTTTTCATTTTTACCCAAAAACAAACACACATCTCATGCTTTCTCCTTTGTCAAGAAAATCTATAAAGATCAGTTTGAGGAATGAGGGAATGTGAATGTGAATCTCAAAGAATGAGGGATATAAAGATCAGTTACATGATAGCATATAAAGATCAGTTTGAGGAAGGAGGAATGTGAATCTCTACCTTGATGGAACTGAAGGCGGAGTACAAGCGATGGATCGCGAAGGGTAGTCCGACAAGAGGGGGCAGAGACAGACGATGGTGATTTTTCGGCCAAAGGAAGTAACGGGAAGGGCGAAGGGAGGGAGGCAAATGAAGGAGTCCGTAGCTCACTCTCGAGTGTTTAAGAAGTCCCCAATCGCTCTCGATGGGGTGATTTCTGAGAAACTCGCCACTTGGAGTGGCGATTTCAGGGTAAAAATCGCCACTTCAAGTGACGATTTCAATGCAAATGAAATCACCACTTGGAGTGGCAATTTCACCCTAAAATCGCCACTTGGAGTGGCGATTTCAGGGTGGAATCGCTACTTGGAGTGGCGCTTTCAATCTAAAAAAAATCGCCACTTCAAGTGGCAATTTCTGCCTGAAATCGACATTCCAAGTGGTGATTTCTACTCGTTCCGTTAGCAACCCCGCTGATGGGGCCGAGCTAGGGGGCGATGATGTGGAAGTGGAAAATGCTATTTGAAATGAGTTTTTTACTTTAACACTATTTCAACAATATCTTTCGTTCCCATCCCTTTTTTAAAACCGGTGCTAAAAGGCATCGGTTTGAAAAACTACTCCATTGTCACCCATCCGTGACATTGTCAGTGTTGATTTGCTTGATGTTATAGATGAGGCTCATCCAAATATGACCCATAGAGTCGAGAAAAAACTAAGTGTTGCATGGAGATTAGGGCCTCAAAATATTTCCGATTTGCGCGAATCCCCTTCCACCATATGACATGGAGCTTGAAAGTAGGGGTGGTAATTTTTGTCATTTGATCATTTATTCTATTAGTATCATTTTTATCGGATCAAAGAATTTTTGGTCTAAATGGTTTAATGGGTAACGAAGATTACTCATTAACGGCTAAATGGATAAATGGCTCGAAAATGGTATTCTTTGCCCCATCCCCATTTACCCATTTCCATTTCCGTTAGCTTTAATATAATATATTTAAATTTTAAATATATATATATATATATATATATTAAAATTTAAAATAAATAAAATATATAGTAAAACACGTTTGATTCTATTCTTCCTATCTCTTGCTCTTCCTTCTTTCATGCAGTCGAATCTACCTATCTCTTTATCTTCCTTCTTTCACATAGCCGATTTGAAGTTCTGAACATCAAAGCCAGGCCCAGAACTCTAGCTTCATCGTCTATCTTTGCCAATCACAGAGCTTTACGTTTAAAAAAGATATCTTTTTATTTTTAAAAATGAAGAAAACATTCTTAAAATACCTTTATTAACATCCATCGCTTGCTGTTAGCTTTCTTTGAAATTTGAATGTTTTTTTTCTGCAGTATTACGTTGAAAATCTTTATTTTCTCCCTTATTAGTTGCTTCCTTCTTACTTTTCATTCTCTTCTTTCTTATCCTAAAAAGAGTGGATTTTTTTTTAAATATCATTTGTAAACTCCTTTGCTTTTATTTTGAAGACTTTATTTTTACTTCTAAAAAAAAAAAGTAAAGCATCAGATATTTCAATATTCAATAAACTCAACAAGTTAAATTAAGGAGAGTTAATACAAAGAGAAAATGGGCCATTGTTAAAAGTTAATTCAAAGAGTTTTATCAGATTTTTTTATTAGTATTTTTTTAAATTTTTTAATAAATTATAAATTTAATAAAATAATTTTATTTTTTTAATATAATCAGTCAAATAGGTACCTAGTGGGTACCTATTTATCCAGATATCTTCATTTCGGTTTAACGAAATGAAAAGAATATTTTTGCTAATAAAGATGGAGACCGATGTAGACCGTGAGCCGCTGCCATCCCTACTAGGAACCACGGTTGGCCTTGTCGCATGCGTCTTTGGTACTCCTGCGGCTCATATTTTTCCATTCATTGAAAGCATATAATTAAAAAGGCCAAAAACCTCTTGTTAAGGGCCCTAACTGCGCAAACGGCAGAGACTCATGGCTCTTCCTTGTATTGTGGCCTCCCTGCCGCTTGTTTTCCTTATCCTTCCATTGCTCTCTCTTCTTCTAACCAGGAAAAGGGAGGGAAAGAGCATAGCTCCCAGGCTGCCACCAGGCCCAGCCAAGCTTCCCATAATTGGCAACCTGCACCAACTGGGGAAGCACCCCCACCGCTCCCTCGGGCTACTATCTCAACAGCATGGCCCCCTCATGCATCTGAAACTTGGTAACATACCCACCCTTGTGGTGTCATCTCCTTCCATGGCCAAGGAGATCTTCAAGACTCATGACATCGAGTGCTGCGGCCGGCCGCCTCTGGTCCCCTCTACAAAGCTCTCTTATGGTTGCTTGGATGTTGTCTTTACACCGTATGGAGACCAGTGGAAGGAGCTTCGAAAGGTTTGCATCGTTGAACTCTTTAGCAACAAGAAAGTGCTCTCCTTTCGATCAATAAGGGAGGAAGAGATTAAACGAACTATGAACTTGATATCTTCTTGTTCTGAAAATTTGGCCCCCATCAACTTGAGCAAGTTGTTATTCTCCCTTTCGGGCAGTATCATATGTCGAATTGCCTTTGGTAGAACCTACCATGGTGGAGAAGAAGATCGATTTCACAGCATCCTTAAAGAAGCCCAAGCCATGTTAGGTGGCTTCTTTGTTGCCAACTACCTACCAAGTCTCGGATGGATCGACAGGCTTACAGGAATGCAATCGAGGCTTGAGAAAATATTTCTCCAACTCGATGGTTTCTACCAACAACTCATCGATAAGCATGTCGAATATCCAACGGGGCCACAGCATGATCAAGACGAAGACACCATCGATGCTTTGCTCCGCATTCAAAAGGATGTAGATTATATTACTCAAGATCACATCAAAGGAGTGCTGATGGTATTATTTATACACCACCCATCTATCCCCACTTCAAATTCTTGTAGGTCGAGCATATTTTCTATATATTAGTTATAACTTTTAATTTTTGTTGCAGAATATCTTCGTAGCTGGAACGGACACATCATCTTCGACGGTAGAGTGGGCGATGACAGAGCTCATGCGGCACCCGGAAGTGATGAGGAAGGCACAAGATGAAGTCAGAGGCTTGGTTGGAAGGAAAGGAAAGGTGGAGGAGAGTGATCTCCATCAGCTTCACTACATCCAGTCTGTTGTGAAGGAGGTGATGAGGCTGCACCCTGGGGCTCCACTGCTTGTGCCAAGAGAGACGATAAAGCATTTTAAGATCAATGGCTACGACGTCCCACCCAAAACAATGGTGATTGTCAATGCAATGGCGATCGGGAGAGACACCAGTACTTGGGATATGCCTGATGAATTCAATCCTGAGAGGTTCATGGACAGCTCTGTTGAGATCAAGGGGTACGGTTTCGAGCTTATAGCATTCGGAGAAGGTCGAAGGATTTGCCCTGGGAAGAATCTCGGATTAGCGGTTGTGGAGCTCACGCTTGCAAGCCTTTTGTATCATTTCGACTGGGAATTGCCGAGCGGCGTGAGGATAGAGGACATCGACATGGATGAAACAACCGGTATTACGGTGCACAAGAAATCAGCTCTCTGTCTTGTGGCCAAGAAATACGTTGAGATGGATTGCTAGACTGTTAGTGGTGCCTTTAAATCTATCAGGTCTATTCGACAATGGTTGTTTTAG
Source organism: Calamus simplicifolius (assembly GCA_900491605.1). NCBI lineage: Eukaryota > Viridiplantae > Streptophyta > Magnoliopsida > Arecales > Arecaceae > Calamus > Calamus simplicifolius. The sequence continues at coordinate 1,340,677 of UESW01004002.1, forward strand.
ATTTAGATCGGTCATCCAATCTGTGTGTCTTTGTGCAACTATGTATAACTCTGGTGGAGACTTCGACGCTTCATCCTTGCTAGAAATGCCTCGAGATGATGTTCTTGACGGTGAAAATGAAATCAATATCTTTGCGCTCGTTTCCGCAAGTTTCACGCTTTTTAATATCTCGTTAAAATTTTGCAGCAATTGACGTGTTAGAGAGAATTTGGTTTGATAAATTCGGTTAAAATGGAAAATTTTAACATGTTAGATCTTTTGCAGCCCGATTCCAAAATAGTTTTTTTCCCTTTTTTTTCAGGTTCTTCTCAAAACTCGAAAGATGCTGGTTTTACTTATTAGCCAGAATAGTTTCTATAGTATTGTTGTCGGTTTATTTGGTTGGTTACGTTCTGTTTAATAATGAGTACATACTTCAACTTTCCTCTGTCATTACACTACAAACTGCAAAGTCCTCTGTTTTTTCCCAAAAGCCTTTTTGGGAAAAAAAAGGGACATGTGGCATCTTTTTTTCCTAATTGGGATACAATAATACATATAATTCACTTAATGACCTATAACTTTATATCTTCTGTTTTATGATGATTAGGTGTTAACTTTTTTATTATTGTAAGACAAACTTCTTATATAAATGATCTCCTCCTTCTCATGACTTCAAGATAAAGCTAATACTTTATAATAAAAATTAAAAACAACAATGATAATGGTCAGCTCAAGTCTGTCTTCTAGATTCATCCAAGGTTAAGATTAGCATGCACATACTTTGGTAATATTCTAAGCTTTGACTCAACCTACTTAACAAATAGATATCAAATGCCTTTTATCAATTCGTTGGAGTCAACCATCATGGTCAGTCCATATTGCTTGATTGCACATTATTGTCTGATAAAAGGACCGAGACATATAAATAGGTTTTTTAGCCATAGTTGGATGTAAATGGCGGTCAAGCACCTATTGCCATAATAACTGATCAGGATAAGGCAATCGAGGCTGCTGTTATGAGGGTTTTTCCTAACACACGACATTGATTTTATTTTTGGCATATATTGAAGAAGATACAAGAAAAGATTGGCCATATTTGCATAGAAAATCCCAAATTTATGGTTTATTTCGATGAGACGATATATGATTCACTGACCATATAGTTATTCGAGGAAAGGTGGGCATATCTTATGGAGAAATATAAAGAATGCAAGGCTATAGATTCGTTAAATGGTCTTTACAATGTCGAGATAAATGGGTCTCAGTTTACTTTAAGGATACATTCTTCACAGATTTGTAGGACATTATGTTTGGTTCATGTTTATGTTCAATGCTTCTTTTTTTGACACAATTATGTACAGGGATGTCCACTACAAGAGATTTTAAATATTGCGACGCCCAAATGCGTCGCAATTGCGAAACGCGACGCAATTGCGACGCAACAAGGGCGTCGCTCAACTGTCCGTCGCAATACCCTTTCGTCGCAATTGCGTCGCAATATTGCGACTCTCTGCGACGCTCTTGCGACGCCACATTGCATCGCAATATTGCGACGCATGCAAATGCGTCGCTAAATTTAAAAATAAATTTAGTTAGAAAAAAAATTATTATTAAATATTGCGACGCACTAAATTGCGTCGCAATATTTAAAATAAAATTTTTTTAAAAAAATTATTATTAAATATTGCGACGCACTAAATTGCGTCGCAATATTTAAAATAAATTTTTTTAAAAAATTATTAGTAAATATTGCGACGCAATAATTTGCGTCGCAATATTTAAAATTAATATTTTTAAAAAAATTATTAAATATTGCGACGCAAATTGCGTCGCAATATTTGCGACGCAATATTTTGCGTCGCAATATTTAAAATTAATATTTTTAAAAAAATTATTTTAAATATTACGAACTAAATTGGGTATTCCATTTCGCTAAATCTAAATATTGATACAAACATTTTTCACTCAATCCAAACAATAATATATTTCAAAAAATAGTTTATATATTAAAATTTTGAAGTTTTTACAACATAAAAAAAGAAAAAAAATACATCAAGAATCTGAATGATCACGTGGAGGCTGTGGAGGCTGAAGACTCTGCGACAAGCGTCTAACCATATCCCGCAAATAATGCATCTCATCTCGCATGTCTGCAACCTCCTGATCCCGGCCTCGCATACGATCCTCAAAATCCTGCTCGACCTCCTGCCGAACCTCCTCTGCAATAGATCTGCGAAGCTCCTGTAAACGCTCGGGAGGAAGATCAGCAGGAACTCGCGAGCTGGAGGCCTGATGGGAAAAAAATGTAGAAGCTCTAGTGCCCATACCATAGACCCTGCGGTCTCGTGGCTGGGCACCAACAGCCTCTAAAAACACACGTCGACTCTCCTCTGCTGAGAGTTCGACGGGCGTCTCCCCATCAGTAGAGTCGACCTGCGATGCCTGGGAGCGAAGCTCCTCGACTCGTGTCTTGAAAATATGAAATCAACAATAAATGAGTTAATAAATTTCTCGAAATAAAATTTTAAAAATTAAACAGATACTACATAAATCTAATTTCTTACCGCAACCTCCCGTGATCGCGTGTCGACCCAGGAGCCGTCCCTCCTGGTGTGTGTCGCCCTGAATAGACGAAACTCACCAGGATCTCCGCCCTCCTGCTCAGTCTATAACAATAAAAAAAAATGATATTAATACAAATATTTGTAAATAACTAAAATAGTAATTAAAATATTTATGTTTTCTTACCATACGCCGTCTGTGCTCCTGAATCGAAATGGAGCCCGAAGTATGACGGGAGAGACCCGTGCCAGGACCGCCCTTCTCAGATCGGCGGTTCGTGCTGGCTGATGCGGACCTCCTACGCCAGCCATCGGACTCCCAGGCCTGCTGCCACTCGTGCCAAATACCCTCTGGCACGTGCGCAGGACGCTGACCCGACGACCTCCAACGATGAAGCATGTCGGAGTATCGGCGTCGCGTAAGAGCCTCCCATGCTGCCCTAATGGCATCATGGGTGGCAGGATCCCACGTAAACTTTTTCTGCATTAAAATAAACAGTTAGTTTCTGAATTTATTAACTTTAAAGAATTATATATCACTGATAAATTGTATTTAATAAGTTTACCTGAAACTCAGAAAAATAAAACTCCCTCGTGGCTGGCGATACGTGGCGCCAATCGTAGCCAGTGGGATCTGCACGCCTCTGAAAAACGGCGCTGATGTGGCTGGAGACATGATGCTGCTCAATGAATCTGTTAAAAAAATGCAAGTTTATAAGTAAATGACTTAAAAACATAAATAAAATATTTTTAATTAGTATATACTTACATCCCCTGAGCATCAAGTCTAAGTACAGTGCGGCCGCCGATCGCGGAAGAACTCTCGGAGGTCTGTGCCGATCGGGTGGATGGTAATACTGGTGCAGAGATCGAAGGCTGCGCCTCTGCTGGAGATCCAAACTCTCCATCTCCGACGCTCATGTGATCTGATCTCGCAGGATCCAAACTACGTCTCTGCTCACCCAAACTGTCATCGGTAGATCTACCTCTGCCCCTCATACTGAAAATACTAAAGATTCACACAATTAAATTACGATTAATGATTGACTATGTAAGAATTTAACACTTATAAAAAAAGTTAAATTTTAAAAAACCTTTATGTTTAATCGGTATCATTTGTTTCGTGAAATGTTGGTTCAACATCCGATGCCGTATCGGATTGCGAATCAGTTTCATTATCATCGGAAGGAAACCGAACATTTGCATCCGCAATTTGTTGGACATCACCACTTGGATCTCTAAGTGATGTTTCAGGAGCCCTTGTGTCATCCTCAATTGCATGCATTTCCATCTCATCCTCTTGAAATGCAGGGCACTCGGTTGATTGACTTGATGAACTCTCCTCTAATACGATTGTTGAACGTGGGACGATTTTAGAAACGGCCCACCAATCTCGCTTGTCGTTGCGCAAACTTGGATATCCGCAGTAAAATACTTGCTGAGCTTGGGATGCAAGGATGAATGGGTCATATTTCTGTAATCTTCGTCGATGGTTCACTTCAACCAAATTATAGTCGTTATGAACCCTTTTGCCCACAGGAACTATCGGATCGAACCAATCACAACGAAACAATACGGTTCGTTTCATAGGCCAACCGGGATATTCAACTTCAACCACCTCTACTAACTTTCCATAATAATCCTGCATATTTGCTCCAACACTTTCTCCTTTTACACACACGCCCCAGTTCTGCGTGCCTCTTGAAGCTGCTAATCGTTCAATCTGAAATTTGTACCCATTTACAAAATAGCCAGTAGAGGTTGTTACGGTCTTCAATGGCCATTGCGATAGACATTTAATGAAAATATTGTCGGTTGTCGACCATGGCCCGTTGACCTATAAATTAATAAGCTATTGACATCCAATTCAAAAAATAATAGTCATTATCGAAATTGATTGAGTGATACTACTCACAAATTCATAAAACCAGTAAGCAAACTCCGTTTCTAATTTCTGCCCAATTGCAACTTGACTGATGTCGGGATTCATCTGTCGTTGTCTATCACAGAACATCCTTATGGGATGAAAAGGATGAAAACTACTGTTAGAAATTAAATATTATGGTATATTATTATATAAATTTAAATTTTCAATTTAGCATTGAAGTATACACTTACTCAATATAAGGATCGACTTCTCGACAGTTCATTAGGATGTAATAATGTGCTGCATTATACTCCATATCGCTAAGATTTCTTGACTTCTGCCCACCAAATGAACGGCCGATAGCTTTAAAAATTGATATTCTACCGTCATTAGCTTCTGCTTCGTCCACACATACGTCATCGTTGCGACCATGATTTCGGCTCCTCGTGTGGACGTGACCCTCAAAGTAATGTGAGGCAAAAGCTGAAACTTCTTCGACCAAGTGTGCATTGCATATAGAACCTTCAACCCTTGCTTTATTACGCACATTATTTTTTAACTTCTTAAGATACCTATATGTAAGTTGCAACAAAAAAATTAACGAATTTTTCAAGCAATGAAATAATATTTGAAATGTCAACATATCTTAATGATGTATATATTTACCTCTCGAAAGGATACATCCAGCGATACTGCACGGGACCAGCTATGCTCGCTTCGTATGGCAAGTGAACCGGTAAATGCTCCATTGAGTCAAAAAAACTGGGAGGAAATATTCGTTCAAGCTTGCATAAAATAATTGGAATTTCCTCCTCAAGCCTTGCCATGGATGCAGAAGTAATGACGGCGGCACATAACTCCTTGAAGAATAAGCTGAGCTCCGTAATTGCCTTCCAGACATTTTGCGGAAGCAACTCACGAAAAGCTATAGGTAATAATCGTTGCATGAAAACATGGCAGTCGTGGCTCTTCATGCCGAACAACTTGAGCTTATGCATGTCCACACACCTACCGATATTTGAGGCATAACCATCTGGAAATTTTAACCCTCTTAGCCAGTTACATAAAACTTCTCGTGAATTTCTGTCAAGAGTGTAACATGCTTTAGGATAGGTCCCATCGGCACTCCTTCTCAAATCACCTCTTCTGCAGTACTGATTAAGTTCTTCTCTTGACTTTGCAGTATCTTTTGTTTTTCCCGGGATGTTTAGCACCGTGTTAAATATGTTATCAAAGAAATTTTTCTCGATATGCATAACATCCAAATTGTGCCGGATGAGATTTGTGCTCCAATAAGGCAAATCCCAAAATATACTTCGCTTCTTCCAGTTATGTTCTTTACATATACGGCTATTTATTCTATCTGCATCCGGTTCCCATGCATACATCAACCCCAAATGCTCTATAGAATCAAATAGATCCGTGCCGGACCTAACCGGTTCGGCAAATTTTGTGACTGCTTTGTTCTTCCGGAAGGCGATCAAGTTACGCCTGTAAGGATGATTTGGGGGCAAGAATTTCCTATGGTTATCAAACCATGACTGCTTACCACTCTTCTGCAATGTAAATGCATCTGAATCATACATGCAATGAGGGCATGCCAGACGTCCAGCAGTGCTCCAACCAGACAACATTGCATATGCCGGAAAATCACTTATTGTCCACATCAAAGCAGCTCTCATTAAGAAATTTTGTTTCATAGAAATGTCGTAGGCTACCACTCCTGTTTCCCACAACATTATCAATTCGGCCACCAACGGTTGTAGAAAGACATCAATCTTTTCCTTTGGATTTGATGGTCCTGGAACCAAAACGGTTAAAAACATTGCAGGATCTTTCATGCACTTCCACGGAGGAAGGTTATATACAGTCAGTATCACAGGCCAACATGAATACTGTTGCCCCGCTTGACCAAATGGTTGGAAGCCATCGGTACAAAGACCTAATCTCACATTCCTTATATCTTCAGCGAAATCAGGATGATTTTCATTGAAATGCTTCCAAGCCTTTGAATCTGATGGATGCCGCATTTCATCCTCTTTAGATTCATGTTCGGCATGCCATCTCATATCAGCAGCTGTTGCCTCAGATCTGTATAATCTCTGCAGGCGTGGGGTAAGAGGAAAGTAATGCATCCTCTTGTAAGGCACACTTTTCCTCCTACTTGTACCGGCTCCTTCTTCTGTGTTTTTGAACCTTGATGCCCACAAATCTTACACCATCTCAGCTCTGAGTCTTCACCCCAAAATATCATACAATTGTTCAAGCAACAATCGATCTTATTAACTGGGAGCCCAAGCCCACGCAACAACTTCTTTGTTGCGTAAAAACTGTCTGCGGCAACATTATCATTTGGCAGAATTTCTTTGATTAACTCAGCTACAGAATTGAACGCCTTTTCTGATAATCGATGTTCTGCCTTAATATTCAACATTCGAGCAGCTGTAGAGAACTGGGAATGACCCTCACACCCAGGATACAATTCTTGATTGGCAGCACGCAACATATCGTAAAATTGTTGTGCTTCTGGATTTGGTTCTTCCATAAATGTATTCTGATTGAAGTCATTACCCGATGCATTCATAACCATTTGTTCATACGTGTTTAAATTCACATATGGTTCATCAACGGGAATTGACTCTTGTTGGCCTATAACAGCTGCTGGAATATCCTCTGGTTCACCATGACAGTACCAAACATAGTAATCAGGAACAAAACCCTTCTTACACAAATGCACCTTAACAGTTTCCACATCTCTGTAGGCTTTATTCTGACACCTGTGGAAGTTGCATGGGCACCTAATCCTAGGCCCATCCATCCATTCAGGTTGGCTACATGCAAATGCGATAAATTCTTCCAATCCATTCAGAAAATCTGGATTCAGCAAGCCATCTTTTATCCTTGCATACATCCATGAGCGAGTCCCGCTCATTTTTGACCGACTTATACAAAGTCTGGTAAATCATTAAATGAAACCAAAAAATAAAACTATATTAGTATTAATAAATATATAACTAAATTATTTCTTGGGCACAATTATATAAGGTTAATTACAACCAATTAAATCATTTAGAAGTACCCAAATTTTTTTTAGGTAAATAAGGACCATACCATGCAAGGGCGAGCCACGGCTACGATCCTTGGGGTGCTAGCAAGGACCGATGCATAGGTTAATGGCTAAAGAGAGGGCTTGAGTTTGTGTCGGGCCATAAGGCGGTGCGTTTAGTCATTAGACTTCACAAGAATTCAAGTGTCTTAAATAATTCTACCTTCACTCCATGTCTACAAGGTAAGGCCCTATCCCATTCAAGAATATTTTTTGTGATATGTTATTCTGCTATTAATTATCATCGATCGGCAACATTGAAATTTCGGCAGCATTTCCCCATATGTTCTCCTACATGTGTGGTATATAAGCCACACTAGGAGAACGTATGAGCAAATGCAAACCGAAATCTCACCCCACGATGATTACTAGCAGACTAACATGTCACAAGAAATATTCCCAAACTGTCCACCAGGACAATTTGAGAATTTGCAAGACTAAGGCTTACAAATTCTCAAACGGGTCTAAAGGTTAATTAAAGTGCTGTGATTATGGAAGTCCGAAGACAATCGAACTTATGCTTGTTATTCTTAACTTCTTATGAATTATACATGTAATCACTAACTTTTTAAGATTATTGTGTCAAATACAAATGTTTGCGAATACTAAAATGTAAATCATTGAAACTAGTAATTTGTTGCTGGAAATTAAATAATATTACAACAAAACATTTTATTTAGCATTTCAAAATGTAATGCATCATTCAGTTTGCATATAAATATCAAGACATAACAAATGTAAATAAGTATAAATGCACAAATACTATTGTCTTAACAAGAAATAAGGATTCCCCCTATTAAGGAAATTAAATTTTTTTTTTTTTCACAGTGGCCTGGCCAGGCCACTGTGGCCGGACAAGATAAGAAAGGGAGGGGGGGGGTTTTCCCCCCTCCCCCCTGTTAAGGAAAATATATATATATATTTTTTTGTCACAGTGGCCTGGCCACCGTGGCCAGGCCACTGCCGGCCACGGCAGTGGCCGGACAAGAAAAGAAAGGGGGGGGGGGGTTTTCCCCCTCCCCCCTGTTAAGGAAAATTTTTTTTTTTTTTTTTTGTCACAGTGGCCTGGCCACCGTGGCCAGGCCACTGCCGGCCACGGCAGCGGCCGTGGCCGGACAAGAAAAGGGGGGGCGGGGGGTTTCCCCCCTCCCCCCTGTTAAGGAAATTTTTTTTTTTTGTCACAGTGGCCTGGCCACCGTGGCCAGGCCACTGCCGGCCACGGCAGCGGCCGTGGCCGGACAAGAAAAGAAAGGGGGGGCGGGGGGTTTTCCCCCTCCCCCCCTGTTAAGGAAAATATTTTTTTTTTCGGCCTGGCCACCGTGGCCAGGCCACTGCCGCCACGGCAGCGGCCGTGGCCGGACAAGAAAGAAAGGGGGGGCGGGGGGTTTCCCCCCTCCCCCCTGTTAAGCACAGTGGCCTTGCCACCGTGGCCAGGCCACTGCCGGCCACGGCAGCAACAAGAAAAGAAAGGGGGGGCGGGGGTTTCCCCCCTCCCCCCTGTTAAAAAAAAATTTTTTTTTTTTTACAGTGGCCTGGCCACCGTGGCCAGGCCACTGCGGCCACGGCAGCGGCCGTGGCCGCCTTGTCCGGCCGCGGCACGGCCGTGGCCGGACAAGAAAAAACAAGGGGGGGGGGGTTTCCTCCCCTCCCCCTGTTAAAAAAAAAAAAATTTTTTTTATTACAGTGGCCTGGCCACCGTGGCCAGGCCACTGCGGCCACGGCAGCGGCCGTGGCCGCCTTGTCCGGCCGCGGCCACGGCCGTGGCCGGACAAGAAAAAACAAGGGGGGGGTTTCCTCCCCTCCCCCCTGTTAAAAAAAAAAAAATTTTTTTTTTTTATTACAGTGGCCTGGCCACCGTGGCCAGGCCACTGCGGCCACGGCAGCGGCCGTGGCCGCCTTGTCGGCCGCGGCCACGGCCGTGGCCGGACAAGAAAAAACAAGGGGGGGGGTTTCCTCCCCTCCCCCCTGTAAAAAAAAAAAAAAATTTTTTTGATTACAGTGGCCTGGCCACCGTGGCCAGGCCACTGCGGCCACGGCAGCGGCCGTGGCCGCCTTGTCCGGCCGCGGCCACGGCCGTGGCCGGACAAGAAAAAACAAGGGGGGGGGGTTTCCTCCCCTCCCCCCTGTTAAAAAAAAAAATTTTTTTTTTTTGATTACAGTGGCCTGGCCACTGCCGGCCATGGCAGCGGCCGTGGCCGGAGAAGACGGCCACGGACCTGCCGTGGCCGGAGAAGACGGCAGCAGGGAAATAAAAAAAAACAAAATTTTTTTTTTTTTTTTTGATTTTTGGGGCTAACCTTGGTTGAGATTCGCCTTGGCCGGGTAGCCGGAGTCGGAGAGATGCTCGGGGGGGCTGGGAGTCGGAGGAGATCGCCGAAGTTTCGAGCTTTATCACGGCGGCGGCTAGGTCAGACGGGAAGGAGGAAAGAAGAAAGGGGCCGCTTAAATATAGGTTCTTAGCGACGCCAAAATGCGTCGCAAATTCCGTCGCAATTTTTTTTTTTTTTTTTTTTTAGCGACGCACGTGGGCGTCGCTAATCCATCGTTAATAAATGTAAAAAATACTTTTCTGAAAACATAGCGACGCCAATAAATGCGTCGCTAAATTGGCGCCATCACTGGCGGGAAAAATAATTTTATTTTCTAATAATTGCGTCGCTAAGGCGTCGCAATATTTTTTTAATAATTTAAATTGATTAATAAAAAAGTTATTACATATATTGCGACGCAAGCAGTGCGTCGCAATTATTTTTTAAATATTTTTAAATGAAAATATTTAAATTTATTATAATAATTGCGACGATAAATTGCGTCGCAATTATTTTTTAATATTTTAATTATATGTATTCTAATAATATTGCGATGCATATATTTTGTCGCAATATTTGTTAATATTTTTTTAAACTGTGTCGCTAAGGCGTCGCAAGCTATTTGTTAATATTTATAAATGATTATATTTATAATTAATGTTAATAATTACGACGATAAATGGCATCGCAATTTATTTTATAAAATTTTTAATTACATAAATTTATTTAAAAAACATTGCGAAGATCGGCGACGATCCGACGGTTGCGATCGATCCAAGCCCTGATCCCGATCGGCGACGATCGATCGCGGACCGCGGCAATCGGTCCGATCGGCAAAGATCCGACGGTTGCGATCGATCCAAGCCCTGATCGGCCACGACCTATCTCAGACAGTTGCAATCCGTCCGAGATCGGCGACGACGGTTGCGATCGATCCAAGCCCTGATCCCGATCGGCGATGACCGATCGCGGACCACGGCAATCGGTCCGATCGGCAAAGATCGGTTGCGATCGATCCAAGCCGATCCCGATCGGCCACAACCTATCTCGGACCGTTGCAATCCGTCCGAGATCGGCGACGATCCGACGGTTGCGATCGATCCAAGCCGTGATCCCGATCGGCCACAACCTATCTCGGACCGTTGCAATCCGTCCGAGATCGGCGACGATCCGACGGTTGCGATCGATCCAAGCCCTGATCCCGACGGTTGCGATCGATCCAAGCCCTGATCCTGATCGGCGACGACCGATCGCGAACCGCGGCAATCGGTCCGATCGGCAAAGATCTGACGGTTGCGATCGATCCAAGCCGTGATCCCGATCGGCCATAACCTATCTCGGACCGTTGCAATCCGTCCGAGATCGGCGACGATCCGACGGTTGCGATCGATCCAAGCCCTGATCCCGATCGGCGACGACCGATCGCGGACCGGCAATCGGTCCGATCGGCAAAGATCCGATGGTTGCGATCGATCCAAGCCCTGATCCCGATCGGCCACAACCTATCTCGGACCGTTGCAATCCGTCCGAGATCGGCGACGATCCGACGGTTGCGATCGATCCAAGCCCTAATAAACGATCGGCAACGACCGATCGCGGACCGCGGCAATCGGTCCGATCGGCAAAGATCCGACGGTTGCGATCGATCCAAGCCGTGATCCCGATCGGCCACAACCTATCTCGGACCGTTGCAATCCGTCCGAGATCGGCGATGATCCGACGGTTGCGATCGATCCAAGCCCTGATCCCGATCGATCGATCGATCCCGATCGGCGACGACCGATCGCGGACCGCGGCAATCGGTCCGATCGGCAAAGATCCGACGGTTGCGATCGATCCAAGCCGTGATCCCGATCGGCCACAACCTATCTCGGACCGTTGCAATCCGTCCGAGATCGGCGACGATCCGATGGTTGCGATCGATCCAAGCCCTGATCCCGATCGGCGATGACCGATCGCGGACCGCGGCAATCGGTCCGATCGGCAAAGATCGACGGTTGCGATCGATCCAAGCCGTGATCCCGATCGGCCACAACCTATCTCGGACCGTTGCAATCCGTCCAAGATCGGTGACGATCCGACGGTTGCGATCGATCCAAGCCCTGATCCCGATGGTTGCGATCGATCCAAGCCCTGATTCCGATCGGCGACGACCGATCGTGGACCGCGGCAATCGGTCCGATCGGCAAAGATCCGACGGTTGCGATCGATCCAAGCCGTGATCCCGATCGGCCACAACCTATCTCGGACCGTTGCAATCCATCCGAGATCGGCGACGATCCGACGGTTGCGATCGATCCAAGCCCTGATCCCGATCGGCGACGACCGATCGTGGACCGCGGCAATCGGTCCGATCGGCAAAGATCCGACGGTTGCGATCGATCCAAGCCCTGATCCCGATCGGCCACAACCTATCTCGACCGTTGCAATCCGTCCGAGATTGGCAATGATCCGACGGTTGCGATCGATCCAAGCCCTAATAAACGATCGGCGACGACCGATCGCGGACCGCGGCAATCGGTCCGATCGGCAAAGATCCGACGATTGCGATAGATCCAAGCCCTAATAGACGATCGGCCACGACCTATCTCGACAGTTGCAATCCGTCGAGATCGGCACCGATCGCTATTTAACATAATTAATTTTTTTAAATATATAACGACGCAAAGGGTTGCGTCATATTTTTTTAATATGATAATTATAATCTAAAAAATTAACTTTAATTCTAATAATTACGATGCAACAAGTACGTCGCTATATTAATTTTCCTAATTAATATTTTTGCTTATTACATCGCTAATGCGTCGCTATTTAACATAATTAATTTTTTAAAAACATTGCAACTCACTGTGTTACGTCGTAATTATTTTTTCTCATATTTATAAATTAAAAAAATTTAATTTTATTTAAAATAATTGCGACGCAGATATTGCGTCGCTAAATTAAAAATAATTTTAATTTATTTTCTGGTTTATTGCGTCGCTAATGCGTCGCAAAATTAATTTTAATTTTAATTTATTTAATTTTTTCAAAAATATTGCGACGCAATGGTTGGCGTCGCAATATTTTTTAAAATATTAATATTGTAAAAAATATAATTCCATTTAAATTATATGCGACGCAATTGTTGCATCGCTAAATTAAAAATATTTTTTCTATTTTATAATTTTATTGCGTCGCTAAGGCGTCGCTATTTAAGATATTTAATTTTTTCAAAAACATTGCAACGCACTGTTATGCGTCGCAATATTTTGTAAACTATTTATACTGTAAACAATATAATTTTATTTAAATTATTTGCGACGCATTTGTTGCGTCGCTAAATTAAAAATAATTTTTCTTATTTTCTAATTTATTGCGTCGCTAATGCGTCGCTATTTAATATATTTAATTCTTTTAAAAACATTGCGACGCACTTGTAGGCGTCGCAATGTTTTTTTCTGATAATTAGATTTTATAAAATTTAATTTCATTTCAATTATTTGCGACGCAATTGGTGCGTCGCTAAATAAAAAATAATTTTTCTAATTATCTATTTTATTGCGTCGCTAGTGCGTCGCTATTTAAAATATTTAATTCTATTAAAAACATTGCGATGCAATTATTGCGTCGCAATATTTTTATTGATATTTATATTTCATAAAAAATTAATTTAAAAATATTGCGATGCAATATTTGCGTCGCAATATTAAAAATTTAATTTTTTTTTTCTGGTTTATTGAGTAGCTAATGGGTCGCTAATGCGTCGCAATATTTTGTTGTCACAATGGCGTCGCAAAGAGGTCGCAATTTAGCACGCATTTATGCATCGCTAAATTTGCGTCGCTATTTCAGTATTTTCTTGTAGTGGTCATCTTCACAAAGAGCAAGAGCATCAATCACTTCTTCAATAGATTTATAAATTCAAAGACTACACTCATGGAGTTCATAGATAAGTACGAAGGTGCCTTAAAGAAAAGGTACGGGACAGAAAATGAGAAAGATAATAGGACATTGCAAACGATTGCTTTCGTAACTCTTTTTTCGGTCGATTTTCTCATTGGGATGTTGTAAGTCTCATCTACAGCGTTCGTTTTAAGCATGGATGTCATAGGTTTGTAACTAGGGTATCTTAATAATTCAACTAGAGTGTAGTAGCTCTTTTTTCGGACGATTTCCTCCTTGGGATGTTGCAAGTCTCATCTTCACCGTTCGTTTTAAGCATGGTTGTCTTAGTCGTATATTTGGCTTGTTTTAGCTCTTTTTTGGAGGATTGGAAAGTGCTTATCTCGTCAGCCAAGGAGAGACTCTCGCTTTACTATTACGTACGAATATGCTTGCATGGGCGACAATTGTTTCGAATCGGGGATTGGAACACAGAGTTTGACGAACTTTAGTTTTTCGACTCTCTGCTTATTAATGGTTTTTGTTCCCCAACTCGACGGCTATAAAATGGGGAAATGATGAGTCTTGCTTGCAACCATACGAAGTGTTTCCTTTGTTTGAGAGAGGGAGTTCGGGAAAAATTTTTCAACGTGCCCCACCATATCTATAAGTAATTATGATGAAAATTTTAAATGAATAAAAATTTTCATAGTTGCCAAACTTACTAGTCGTGAACATTATTCGTTTTAGATAATCATCCATCACAGCATCCTATAAAAGCTGTTACGATACCCTAGTTCTCATCTTACGATACCCTAACTTTAAAACGACGACACCGAGCAGAGAATATCAAGGCATGAACTTACGATATCCCATAAAAGCTGTTTCGACACCCTAGTTCTCACTTAATGATACCCTACCTTTAAAACGACGACACCTGAAAGGCTAAAACTTACAACATCCCAGAAAGGCTGTTACGATACCCTAGTTCTTAGCTAACGATACCCTAGCTTTAAAGCGACGACACCCAAGCGGAGACTGTTAAGGTAGAAACTTACAAAATCCCATATTTAGGCTGTTATGATACCCCAATTCTCATGTAACAACATCCTAGCTTTAAGCGACGATACTCGAAAGGTAAAAACTTACAACATCCCAGATTTAGGCTATTATGACACTCTAATTCTCATGTAAGGACACCCTAGCTTTAAAACAACGACACCCGAAAGGCCAAAACTTACGACATCCCAAAAAAGTTGTATGATATCCCAGTTGTAAATTTATGACACTCTAGTTTTAACATTATAACATCCTAGATGAAAACTTAAGAAACTCAGAAGAAAAAAAAGCAAAAGTATAACGATAATATTTCTGACATCCATGTAAAGCACCATGACATCCATATAAAAATTCTACATTTGCATAAATTCTGAAATAGTATTAGTATGAATAAATTACATCAAATTTTTAATCAATGAAGAATAAAAAAATTAAGAACAGTTTGTCACAAACTCGTCGATCTTTTGGTTGAGGCCTTCTCTCAATATCCTCGCTGCTAATTATCATCGGTAATCTCTTATTTCATCTTCCATGAAATCTATCTTTATATCAGGATTGTCCCAACGAGAAAGGAATTCCATGTACTTCAAACAGTAGAGGCCGTAATCCAATGATCCAGCAGGTTGACTTGGGTAATCCGAATTCTCTTCCATCTTCCAATTCATCACCTCTTCCTTATCACAGTATATATGGAATATGTGGCCAAGAATGATATATCATTTCTTCGCATTGGCCTTGTACCTAGCATTGCATTTTAATGAATTCAGGTGGATGAACACATTTCTTTCCATGTCGACAGCAACCAGATGCCAGTGCAACTTTTCCGAGTTAATGATGAAGAAAATAAACCAAAATTGGGCCTTTTCTTCATCAGTTACTCTATCAAATATCGTAGCCCCAGCCATTGCAGTGAGTTCATGAGCAGATAATGAAGAATTCAGACATAAATCGGTTGTCAAAACAGATGCAAAGATGCACTTATGATATCGGTCTGGGTGCTTTGCCCAAGTTTTCATCAAAAACTCCTGCCCAGCATCAATAATCTGCCAATGCAATGTAAACCGATTAATAATATTCTAAAATCAACATCGAGAAAAGGTTTTCTGAGATACTTACATCATCGATTATCATAACTTTGTTAATGAGATCTTGAAGATTTTTTCTTGTAATGGCGCCACCTAATTTATTAGTGTACATGATCTCATCGCTTATTCATTCGCTCTAAAATTTTTTGATAATAATTTAGACATCTTCGATTCTTTGTCGGCCTTTGATGTGCCCACTGTCTTCGACGGCTTTCTAGGATGGGCTGTCTCATAAGAATCTCCTGTGACCTTGGAAGCCTTACGCTTCCTGGGTTCTTTTTAACCCTCTTAATAAACGAAGGCATTCCAAAGAATTGTATGTCCCCCTCATCGCCCTTTGGCACATGGGTGATAATTTTATTATCAGAGGGCATAGTGGTGACAAGTTTATTATCAGAAGGCACAGGGATGATGATTATTTCCTCAGATTTTGGCTCCTCTTGGCCCTCCATAGAATGCCCCTGACCCCTCTTCTCCTCCTCTTTATTTCAATTCCCAGGCTCAGTTTGATAATCCAAGGAATGCCCCTCCTTCCTCTTCTCCTCCTCTGTATTTGCATTCCTAAGCTCAGTTGGACACTCCAAAGAATGCTCCTTCTTCCTCTTCTCCTCCTCTGTATTTGCATTTCCAGACTCAGTTGGACACTCCATGTAATGCTCCTCCTTCCTCTTCTCCTCCTCTGTATTTGCATTCCTAGGCTCAGTTGGACACTCCAAGGAATGCCCCTCCTCTGTCATCTCCTTCCTCTTGTCCTCCTCATTTGTTGCATTGCTCTCCTTTCTGAGCAATGAACTGAGGAGGCTCTCAGCTATGGAAAGCCTATGCCTGACATCGTCGAGTTGATTCTTAATGCACCTCAGTTCAATGCTCAACTCGGCACAGCTTGCATAGCTTTTTATTGGTTCAAGGGATGCTATTGTCTGTGGAGTAAGAAGCCATCACTCTTGTGACATTAGTAGAATAGCTCCCTCCAACTGCAAGGCAAGATGATAAACAAATTAATCTAAAACAAATAATAATAAATTAAGTAAAAAAATATTTATAGAGCAATGGATTATCTTACCAAATCATGAGGCTAAATGTTGGCAACCCGAACAGACTGGACCTTCAATTGGTTGTCATACCACTTTAATAGCCAGGGCAGTTTATTGGGATATGCTGGGGCTCACATTGAAGTATGCTCGAGGAACCATGCCTATTCATGATAATTTTGTGATATAAAAAAATAAAATATTTATAAAAAAATATAATAATGATACTCTTTTTGTATCTCAATAATCCTTATCATCAGCGCTACCGAGCATCCAAACAGGATAGGTTGCCTCCTAACCTTGTTTACTCTATTTGAATGGATCGGCTTCTTGGATCGCAAGCAAGTAACAACTTCTGAAAGAGTCAAAATGATCAACTCCTTGAATACGGAAGCCCATTCGATCCTCTATATTTGAGTTAAGTCATTCAAGTACTGGATGAGATATCATGGACATGTCTGATTAGACTTTGGAGCCAAAAATATGGCAAACATGTAGGCAATTCAAAGTCTGAAAGTGTCCTCAATATCCTCCTGTATCTTGGATGATTGGATTCCATATATTAACTTCTTTAGCCCCTTTTGACGAAGATCTAAACCCTGGCCAAATCGTCTGAATAATCTTCTGTTGAATAATTGGCAAGACGTGTCAATCTTCTTTCCATGAGCTGGAAGATCCAGAATCAGTGCGACTTCGTTGGCACTGAATAAGACCGCCTTGCCATAGAAAATAAACTCCTCGCCTCCATTGTGACATCACATAATATCTGCTAGTAGTCATTCATTGACTAAGAACATCTGCATATCGATGAAGGCACCAAATGGGGTCTTTCGGATAAGTTCTGTATGTTGTGTATTAAACCCCATCTTCCAAACATTCTGAATGTAAACTGTCAGCTTGCAACTATTCTTAAACAACTGGGAAGCCTTTACTACATGGACTGGATTAATTCTCAAGTCATCTGAAACAGATGGAATAAACATATTTGTCAGATTAAGGAAAAAATATATATTTGGTGCTGGGTGCCATTATATCTGAACTAGGGTGTCATAATATTTTGAGAAAGGATGTCATAATATCCGAATAAAGGAATCAATGTGATGTTTACTTCTTCCCGATTCTGTAGCTTCATATGGAACGGTGTTGACCCAATTGAGGATTTTGATGATTAACAAAACTATTTGAGTATAACATTTGAATTTACTAATGATTTTGATTAAGTTTTTCAGATTATAAGTCGATTTAATAATCAAAATCAAGAGTCAAATCAAGTTTTGGTTCGAATCTAATGTCAAGGTAAGATTGCAGACATTAGAATCGACACATGGAATCATAGAGTCGACTCCAGAAAATGGCACAGACTTAGAGTCGACTCCGGGACTGTTAGAGCCGACTCCAACAGAAAAGACAGAACGATGGTTTTTCAGGCCATGACTTAGAGTTGACTCCCGGACTGTTAGAGTCGACTCTAGAAGAATTTTGTGTCGACCCCAGAAAAGTCAGAGACAACTCCAGATCGAGCGGATTAAAGAATTTCGAGTTAGAGCCGACTCCAGAAAAGTTAGGGCTGACTCCAGAATGTCAGACGCGACTCCAGAACTGTCAGAATGGCTCTAAACTTTATCTTTATCTTTTTTAATCCCAACGGCTATTGCTATTTATGGATCTAATCCTTCTTACACTTATTTCTAACGGATAGTTTTAAACTATTTATGGATTAATCGGGATCTATAAGAAGAGGGTTTGCTGCATTCGAACAAGAGGAGACAAGAGAGACAAAAAGAAAAGAATAGAGAGAAATCTGTGAAATCCATTAGAAAATCAATAGAGAAAAGAGGAAAAACTTGTAAAGAAAAAATCATACTGATTCCCCAAAAGAAAAAAGAGATTCCAAGCTTTTGTTGTTCTATTTTGAAGAAATCTCAAGAGAAGAAAGAAGCCTTAGTTTTCTGATCTTCTGAGTCTCAAGAGCATCTTGAAGGAAGATCCATTCAAAGGAAGAGAAGGAAGAAGCCACCAAAATCTGTGAATCAGGCTTTGATTCCTATCCTTTTATTCTTATTTCATTATTGTATATTTGCTCATTGGAGGAGCTGTTTATCTTATAAAAATAAATATTATTTGCTGGGTCAATCTGGTGATTGATTCAGTTGAGGCTGTTAGCCTTGTGCAAGCATTAGCTTGTGGTGATAGGTTTTGTGCTGGTGAGCCTTGAAAACTAGCTGGGTTCGTTGTGCACCCGGGAAAACAACAAGTTCGAGTTGTGAGCTTGCAAAACAACTCTGCTGTAATCAGATTGATTATAGTGTGGACCCAAGAGGTACTTGGTGATAGAGATATAGACTAAAAGATATGCTTTATGTTATGTCTTTACATTTTAATGAGAATTCATTTTGAGCAATGTGTGCCATTTACTATATATATGTGCATGTGTCTAGTATTTACAAAGAGTATTTGATCTAGTGTGTAGAGTATGGCTTACACACAGAAGACTAGATCATCGGTTCTTTTGGAATACAAGTTTATTGTTCACAGTTTTAGATGGAATTGGACACACCATCAGTAGAACTGTAACACAAATTTTTAGTAGGTCTGTCTTGACTACGGGGAATGGTTTATTCTAACTATTTGTGCTAGTACACTTTGTGTGTATTGAACAGGACCCATTTGAGTTAATTATTTTATACTGACTTTATAAAATAATTTAAAACTCATGAATATTATGATTACTTATGCTCTTAATCCGAATTCTATTTCTAGATACGTGTATGTAGTGATTATTGCTTTGATTACACATAGAGTGAGATTCTAGATGAGTCAATTAACTCAATGGGTTGGGCAATAACATTATATATATGGTGAATATTAATAGTTGAAGGAATCCATGTTCTGTTAATTTGGATTGATGATATCCCCTTGAGAAAGCTTATAAGTTTTGATTGTATCAAATCTTGCAAGTGGATTTTGAATCCGATACATCAAATAAGTTAAGTGGATAAGTCTCAAGGATAATAACAGCCAATTAAATTATATTATCAGTAATTAAATTTAATTGGTGGATATCTGTTATCTTAACGTGGGGAGATAATAAGTATTTAATATTAAGGCTCGAAAATATAAATTTGAATGTGATTAGGAGTACAATTATGATTCTTTAGTGGAATGAATTGTAATTTACGTAATTGAATCCTAACCCGGGATAGGATTAGGAGATTTAATTACGTGGGAAGTCCTTTTCATATTTGCCTATTGGTCCCTGTTGTAGCCCTATAAATACCTCTCAGTTGGTTGCTAGGGTTAACGTTTTTGAGGAAAAAGAAAAATAAGAAACCCTAGGTCGGCCGAGAGATCCCACCATCTTGTGAGAGAAGGAAGGTATTTTCGGAAATACGGCGGAAGGCTAAAAGGTTGAGGTCGAGCAATCAAATCAAACTGTTCCAACATTCAAGTCTGAAGGTATGATCTTATACTCATAGATTAGAACGGTAAAAGTTTTTTGTATTACTCATATATGCTATAGCCGTGATCTTGGGGGTATTCCGCGCTCCCCAACACTTGGGAGTGGACGTAGGTGTAGGTACACCGAACCACTATAAAATCTTCTGCATTTGCCGTGATTGTCTCTTTATCTTTAACTCTTCACTTGTGCTTGTTTTATTTTAATTTGTGTGAATCTAAGTTTTTATTTCCGCTGGGGGTTATTTTTCAAAAGAGTTTAAATTTTTGAAAAACCCAATTCACCCCCCCTCTTGGGTTGCTATCTGGACCAACAATTGGTATCAGAGCTAGTGCTCATTTGATTTGATCTAACGATCAAGAGTCAAAGATCCACATGGCAACTCAAGCTGGTTCGTCTTTTTCTGAAGGCCAATCTACTAATAGACCACCCTTATTTAATGGTTCAAACTATGGTTATTGGAAGGCTAGAATGAAAATTTTCATTCAAACACTTGACTATGATCTATGGAGTATTATAGTCAATGGACCACACACACCCACTGTTAGAGTTAATGGCATGGAGATTCCTAAACTGGAAACGGAATGGGATGAACATGATAAAAAATTGGCACAAATGCCAAAGCAATGAATGTTTTATACTGCTCATTAGATGCAAATGAATTCAATTGCATATCTATTTGCATTTCTGCTAAGAAAATCTGGGATAGACTTGAGGTTACCCATGAGGGAACAAATCAAGTCAAGGAATCCAAGATTAACATGCTAGTTCATAAGTATGAATTGTTTAAAATGGATGCATGTGAATCTATTGCTGATATGTTTACAAGATTTACTGATATAGTTAATGGTTTAAAAAGTCTTGGTAAATCTTATGATAATTCTGATATTGTGAGAAAGGTTTTGCGTTCCTTGCCTAGGACTTGGGAAGCTAAAGTGACTGCAATACAAGAGGCAAAGGATCTAAGTACCCTACCCCTAGAAGAATTATTGGGATCCTTGATGACTCATGAGCTTCAAATTAAGCAACATATTGATGATGATGAGTCAAAGAAGAAGAGGACTATGGCTCTTAAGATTTTTGATTATATGGAAGAGCCTCATGAATCTGAAGATGAAAGTGATGATGAGGACATGGCACTCATCACAAAGAAATTTAAAAGATTCATGAAGAAGAAGAAGTTTGAAAAGAAAAAGCCCTTTGCAAGAAAAGATGAGGACAAGGGCAAAGAAAAAGTAGTTATTTGCTTTGAATGTAAAAAGTCGGGTTATTTTAAATCTGAATGCCCTCAACTAAAGAAAGGCACCCGAAAGTTCAAAAAGAAGGCAATGATGGCCACATGGAGTGATTCGGAAAGCTCAAGTTCCAAAGAGGAAGAAAAGAGTGAAATGGCCAATCTATGCTTCATGGCAAACAATGATGAGGTAAGTCTGAGTTTTCTTGATAACTTTACTTTCGATGAATTGCATAGTGCTTTTTATGAATTAATGGATGATTTTGCGAACCTAAGTTCAAAGAACAAATATTTAAAAACTCAAATGCAAAAACTATCCTTAGAAAATGAAAAGCATGTTGTAGAGAACTTTTGATAAAAGAAAATGAAAGTTTGAAAAATGAAGTTGATAGACTTAAGCCTATTGTTGATAAATTCATTCTAAGCTCTATCAAACTTAATATGATTTTGAAAAATCAAAAAGCTATTTTTGATAAAGCTGGATTAGGATATAATCCGCTTAAAAAGCAAAAATCTTTGAAGAATATTTTTATACATGCTGAAAAATTATCAAATATTACTTGTTTTAAATGTGGAAACAAAGGACATAAATCATATATGTGTAAATCTTCATATAATAAGAGAAAGATGATTTAGGTTCCCAAAGAAACAATATTTAATGCATCTAACCATGAAGGACCTAAAATTAAGACATGAATTTTTGCAGGAGTGTCTTGCAGCCATCAGACTGAAAAGAAAATGGTACCTAGATAGTGGTTGCTCAAGACACATGACGGGTGACAAAGATCAATTCATCACCCTTGAATCAAAAAGAGATGGAGTAGTTACTTTTGGTGATAATGGTCAAGGCCATATCATGGGTATTGGAAAGATTCAAATTACTCCATCTACTCATATTGATAATGTTTTATATGTCGATGACTTAAACATAATCTGATAAGTATTAGCCAACTGTGTGACAAAGGTTTCAAGGTTTTCTTTGAAGCTTCTGTTTGCACTATTACTAATCCCATTGATAACAGCATTATTCTTGTTGGTAAACGTTATGGCAATGTGTACTTAATTGATTTGAGTAATTTATCTTCAAGTAATCATTGCTTAGTTGCTAATACAGCTAAGATGAATGAGATTGGTTGGCTATGGCACCGTAGATTAGGTCATGCAAGCACACACCTAATTTCTAAATTATTGAAAATGGATCTAGTTAAAGGTATTCCTAGCTTAAATTTTAAAAATAATCGAATATGTGATGCATGTCAATTTGAAAAACAAACAAGAACTTCTTTCAAATCTAAGAATGTTGTTTCAACTACTAGGCCACTAGAGCTACTACACATGGACCTTTTTGGACCTACTAGAACCATAAGTCTAGGAGGAAAGAAATATGTCTAGTGATAGTAGATGATTACTCTAGATTCACTTGGGTAATGTTTTTGGCTCACAAAGATGAGACTTTCTCAATATTCTTGAAATTCATTAAGAAAGTCACTAATGAGAAAAATACTACCATAGTGTCTATTAGAAGTGATCATGGAACTGAATTTAAAAATCACTTATTTAAAAATTCTGTTTTGAAAAAGGCATACATCATAACTTTTCAGCACCTAGAACATCGCAACAAAATGGAGTTGTAGAAAGAAAGAATAGGACTTTAGAAGACATGGCCCGTACCATGCTATGTGAAAGCCAACTTCCAAAATATTTTTGGGCGGAAGCTATAAATAGCATGTTACATCCTAAATAGAGCCCTGATTAGCCTATCCTTAAGAAGACTCCCTATGAACTATGGCACAATAGGAAACCAAATTTAAGTTATTTTCATGCATTTGGTTGTAAATGTTTTATTCATAACAATGGTAAGGATAATCTTGGAAGTTTGATGCAAAGTCTGATGAAGGTATTTTCCTAGGATATTCTACATCTAGCAAAGCATATAGAGTATTTAATAAGAAAAGCTTAGTTGTAGAAGAATCATTCATATAGTGTTTGATGAGTCTTTAGCATCAAGTTCAGATAAAATTGATGATGAGGAAGATACATCTTTGATTGAAAGAGATATTGAAAAATTAAATGTATCTTCAGATCAAGAACCTGAAGTTAAGGATGATAACTCACCTAAGGATGATGGTATTGATACTATTCAGAATGATAAAGATCTACCTAGAGATTGGAGATATGCTTATGGTCATCCTAAGGACCTAATCATAGGTGATCCATCTCAAGGTGTAAGGACTAGATCATCAATGAGAGATATCAATAATCATCTTGCATTTGTATCTCATATAGAACCTAAAACTATAGAGGAAGCTGAGAAAGATAGTTATTGGATGTTAGCAATGCAGGAAGAGTTAAACCAATTCACTAGGAACCAAGTTTGGACCCTAGTAGACAGACCTAAAAACCCTATAATAGGATCTAAATGGGTTTTTAGAAATAAATTGGATGAAAATGGATTGGTAATTAGAAATAAGGCTAAATTAGTTGCAAAAGGTTATAATCAAGAAGAAGGTATAGATTTTGATGAAACTTTTGCACCTGTTGCTAGATTAGAAGCCATTAGGCTACTACTTGCATTTGCATGTCATATGAATTTCAACTTATTTCAAATGGATGTTAAAAGTGCATTTCTAAATGGTTTATAAATGAGAAGTTTATGTTGAACAACCTCCCAGGTTTTGAAGATCATGAATTTCCAAACCACGTCTTCAAACTACACAAAGCACTTTATGGTTTAAAGCAAGCACCTAGAGCTTGGTATGATAGATTAAGTAAATTTTTAATTGAAAATGACTTTTAGAGAAAATGTTGATAAAACCTTATTTTTGAAAAGAAAAGAAAGGATTTATTAATTGTTCAAATTTACATTGATGACATTATATTTGGTGCTACTAACAATCTCCTTTGTCAAGAATTTGCTAAGTAATGCAGGGAGAATTCGAGATGAGCATGATGGGAGAACTAAACTTCTTCCTTGGACTTCAAATCAAACAAGAGAAAGCGGGGATTTTCATTAACCAAACAAAGTACACAAAGAAATACTCAAGAAATTTGGTATGGAATCTGCTAAACCTCTTGGTATGCCAATGAGTCCCTCATGCAAGCTGGACAAAGATGAAGAAGGTAAGAAAGTAGATCAGAAGCATTACAGAGGTATGATCGGATCACTTCTTTACCTAACTGCAAGTAGGCCAGATATCATATTTTCTGTTTGCTTATGTGCAAGATATCAATCTAATCCTAAAGAATCACATTTATTTGCTGTTAAAAGAATCTTTAGATACTTAAATGGAACTAAAAATGTAGGATTATGGTATTCTAGAGACTCAACCTTAAAATTGATTGCTTATTCTGATTCTGACTATGCTGGTTGTAAATTAGATAGAAAGAGTACAAGTGGGGCATGCCAACTTTTAGGAAGTAACTTAATCTCTTGGTTTAGCAAGAAGCAAAATTCGGTTGCATTATCCACTGCTGAGGCAGAGTATGTTGCAGCTGGAAGTTGCTGTGCTCAAATCCTTTGGATTAAGCGACAACTTGAAGATTATGGTATCACACTTGATAAAATTCCTATTAAATGTGATAATACTAGTGCTATTAATCTAACTAAAAATCCAATTCAACATTCAAGAACTAAACACATTAAATTAGACATCACTTTATTAGAGAACATGTAACTAACAAAGATGTTTGTCTTGAATATGTTAATACTAATGATCAATTAGCTGATATTTTTACCAAACCTTTGAGTGAGGAAAGATTTTGTTATCTTAGAGGAGAATTAGGAGTTTGTGATCCTTTAGAATGATTTTCTGAAACTCTTAAGGACAACAACTATCTAGACTTCATTAATTTCTTAAAATCCTCTATGTCCAATAAGGAAATTTATCTAGAAATTTGATTCATTGTTTCCCCAATTGTTAAGGAACACTTATCTAGAGTTTGATGATTAATTTGATTAGTTTCAGATCCTTGAAATTTGAATTTTTCTCTGAAAATGTTGTGGAGTCGACACCTGCATTTGTGGAGTCGACACCTTCATATTTTGATGTTCTGTCTGGGCAATTAGAGCCGACTCTGGCTTCTGTAGAGCCGACTCTAATTTGGGCTGACAGATTCTCTGGTTCGGAGCCGACACCTCGTTTTCGGGAGTCGACTCTAAGTGAACTAGGTCAAAATAAAAAGGGCGGAGTCGACCCCAAACGAAACCTATCGTCTCCTAAACCTTTTCAAAACCGTTCCAAACCGAGTTCAATCCCTCCAAATCCTCCAAATCTCTCAATAACTCATTCCAATCGAATCCATGGCTCCCAAAAGGTGCTATCATTGGTGGTTCGACTGTTTCGATGAAGCGCCATTCAAATCGGAGGCAAACTTCGTCATCTTCTTCATCTGCCACTCAAGATGACTCTCCACCCTCACCATCTTCTCCACGAGTTGACCAATTAGCGGGTAAGGCCATTACTACCGAAAGAAAAGTAGATTTTGACTTTTTTGCTTCGGAGGGCTTTGCTATTGGGCATTTGTTGAAGGAAATGGGTTGGAAAAAAGTCTGTTCTTTGGATGTCCCTACATACCCTGCCCTCGTGAGAGAATTTTATAATGATTTTGTAGAGGAGAGGGAGGCTTAGTGAGTGTTGTAAGAGGAACTAAAGTAATTATCACAGCCGAGTCTCTTGGAAATCTATTGGAGATGCCTACCATTGGTTTAGTTGAATATCAACATGAAGACAGAGGAGGTGCCCTATCAAGGATGTTAGGGAGAGAAGTTTCTGAGTTTGAAGAAATCTTGGCCAATCAACTTAATTTGGAACTCAGATTACTTCACAATATTTGTGGAAGAATTTTATTTCCTAAAATCGGAAGGTTTGAATATGTCTCGGAGCGAGACATCTTATTGATAGACTGTATTCTCACTGGAAGACCTGTTAATCTTGCCGGTATGATGATTGGTTATATGGCAGAAGCAGCAACTAAGAAAAGATCAACACTGCCATATGGTATGATACTAACCTTAGTCTTTAGAAGCCAAGGTGTACTTATAATGGATAATGAGCCACTAAGAAAATTAAGGCATACAGATTACTATAGTGTCTCTACAATTCACCGGATGGGCTTCAAAAAAATGAAAATTGGATAAAAAGAGGACAAGAAACCAGAGCTGAAGAGGTTAGAGTTGAGGAGGTTAGAGGAGAGGATATTCCTGAACCATCTGCTGGACCTTCTTCTGCTGGACCATCTACTGCTGGACCCTCAGTGGCTGGACCTAGCACTCACCTCCACATCAGTCAGCATTGGCATCTGGAAGATTTTCTGAGGAGCAAATAGGTCAGCTCAGAGCTTTACTGGCTGAGTATGATAGTCAAAGGACAAATGATATGTGTCAGTTGAGAGAGGAGTTCAATCAGTTGAAGGAAGAGATCAATTCAAGGCTTGACATGATTTCTTTTTCCATTAGCAATTCCGTAGAATCCTTTAGCACTGATCTTCATAAGATTTTTGAAAGGATGGAAGGCATTGCAGACGGTTCTGGAACTTATCTTCATGCTACCAGTCAACTAAAGAAAGATATCGATCGCCGTTTCTCAAATTGAAGCTTGTCTTGAAAGTTTTAAGAAGACTCAAAAAGATGATATTATGGAAATGATTGGACATTTAAAGAAAATTATGTATAAGCATATTTGATTTTGATATCCTATCCTAGGTTGTATCTTAGGATTTCTTGCTTTCTTGCTTTAATAGCATGTATCTAGGAATTACATACTTAAATATGTCACTTTACTGAAACACATGTAATGAATCTTGCTTTGGAATACAATTACACTTTTATTTCAAATTTGTCTATGATTGATTGATTGAATTTCAATGAATGAGTTTACTATCTTTATGATTAATTGAACCAACAACCCCGCTCTGATAATTCTTTTATTGTATTTAAAATTCACTTATTGCTGATAACAAAAAAGGGGGAGAGATAATTGATATGCATATAAGAGAAAGAAAGAAAATAAAGAATAATTTTGAGATGAAGAGATTCTAATAATTCAATTGAATTCAGTTTATCTACATAGGGGGAGTTATTCAATGCAGGGGGAGCTTAATAATTTTTTCCATATAAAAGTTAAATCATCTTGATTGATGTCGTATCTTTTTTGATTCATTTTGAATATTGGCATCAAATTCTCTGTTAGGAAGTTCTAAAGCTTTAACAATGTCTATAATTCTTAATTCAAATAATTTTTAATGCATATACTCAAAGTTTTTGTCATCATCAAAAAGGGGGAGATTGTTGACCCAATTGAGGATTTTGATGATTAACAAAACTATTTGAGTATAACATTTGAAGTTACTAATGATTTTGATTAAGTTTTTCAGATTATAAGTTTGATAATCAAAATCAAGAGTCAAATCAAGTTCTGGTTCGAATCTAATGTCAAGGTAAGATTGCAGACATTAGAGTCGACACATGGAATCGCAGAGTCGACTCCGAAAAGGCACAGACTTAGAGTCGACTCCGGGACTGTTAGAGCCGACTCCAACAGAAAAGACAGAACGATGGTTTTTTCAGGCCACGACTTAGAGTCGACTCCCGGACTGTTAGAGTCGACTCCAGAAGAATTTTGTGTCGACCCCAGAAAAGTCAGAGACGACTCCAGATCGAGCGGATTAAAGAATTTCGAGTTAGAGCCGACTCCAGAAAAGTTAGAGCCGACTCCAGAATGTCAGACACGGCTCCAGAACTGTCAGAACGACTCTAAACTTTATCTTTATCTTTTTAATCCCAACGGCTATTGCTATTTATGGATCTAATCCTTCTTACACTTGTTTCTAACGGATAGTTTTAAACTATTTATGGATTAATCGGGATCTATAAGAAGAGGGTTTGCTGCATCCAAAAGAAGAAAGAGAGACAAAAGAAAAGAATAGAGAGAAATCTTGAAATCCATCAGAAAATCAAAGAGAAAGAGGGGAAAACTTGTAAGGAAAGATCATACTGATTCCCCAAAAGAAAAAGAGAGATTCCAAGCTTTTGTTGTTCTATTCGAAGAAATCTCAAGAGAAGAAAGAAGCCCTAGTTTTCTGATCTTCTGAGTCTCAAGAGCATCTTGAAGGAAGATCCATTCAAAGGAAGAGAAGGAAGAAGCCACCAAGATCTGCGAATCAGGCTTTGATTCCTATCCTTTTATTATTGTTTCATTATTGTATATTTGCTCATTGGAGGAGCTGTTTATCTTGTAAAAAAATATTGTTTGCTGGGTCAATCTGGTGATTGATTCAGTTGAGGCTGTTAGCCTTGTGCAAGCATTAGCTTGTGGTGATTAGGTTTTGTGCTGGTGAGCCTTGAAAACCAGCTGGGTTCGTTGTGCACCCGGAAAACAACAAGTTCGAGTTGTGAGCTTGCAAAACAACTCTGCTGTAATCAGATTGATTATAGTGTGGACCCAAGAGGTACTTGGGAGTGGACGTAGGTGTAGGTACACCGAACCACTATAAAATCTCTGTGTTTGCCGTGATTGTCTCTTTATCTTCAACTCTCTATTTGTGTTGTTCTGTTTTAATTTGTGAATCTAAGTTTTTATTCCGCTGGGGGTTATCTTTCAAAAGAGTTTAAATTTTAAAAACCTAATTCACCCCCCCTTTGGGGTTGCTATCTGGACCAACAAACGGAACTTAAAGGAGTCACAT
>UESW01004003.1:0-128166 GCA_900491605.1 Calamus simplicifolius
GCAAGGCTCAGAAACTCTCGGCACAGGGGCTCTCTCACCAAGGTGTCCTTTCCTATCCCACTGTCCATTCACTTTAGCAAAACCCATCCGATGCAATGTTGCCAAACTATAGTAGTCGGTGTGCCTCAGGTTCTTAGATGGTTCATTCTCTTGAATTACAACCCCTTGGCTCTTGAAAACCATAGTAAGCACCATGCCATACGGTAGGGATGATCTTCTCCTCCCTCCAGCTTCCGCCATATAAAATATCATCATAGCTGCAAGGTTGATTGGCTATCCAGTCAAAACACTATCCATAACAACAATGTCTTGCTCCGAGACATACTCAAACCGACCGGTCTTTGGAAACAGAATTCTACTGCAAATGTTGTGTAATAATCTCAATTCCAAAGGTAATTGATTAGCCCTTATCTCCTCAAACTCAGTCACTTCCCTTCCTAACATTCTTGAAAGAGCCGCTGACCTATCACTGTGCATGTCAGCTGCTAAACCGGTAATTGAGATGCTAAGAAGGTTTCCAAGCTTTTGAAAGGTAAGGTGAATCCTCTTATTTCTTACTGAGCTAACTAAACCGCCATCACCTCTAGCCAAATTAAAATAAAATTCTTTTACTAAGGCTGGATAAGTGGGAACATCTAGAGAGCAGAGCTTATCCCAACCCATTTCCTTTAATTGCCTACCGATTGAGAAACCCTCAATTTCAAACAGATCAAAATCAATCTTTCTCCCCATTGTGATAACCCTCCCGGATAAGGTATCTACCTGAGTGGAAGAGGTGTTGGGGTTGTCTGAATTCATGGACGAATCACTGCTTGGAGTCAGCTCACGAGCGGGACAACGCGCGGACCGTTTTCCCGTGGTCACCGGCGCTCCAATCACTGATTCCCTCCTTTTGGGTGCTATTAGATCTTTGGAAGTTTCGATTTGGATGGAATTAGAGGTGGGGAAGTTTTGGAAGAATTTTGGAGGAGTTTGGTTAGGATTTGAGAAGTTATGAAATGACGAGGTGTTGACTCTGCCCTAATAAAAATCAATTTTAGAATCCCAGGTGTCGACTCCCGCAAAGTCGGGTGTCGACTCCAAATCGCTAACACAGTCAGCACTCAACTGGAGTCGGCTCCACTTATATGGGTATCGGCTCCAAGGTCAAGGACCGAGAGCGACACAGTCAGAGGTGTCGACTCCTCATTCTGAGGTGTCGACTTCAAAGACAGTTTCAGAAAAAAATTGAGATTCAAATGACTGAAACTTGTCAAAAAGAGTTCAATAAAAATTTCAAAAAATCTTTGAAATATCAAGGATCAAATAGCTCAAATGACTAGATAATTTGTCCTTAAAATTGTGAGAGGATTTTCAAGAAATTTATAGAAATCTAGATTCTCATTCCTTAGGGTTTCAAAATCACTCTAAAGGGTCACATATTCCTAATTCACCTCTAAGATAACAAAATCTCTCTTCACTCAAGGGTTTTGTAAATATGTCAGCTAATTGTTCCTCTGTATTAACATATTCAAGACAGATTTCATTATTAGCTACATGTTCTCTTATGAAATGATATCTAATTTCAATGTGTTTTGTTCTTGAATGTTGAATTGGATTTTTAGTCAAATTTATTGCACTCGTGTTATCACATTTAATTGGTGTTTTATCAAGGGTTATGCCATAATCTTCAAGTTGCCTCTTAATCCAAAGGATTTGAGCACAGCAACTTCCAGCTGCAACATACTCTGCTTCAGCAGTAGATAATACAACCGAATTTTACTTTCTGCTAAACCAAGAGATTAAGTTACATCCTAAGAACTGACATGCACCACTTGTGCTTTTTCTATCTAATTTACATCCAGCATAGTCAGAATCAGAATATGCAATTAAATTTAAAGTTGAGTCTCTAGAGTACCATAAACCTACATTTTTAGTTCCACTTAAATATCTTAAAATTCTTTTTACAGCAATTAAGTGAGATTCTTTAGGTTCAGATTAAAATCTACACATAAACATACTGCAAACATAATATCTGGTCTACTAGCTGTTAAGTAAAGAAGAGATCCAATCATACCTCTATAATGTTTTTGATCTACTTTCTTACCATCTTCATCTTTGTCCAATTTGCACGAAGGACTCATAGGAGTTCCAAGTGGCTTGATTGACTCCATTCCAAACTTCTTGAGCAGTTCTTTTGTGTATTTGGCTTGATTGATGAAAATTCCTTCTTTACTTTGTTTGATTTGAAGTTCTAGGAAGAAGTTAAGTTCTCCCATCATACTCATTTCAAACTCACCCTGCATCAACTTAGCAAATTCTTGACATAACAAGTTGTTAGTAGCACCGAATACGACATATATTTGTACTACTAATAAATCTTTATCTTTTCTTTTCAAAAATAATGTTTTATCAACATTTCCTCTTACAAAATTATTTTTAATTAAAAATTTACTTAATCTTTCATACCAAGCTCTAGGTGCCTGTTTCAAACCATATAGTGCTTTGTGTAATTTAAAAACATGATTTGAAAATTCATGATCTTCAAAACCAGGTGGTTGTTCAACAAACACTTCCTCATTTATAAATCCATTTAAAAATGCACTTTTAACATCCATTTGAAATAAATTGATATGCATATGACATGCAAATGCAAGTAATAATCTAATTGCTTCAAGTCTAGATACAGGTGCAAAAGTTTCATCAAAATCAATTCCTTCTTCTTGATTATATCCTTTTGCAACTAATCTAGCTTTGTTTCTAATTACTATGCCATTTTCGTCTAATTTATTTTTAAATACCCATTTTGATCCTATAACAGAATGATCTTTAGGTCTTTCTACAAGAGTCCAACATTATTCCTAGTAAATTGATTTAATTCTTCTTGCATAGCTAACATCCAATTATTATCTTTTTCTGCTTCTTCAATAGTTTTAGGTTCAATTTGAGATACAAATGCAAGATGATTATTGATGTTTCTCATTGATGATCTAGTTCTTACTCCTTGAGATGGATCACCTATAATTAATTCTCTTAAATGACCATAGGCATATCTCTAATCTCTAGGTAGATCTATATCATTATGATTTGCATCAACAATCAACACTAGGAGAATCATTATCTTTAGCTTCTTGTCCATGATCCGAAGATACATCTATATTCAGTTTTTCAATATCTCTTTCTAGAATGTTTGTATCTTCCTCATCATCAATCTTTTCAGAACTTGATGCTAAAGATTTATCAAAAATTACATGAATAGATTCTTCTACAATTAAGTTTCTCTTGTTAAATACTCTATAGGCTTTACTAGATGTTGAATATCCTAAGAAAATGCCTTCATCAGATTTTGCATCAAATTTTCCTAGATTATCTTTGCCATTATTATGAATGAAACACTTACAACCAAATGTATGAAAATAACTTATGTTTGGTTTTCTATTATTCCATAGTTCATAAGGTGTTTTCTTAATGATTGGCCTAATTAGAGCTCTATTAAGAATGTAGCATGCCGTGTTTATATCTTCCGCCCAAAAGTATTTTGGTAGGTTGCTTTCACATAGCATGGTACGGGCCATGTCTTCTAAGGTTCTATTTTTTCTTTCAACTACTCCATTTTGTTGCGGTGTTCTAGGTGCAGAAAAATTATGATGAATGCCATTTTCTATGCAAAAGTTTTCAAATAAATGATTTTCAAATTCAGTGCCATGATCACTTCTTAGAGACACTATGGTGTTGTTTTTCTCATTTGTGACCTTCTTGAAGAATTTCAGAAATAATGAAAAGGTCTTATCCTTATGAGCTAAAAATAATACCCAAGTGTATCTAGAATAATCATCTACAATCACAAGACCATATTTCTTTCCTCCTAAACTTATGGTTCTAGTAGGTCCAAAAAGATCCATGTGAAGTAGTTCAATTGGCCTAGAAGTGGAAACAATATTTTTAGTTTTGAAAGAATTTCTAGTTTGTTTTCCAAATTGACATGCATCACAAATTTTATTATTTTCAAAATCTAGTTGTGGAAGTCCTTTTACTAAATCCATTCTAATTAATTTTGAAATAAGGTGTGTGCTTGCATGACCTAATCTACGATGCCACAACCAACCAATCTCATTCATATTAGCATTATTAGCAACTAAGCAATGATTACTAGTAGACAAATTGTCTAAATCAATCAAGTATACATTGCCATTTCTATTTCCAATAAAAACAATGCTATTATCAATGGGATTAGAAACTGTGCATATAGAAGATTCAAATGATACTTTAAAACCTTTATCACATAATTGACTAATGCTAATTAAATTGTGTTTCAAACCATTAACATATAAGACATTTTCAATATATGTAGAGGGAGTTATTTGAATGTTACCAAACCCCAAGATTTGGCCTTTGCCATTATCACCAAATGTAACTACTCCTCCTCTTTTGCTTTCAAGGGTGATGAATTGATCCTTATCACCGGTCATGTGCCTTGAGCAGCCACTATCGAGATACCACTTTCGCTTTGATCTTTTGGCCGCAAGACACTCCTGCAAAAATAATTAAGTCTTATATTTAGGAACCCAAGCCTTCTTGGGTCCTTCATGGTTAGTAGCATAAAAGACTGTTCCTTTGGGACCCATATCTTCTTTCCTTTATTATTTAACTTCTTGTCAATTTTCTTAAAATTGCATTCAAAAACTTTGTGTCCCTTCTTGTTATAGTAATGACATGTAACATTATCATTGTTTTGTTCCTTTCTAAAAAAGTTTTTGATAAATTTTGCTTTAAGTTAGGTCTATAACCTAAACCAGCCTTATCATATACAGCTCTTTGATTACTTAACAATAAATTAAGTTTTTCAGAACTATAAGTGAATTTATCAATAATATTTTTATATTTATCAACTTCCTTCTTTAGTTTATCATTTTCATTGGAAATTGATTCTTTTTCTTTTGACAGATTTTTATTTTCAGATTTCAGCACTTTAGTTTCATTATTAAGATTTTCTTTTTCTTTAATGAAAGTTAAATTTTTATTTTTCAAAAACTTATATTTCTTTTTCAAAA
This sequence comes from Calamus simplicifolius, assembly GCA_900491605.1. Classification (NCBI taxonomy): domain Eukaryota; kingdom Viridiplantae; phylum Streptophyta; class Magnoliopsida; order Arecales; family Arecaceae; genus Calamus; species Calamus simplicifolius. The sequence goes on from UESW01004003.1 coordinate 5,031, forward strand.
CTTTGAAATCACCAAAAGTTCATTAAAAGCATCAAACAGTTCATCAAAAGCAAAGTCATCACAAGGATTTTCGGAACTTACCTCACTGTCGTCATTTGCCATAAAGCAATGTTTGCAACTTCCTTTTGATCTTCCTCTGAAGAAGATTCATCACTATCACTCTAGGTTGCAACATATGCTTTCTTCTTCTTCTTAAAAGTCTTTTTCAGTTGAGGACAGTCATATCTATAATGCCCCGGTTTCTTACATTCATAGCAAATCAAGGGCTCTTTCTCTTTGTCCTTGTCCTTATCTTTTTCTTTTTCTCCTTCCATCTTAGCTCTAAATTTCTTTTTGTGGAAGGGTTTCTTTCTCCTCATGAATTTTTTGAATTTTCTTGCTAGAAGAGCTGTATCATCATCATCATCATCATTTTCACTACAGCTCTCCTCACTTTCAGCAGCCTTAAGAGCTATGGTCTTTTTCTTTTCACATCCTCTTCCATGTGCTGCTTCATGATCAATTCATGGGTCATTAGGGATCCTAGAAGCTCATCTAAGGGTAAGGTATTGAGGTCCTTTGCTTCTTGATTGCTGTCACCTTCGCTTCCCACGTTCTTGGAAGTGACATGAGAATTTTACGAACAAGTTAAGAGTTAGAATATGTTTTGCCTAAACTTTTCAAACCATTTACAATATCAGTAAATCTAGTGTACATGCATGCTATAGTTTCAGTTTGTTCCATACTAAATAATTCATATTTGTGCACTAGAATATTGATCTTAGATTCTTAAACTTGATTGGTACCCTCATGGGTAACCTCTAATCTATCCCAAATCTCTTTTGCAAAATTACATGTAGAGATTCTATTAAATTCATTAGCATCTAAAGAACAATATAAGATATTCATGGCCTTAGCATTGAGCTGTGCCATTTTCCTATCATTATCATTCCAATCCATTTCGGGTTTCGGAACAATAGTGCCATCAACAATGTGTGTGGGTGTACTAGGTCCATTAATTATAACACTCACAATTCATAATCAGAAGCTTGAATGAATATTCTCATTCTTGCTTTCCAATATGAATAGTTGGAACAATTAAATAGGGGAGGTCTATTCGTAGAATGACCTTCGGCAAATGATCCAACATGAGCTGCCATTTGGATCTTTAGCTCTTGATCGTGTGATCAAAATCTAATGAGCACTTGCTCTGATACCAATTGTTGGCCCAGATGACAACCCAAGAGGGGGGGTGAATTGGGTTCTTTAAAAAAAAAATTTAACCTCTAAATAGAAATTGTTTGCTTAAGATGAATGAAAGTAAATGCAATGCAAATATAAAGCACAATCAATGAGATAGAGATAAAGATAGAGATAGAGACAATAGAAGCATGGCAAACACAAAGATTTTGTAGTGGTTCGGTGTATCCAACACCTACGTCCACTCCCAAGATCCACTTGGGTCCACACTATAATCTCCTCGATTACAGTCGAGTTGTTTTACAAGCTCACAACCCAAACTTGTTGTTTTACCTGGGATCACAACGAACCCAGCCGATTTTTCGGGCTCACCAGCACACAACCCTAACCTTAAGCTAATCTAGCTTGACCCGAGGTATACAACCTCCACTAGTTCAATCCCTTTGATTGAACTATGCACAAACAAAAAGAATATAGTTTTTCAAAGATACACAACTCCTCAATGAGAAAATATTCAAAAATAAGTAAACAAGTTTAGAAAAGCCTGATTTGAAGTTGTTTGGCTTTGAGCTTTTCTTCTTTTCCTCTTCTCCCTTTGGAATGATGAATCAAGCCTCAACTTTAATCCCTCACAGTCGTTGCAGTTGAGAAGATTGAAAATGGAAGAAACAGAGCTTTTACTTCAATTTGGGAAATTCATCGATTTTTTGATTTGAACGCCTTGGATTCCTCTTTGAGCTTTTTGGAGTGGAAGGATTTGAGTTTGAAGGTTTTTCTCTTGGATTTCAGACTCAAGGTTTCTTGGATTTTTGATTTGAAATATTTCTCTTTTCCGTTCTCTTTTTTTTCTCTTTTTTAAACGGGTGTTTTTTCTCCTTTTTATAGATTTACTTCAATCTATTTTTAGGATGAAACTAGCCGTTGGAGTGTACCTGGAAATAAAATATATCCGTTAGAAATTAGTTAAAAAGGAAATATTACCGTTAGAGCTGATCTGGCATTTTAAATTTTCGTCCCAGTCAGGTTAGAGTCGGCTCCAACTTTTCAGGTGTCGGCTCCAGATCGTTTTACCAAAAATAGAAATTTTTGAGTTCGTTGAGGAGTCGACTCCGAAAAAGTAAGTGTCGGCTTGCCATCGTCAGGTGTCGGCTCCCGAATACTGTAGGTGTTGGCTCCAGGATGCTAAAAAAATAAGCGTTCTGTCCCCGCATCGGAGTTGGCTTCAGACACTGTAAGTGTCGACTCCGAAACTCTAGGTGTCGACTCGAAACTCTAGGTGTCGACTCCGGATTGTATCAAAAATTAGATTAAAATTGAATTGGCCATGGGGTCGGCTCCAGGTTTTCTAGGTGTCGACTCCAAGCTCTGAAACTTTGAAATCTCTGATTTGTATTTGATTCAAAATTCATTTCTTAATTCCTTTAAATTGATCAAATAAATTTAATTCCTGAAACACTTATAAAATCCATTAGTAATCAAATAAATATACTCAATTCCTTTATTAATCATCAAAATCAATAAATGGATCAACATATTCGGTGCTACTAATGATCTTCTATGTCAAGAGTTTGCTAAGCTAATGCAGGGTGAATTCGAAATGAGCATGATAGGAGAACTCAACTTCTTCTTAGGACTTCAAATCAGGCAAAGCAAAGAAGGGATTTTCATTAACCAAACAAAGTACACAAAGAAAATTCTCAAGACATTTGGAATGGAATCAATCAAACCCCTTGGAACACCAATGAGTCCTTCATGCAAGTTAGACAAAGATGAAGATGGTAAGAAAGTTGATCAAAAGCACTATAGAGGTACGATCGAGATCTCTACTTTACTTAACTGCAAGTAGACTTGATATCATGTTTGCTGTTTATCTATGCGCTAGATTTCAATTAGAACCTAAAGAATCTCACTTAATTGCTGTAAAAAGAATACTAAGATATCTAAGTGGAACTAAGAATGTAGGATTATGGTATTCTAGAGACTCAACACTGAATTTAATTGCTTATTCTGATTCTGATTATGCTGGATATAAACTAGATAGAAAGAGTACAAGTGGTACATATCAATTTTTAGGAAGTAACTTAATCTCTTGGTTTAGCAAAAAGCAAAATTTGGTTGCATTATCTACTGCTGAAGCAGAATATGTTGTAGCTGGAAGTTGCTGTGCTCAAATCCTTTGATTAAGCGACAACTTGAAGATTATGGCATAACACTTGATAAAACTCCTATTAAATGTGATAATATAAGTGCAATAAACTTAACTAAAAATCCAATCAAATATTCAAGAACTAAACATATTGGAAATTAGATATCACTTCATTAGATAACATGTAGCTAATGGTGAAATTTGTCTTGATTATGTTTACACTGAGGAACAATTAGCAGACATATTTACAAAACCTTTGAGTGAAGAAATATTTTGTTATCTTGTAGGAGAGTTAGGAATTTGCGACCCTTTGGAATGATTTTGAAACCCCTAAGGAATGATTATCTAGATTTCAATCAATTTCTTGAAATTTTCTCATGAATTTAAGGACTACTTATCTAGACATTTGAACAATTTGATTCTCCACATTCCAAAAATTTTATCAAAAATTTATTTCAACAAGTTTTGGATGTTTGAAACTCTTTTTTTTTTTTTTTTTCTGAAACTGTCAGTGGAGTCGACACCCTGATTTGTGGAGTCAACACCTTGTCTATGTCGCTCTCGGTCTGAGACCTTAGAGCCGATACCTGCCTTAGTGGAGCCGACTCCAGTTCGAGCACTGACTGTGTTAGCAACCTGGAGCCAACACCTCGCTTTGCGGGAGTCGACTCCAAGTGGTCCAGGTTAATTTATCTAGGGCAGAGCCGACTCCTCGTTCATTTCAATCGACTCCAATCCTCTCCAAACTTTCTCTAACTCTTCCCAAAACCCAAAATCCCTCAAATTAACCACTCCTTAGCACTCAATGGCACCCAAACATAGGGGATCAGTGATTGGTGGAGGGGTGATGACCGAGAAACGGACTGTGAGGCATCCGGCAAGGCAGCCTTCGCCGAGTTCTGCGTTCTCTTCCTCGTCATCCACACCGAGTGCTGCTCCAAGCCCATCCTCACCTCAAATCGATACTTTGGCAGGCCGTGTAATCACAATGGGTAGGAAGGTAGACTTTCATTTATTTGAGGAATAAGGTTTTACCATTGGGCGGATGTTGACGGAACTAGGTTGGGATAAGGTATGTTCCCTTGATTTACCTACTTATCCAGCCCTAGTCAAGGAGTTTTATTTCAATCTGTCTAGAGGAGATGGAGGAATTGTTAGTTCAGTAAAAGGAAAAAGGATTCATATAACTTCGGAAATTTTAGGAAACCTTTTAGGGATTCCTATTACTGGGCTTGCTGAAAGCATTCACAGTGAAAGGTCAAATGCTTTATCAAGGATGCTAGGTAGGAAAATAACTGAATTTGAAGAAATTAGGGCAAATCAGTTGCCTCTTGAACTTAGGCTGTTGCTTAACATTTGTGGTAGGATTTTATTTCCAAGACTGGACGTTTTGAGTATGTCTCAGAGTGAGACATTGTACTTATGGACAGTGTTTTGACTGGTCAGCGAATTAATATGGCTGCTATGATGATTTGGTATATGGCAGAGGTAGGGAATAAGAAAAGATCCTCTTTTCCCTATGGCATGATATTAACTTTAGTATTCCAAAGCCAGGGTGTTGTCATTTCAGAGAATGAACATTTGAAGAACCTTAAACACACTGATTATTACAGCCTGGCTACTGTGCATAGAATGGGATTTGTGAAAGTGGATGGTAGATGAAAAAGAAAGAGTAATCTGGATGAAAGAGCGGCTGACATTGGAGCCACTGCACCTTCTGAGACATGTCCTTCAGTGAGGCATCCTTCACGAGAACCTAGCAGATCATCACCACCACCGGCACCTACTTTCGTTTCTGCATCTGCACCAGTGTCTGTTCCTTCCGTTGGTTTTTCTGATGTTCAGCTGGAGCAACTTAAAGAATTATTTAGTACTCATAAGGAAGAGATGAAAACTGAAATTGACAATAGCCTGATGAATTTAAGAGAAATGTTTTGTTCCTTGGATGAAAGAGTAAACAAAATTGAGTCCACCCTTGGAGCCTCCGCAGAATCTTTGAAGAATGATCTCAAGAGTATTTTTGAAGAACTTAAAGAGATTAGAGGTGATTCAGAGACATATTCCAAATGCAATGCTGAGTTACAAAAAAAGCTCGTTGTTGCATCCGGATTCTTTGATAGGAGAGTAAATAAATTCATTGCTACTCAAAAAGAAGGGATGGGCAAGATTCTAGAAGAACTCAAAAGGAGATTTGGGATTTGATATTTATTTGCTTTAGTTTGATGTTTGATGTTTTTACTGAAATTTTGATGTAATGAAGATTTTTTATGTAATGCTTGACTTTGTGAAGTATGTAATGAAGTTTTTACTTAATGAATATCATTTAATCTTTGAAGCATCTCTTAATTTTGTCATTTAATTTGAAATTTCTTAACATTTTTGTTGATTACAAAAAAGGGGGAGAAGTATTTGATATTTGTATATGCATTGGAACAAATAAGCTTAATCAATTGGTATTTAATTGATTATATGGGGGAGAAGTAATTGACAATTCTATATGTGCATTGAAAGGAAGAAGATTAATTGACTTAATTTGATATGACAGTTTAATTGGTGTCAAACATTAAACTCATATGAGAAGTAATTGATAGTTATATATGCGTTTACTCTTAAAGGAAAGAATAGATGTTAAATTGAGTATCATAGGGGGAGCTACTTCATTCAGGGGAGCTTACCTATGAGAACTAAATATTTAAGAAATTTGATTTGAAACTCTTATTGTTTAATCATGCATATACTCAATGTTTCATATTCTATTCATTCATTGTTTCAAGAGAAGGGTTTTATAGACCTTTCATGCCATTACAAAGTAAGTGCAACAATTAGAGTAATAAATGATAGAGATTACAAAATATGGTAGAATTGCAGAGCAAAAATCTTCTTCCCTTCATTTGATTTAACCAAAATGGTAGCAGCAATATATAGTTCCAATTGGAGGTGAGGGACCATAAGCAAAGAAGGAAGCTTTGGGGTGACATTCTTCTTTCTTTCTTTTTGTCAACAAGGTCCATATAAGGTGCAAGATCCTTTCCAGAATGGTTGAGATGCTGATTTTTATTTCCATTAAAGCATAGTAGGGGACCACCATTTTTTTCCTTATGGGGCACCCAAGGTTGCCAACATTGTAGGTGGCGACATGGAGGGAGAAGATTGATTCTACGTCATCAATCCGGGTGAAGGCGGATCCAATGGAGGGAGAAGATTGATTTCACATCATCAATCCTAGTGTAGGCGGATCCAATCCATGCAGAGCTCCAAGGGTAGGGTATGAATAAGGTTGGAGAAGATCGGATGGTTGTCCAATTCTGCCTAATCTGGGGGGGCTTCTTCTGAATATCTTTAGCAGGGTTTCAACAAGAGTAAGACACTTCCCTTGAATTATTACAGGACTCAAATAAAATGAAAATGCATGACCTGGACATTGGACTAAATCAAACTTGACTGACTCAGTAATAGACTGGACTCAACCAACTAGGAAAGAAAGAAAAAAATTACAGGACTTCTAGGGTTCAAAGATTCAAATGGAACCCTACAGCCTTTTTCTCACTCTTGCTCCTGCATCATAATCTTAAAAAGAAATGATGAAATAACTGACCACCGCATAAAAAACTAGAATCTTGCTAATTTAAAGAATTGAACACATGCATGATAAAGCATGCATGAATGCTGTAAAGGTGAGAGTATTCATAATATATTTGATGATACTGCAGTGCATGTCTTTTCAAATGTATTGTTTTATTTGAAAAGCCAAAAATTGTATGCAATTGCATTTTGCATCAAGCACTTGGGACAGTTTCTTGGTGCTTTAGGAACCTTCTTAAACATGACAACAGTCTTGTAGTGCAGAGGTCTAATGACAAACTCATAGGTTAGAACTTAGAAGGTTAACTCTTCATAGGGGATGGGTTGGGATGGGTTTATTACATACATTCATATGTGTGTGCGCGCACACGTGTGCATGAATAGCGTTTATCTTTATTCATATCTTCCCACTGCATTTATCTTGTCCATAACATTTTTTCCGCCTCAAAAAACCCACTCTTTTATTTGTAATACACTAGTTAATTTTGTTTCTTGCCGTGCTCTATTTCCAGCCATGCATCAAACAATGTCCTGGATGGTTTAAATCAGTTTGATGGAACTGACTCACATTACTTCCATTCTGGTTCACGGGGTTATCATTGGATGTGGGATTCTCGCCTTTTCAATTATGGAAGTTGGGAAGTAAGGAGCAAAGTTACAATTTTTAGTTGTATACTACATTTGATTATATTTTTTTATTTTGTCTTTTAATCATAGATAATTATCAATTTCTTTTGTTCCTTAGGTGCTAAGGTTCCTACTCTCAAATGCAAGATGGTGGCTAGAAGAGTACAAGTTTGATGGGTTCAGATTTGATGGTGTAACCTCAATGATGTATACTCACCATGGTTTACAAGTAAGCAAATGTCAGTTACACACTCACACATGTTACATATATGTAAGTATGCATGCATGTGGGTGTGCAACCATCTGCGTTTGATTGTATTCTATTTTTTGAATCTTAGCGTTTGTAATGCAAAATGTTTTTTCTTTAATTTAATATCCTAGCAAAAGTATTTTCTTTCTTCATATTGAACTTAAAACCAAAGTGAGAGAATTGGTTATTGTCACTACCTGAATGAGTATGATATAGATGACGGTATTGTTTTTGTTTTGGCCCTTGTGAGTTTTTTAATTATCAACTTTCTTCCAGGTTGCATTTACTGGGAATTACAATGAGTATTTTGGATTTGCAACTGACGTGGATGCAATAGTCTATCTAATGCTGGTAAATGATATGATTCATGGGCATTATCCCGAGGCTGTTGCCATTGGCGAAGATGTAAGTGGAGATTTTTCCTTTTCTTTCTCTTTTTTTAGTTTGATACCTTTCTCATGCATTGTATATTTCTTTGGATTTGATATAGATTTTGTCCATGAGCTGGTTTATTGAATCTTAAATCTTGTGTCATTGCAATCAATGTCATATTGCTATCAAAATGCATAATTATGCTAACACAATATGCACATTAATATTTCTAGAGGTATAAGGTATCATAAGCGTGTTTAGTCACTTATGCATAGTAATATTGTTAATATTTTCCTGCTTGTATATTCGGTGGAGATACAGGGTATTACTCTTATATTCTTAAACTGGACAGGTGTGGGAACACTTCTATAAAATAATATCACATTTAATTAAACATATAGGAATCCACTTGCTTATTGCATTTTTCACTTTGTTGCATATTTAATGATAAAAAAATAGCTGCACATTTAATGATTAAATGAAAATCCATTTTGATGCTGAATTTAGGTTGATTTTGATAAAAATAATTGTTATAGCCTTATGGGCTCGTAGCGGTACAAGATACCTGAATGATACATAGTGCAAGTCTTAGGAAGTGGTGATAGGAGATTGGAGCTTGGGTGCATCCTAGGTAGAAATTTTTACGATACTATGGTTTTAACATATTCTGTCACTGATAGCATCTTGACCTTTCAATACACAGAATGGCTAAAGGATGGGGCTTTATTCCTAATGATATAGCCCTTCCATTTTCAAACTACTAAAATTCTGAGATCTCAGGTTGACAATGCCAGTCAAGTGGCAACTCTAAATGCTACTAAGAATTGGATTGGATTGTCATTGTCCAATCCAGTGCTTCTTTATTGCACAGAAGTGTAATTAACTCATGTTTTTTAATAGATAGGACACTTTTGTTTTAATAATCGGATATCTAAAATCGTATTTATTGAAGGAATTGCTTGCAGAACTTGAAATATGCTCAGCAATACGTGTAGCCATATTTATTCTTCTGCTTATAGCCGACTTACGTATTCATTATATGTTCCTACAATAAGGGGCAGTGAAATGCAGCATCTTTTGTTTTGCATGTTATGGAATCGTATGCATTGTTAGTTTTTTACAAAAATTTGCTGGAAGACTGAATTCTTTGAAGTTTTTCTTTGTTCATTTTGAATGGTTTTGGGGAGAATAAACTTGCATCGATGGTATTATTCTAATTTGAAAAATAGTCATTTTAGGATGTGATACGTCATAGTTTAACAATAATTTTAATTTATAGGATGGTGATAAAAATGGTGCACAGGGGACAAAAATAGTGACTATGATCTGTTTTGCTTTTCTGTGCACTTTTTCTGGAAAATCATAGGTAAAGTTGGATTGGCTGGGAACTGAGACATTGTTGCTATATATTATTTGCTTTTGTGGTTTCTGGCTTCGGGTTGCATTTGGGTTGGGCCAAGACCTGCTGATACACAGCCTTAATCATAACATATTTAGACCTTTAACACCCAAAGATAAAACCAAGGCTTATTCCTGACCTGCTTTTTAATGGCTCAGGCTCAGTGTAAACCGTTATCATGTGGTGCTATACATAAGCAAGACTAATCATGCATCACAGAATAATAGGACTATGCATAATGTGATCTACCAATTCTCGTTAAAAAGAAGAATAAGAATATGCACATAATCCACACACACATGGCTGTTGTTTGTTTTCACATAGAGTTAATATTAAGCCTATTCCTAATTTGAATTATTTGAAATTTTGCTACAATGCTGAGACAAACTGCAACATTATCGTAGTATGAAGTATGAACTGTATCTTCAATGCAGGCTAGTTAGTCTCTTTAGGTTGCTACCTAGTTTTACACATCTTCAAAGAGATGTTTTTGTAGTTGGTACGCATGGTTTGAGTACTAAAATGGATCAAACAAGTTGGTAAAGCAATTATTTTGCACTAGTCAATGTGTTATGTTACATTTTCTCTGTGATGTTCATATAATGCATACCAGCAAGGTACTTAGACTCACTGTTTCAAATGTTGTTGATCATGCTTTCATTTTTAATGATTCATACTTGATCCTTCCCTGATCATAGCATAAACTTTATTGACATTTTATATGTTATTTGTACAGGTCAGTGGAATGCCAGCATTCTGCATCCCTGTTCAAGATGGTGGTGTCGGATTTGATTATCGCCTTCATATGGCTGTTCCTGACAAATGGATTGAACTTCTCAAGTAAGTGCTGTCTGGAAATTTTATCAGTTTTCAGAACATTGAATCCATGTCAAGTTAAATTTACATGCACTTGATAACAGAAAATCCATAGTTGTATACGTGGTAGCCATTGAGAAAATGCCCACAGTATGATAAGTTGTGGGAGTTTCTTGGAATTGCGTGCTCCTTGTGTGGCATTTACTATGTTACACAGTATAGGTGACTTGATGATAGATATTATTTTACACACTTCTTGTTTGAATGATAAGTCTCCACTTTCCTCTTCCTGTTTGTTCTACATTGATGACTGTTGAGAAGATTGATCCATAATTAAGAAAAGAAGAATGGCATGTCATTTGGAACTTAGCCTATTGGAAAGAAGGAATAAGGGATGTTACATTACATGATTAATGATTGATGTTTTACCTATCAATAAATACAGAAAAGGTTTCTTGAATCTTCGGTTACCATTTGTCCCATTTGCTGTGATATTTCTGAAATTATTTTATTCATTTGCATATATACTTGTGCATATCACAATTTCAGTTTATTCTATGTTTACGGATCTTCCTGCATACTAAATGGGTAACAGAAACAGCTGGCAAAAAATAAATTTGTGCTTCCAATGATATATCATTTGTATTCATTCAACATTTATCATCACTTATTTTTCTATCCTGTTATCAAGCACTGTGTTCTTGTGTGTAAATTTTTGTATTATTTGTCATAAGCCTTCATGATAGTTTTATGCTAATATTCAAATTTCTTGCCATGTCTGACCAATGATCAAGCAACTTCATTATCTGAGAGTTGAGTCATAATGACTCTGCAATATATGAGATAACTAGTTATGCACAAAACAAATTGACTTGTAAGGCTAAGAGTTCCATGTGTACTACTGTCACGTTCCATGGGTACTACTATCACGTTGATAGTTATTTGCTTTTTCTTGATGTTTGATACAGGTTAAAGGATGAGGCTTGGAAAATGGGAGACATTGTTCACACTCTCACAAATAGGAGATGGTTAGAGAAATGTGTTGCTTACGCTGAAAGTCATGATCAAGCTCTTGTTGGTGACAAGACCATTGCATTTTGGCTAATGGACAAGGTTTTTATAATCTTAACCTTGCAGTCTTTTGGCATCAGTCCAATCATAATAACAAATATTAAGAAAGATGTTCATTTTTGCCTTTTGATTTCTGGCATCTATATTTGCAAGTTAATAAAGACGCTATGCAAATGGAGTTGCTTGCATCTAGGAATTAGTGACTCCAGTTAGTCTTGAGAGCACACTTCTGAATGCGCTGTCCCAGTCACTATAAGCTGATCTATGGTCTTCTTGGATGTAGGTAGTGTTTGAGTATTTTTAATCTTTTTTTTTTTGGCCTGTACTCTCAACATTTCAAAAACCAGAAACAGTGTAGTTGCAGTAGCTGGATGTAAAGCGTTCCAGTCGCAAGAAACCAACAAGAACCTTTCCAAATTTCTCTTCTGTTGCCTCTGATTAAAAAGAGATTGTTGGTGATAGATATCATGCTTATTTACTGAGTTATGCAGCTCAACCAAAAGATGCCTAGTTAAAGATTTGACATATGTAAATTGTCTATATAACCAGTGGTTGAACACCTTCTCTAGAGTGAGATTTTGTGTTTAAATCATGGGAGGTGTTTCCCCGGGTATTTGACACTTCAGGCAGTGAAGAGGATCCAAGTTAAATTGCACGTATTTGTTATCTAGAATTCACATGTTCTAGACTTATCCATTACTAACCATCTAGGAGATCAACCAACATAATAGCCTTAGCTGTTATAGGAAAAGGTAAATTCTCAATGTGTTGCTTGGATCACCATTGACCATTCATGTTAGATGATTTTACATCGTGTTGCTTGGATCACCATTGGCTGTTCATGTCAGACAATTTTACATGGTCTCCTAAATTTTTAAACTCCAAATGGTATGTCTAGCAAAATTTGCTTATTGTCTTTGTTCTGTCTATCTGAGAATCATCCAAGTAAATGAAGTGTTGGTTTCTTTTTCAGTTAATAATAATTAAGTGACATAACATATGAATAGGGGGCAAAATCGATGATATGATGGATTATACCAAAATGTCCTGTCTGACCCATACAACAAGCATGATCTATAGAGTTTATTGATTCATTCACTAAACTTGCAAAAATTTAAAATGCATGTGTCTGAAGTCTTGATTGCCTATCACTAGTGTTTTTGAATTAAAAAATATTAATATGTTTTCAAAATAGTGTTCTTGTATAAGAGCAGAAGAATTATTGAATTTTTAAATTACAGTTTTTGAGTTCCTTGAATACTTTCTTGTAAAATCAAAACTCATTGAAGAATACCAGAAGTGTTCTGATACCTCAACCAGATAAAAGTACGGATCACATGCTGCATAACTTCATAACTCTGTTTTAGCACATATTAATTACTGTCAAATTAGAAATTGGTGCATCAGTTCATCTCATATTGTAATAATAGGTCTGTATTTGATGTTGTCTTTTTTGATTGACGCGGAAGGTATGTTTAAAATACTGATTGCCCTTATCTTATTTGGGCAGGATATGTATGATTTTATGGCTCTGGATAGACCATCAACTCCCCGAATAGACCGTGGAATAGCTCTACACAAGATGATTAGACTAATCACCATGGGATTAGGTGGAGAAGGATATCTTAATTTTATGGGAAATGAGTTTGGGCATCCAGGTAAAGATATCTCACCTTTTTTACATGACTAGAATTCTATATTTGAAGTCTTCTGATGTGCTTTTCTCTTCATTCTTTTCTATGCCACAGAATGGATAGATTTTCCTAGAGGTGAACAGCATCTTCCAAATGGAGAGGTGATACCAGGAAACAATTATAGCTTCGATAAATGCCGTCGTATGTTTAATCTAGTAAGTTTGAAGGATGATCTTGCTTATTATATTGTTTTGTTTATGGTAGATTATTTAGTTATAACCAGTCAGATAATAGCAGAGGGCATCAAGAGCAGGGAAGTGGCAAATATTGAAACTAGACGTATTATGATAAAGTGAAGTGTTTTTTTCTCTTGGTCAAACCAGTTGCATGCATTTTGTTGACAAACTATGGGCATGAATACTATTCATTGCAAGGAAATGGTTTGAAACATTTTGATACATGTTCAGCAAGTTTAGCTCTGATTCACATTGTACTTCAAAGCTAGCCATAAAGTAATTTCCTATTACATTAAGCTATCACAGGTAGGACTAATAAGCTCCATTTGATGACTATTTTGCATTCTGTTTTGAAGTCAGTCTCACATCTTTATATGCTTACACATGTTGAACTCATGAACCAGTCCAAAGATGTCCTTCAGAGGTTCTCGTTTTTGATTCTTGCGAATGTTGTAAGCAACTTTCTGTATACATCTGTGCATTTTAATTTCTCCGGCTTAGTGTCTATAAACATAAATTCAGAAGGATATGAAACTAAAAACATGTAAACACGGTGATATTGCATATGAATTTAGAGGAACCAATTATAACAGACAAATCTCTCTCAAAATGTGATCACAAACAGACAGGAAGCTACTAGGCTTAAGTTATCTGAACTTTCTAAGTTGAATGAAGATGTTTAATCAGAATCAGTCGATGTTCATTTTGTTCATGAGTCACGGTTGAACAGTTTTACTGTTTTGTTCTTAGTTATTTTGATCACAAAGATTGTTGAAGAAATGGCTCCAAAGCTCTGCATACTCATGAGATTGTGTGTATGCATTTTCTTGTAACTGACTGATTATTTTTCACCTTTCTTCAGTAAGATACATATCAAATAGTTACTGTATGAATCTAGATCAGTATTACCTTACTTAGATCATGGTCTAATGCAGTTCTCAACAATTGCCTTTTAATATCAGGGAGATGCAGATTATCTCAGATATAGTGGTTTGCAAGAATTTGATCAAGCAATGCAGCATCTCGAAGAGAAATATGGCGTGAGTGTTTCTTAGCAATCATTGCCTGAAACCTTTGTACTTTTAATGTAAAAAAAATTTCAATGATTCTTACAGATCATTGGATTACTGTTAGATAGTGCAAAATGGTCGTCTTTTTCCCCTTTTTCCATTCTTTTGTGTTGGTTGTCATGAGATTTATGGTTTGAAGTTTGGCTTGGAAATCTGAAATCGTATCTGGAGCATTTCCATTCAACAAAAATTCCATCTAAAACTAGAATTGACTTTGGATTTCCACTAATTGTGTTCAACATTATTTTTTAAGAAATGATTTCCAAAAAAAAAAAAATTTCATATCCTTTCATAGCAAAATTAGCAGGCGTCTAAAGCTTTGAAACAATATGTTATACTTTATAATAATGTCTAATTTACTTTTCTTGCTTTGTTCTTTCTGATATTTCAAATTTAGGGCTTTTTTTTCCTGTTTATGTTTTTCTTTGAAACTATTGGAACTGGATTTAAATCAACTAAAACTAATAACTAGCTGGAGGCATCATTGAGTTCTTGATATTGGACCAGATGCTGGTTGATTTCACTAGATGCCTTTTGTTAAGGGCAGCGTTAGATATTCTTGTACAAGATCAGGTCAATGAATACTTCAAATGTAACAACCAAAATTATGGTTAGCATGCCCTTAATAACCACTTAACAGTTCTAGACATGAGCTGAGCTTCCAGTGAAGTAAAAATTTCGTGATATGCATTTTGGTTCATAGAAAAATTGAAGCATGACTGATAAACAGACATGCAGAGCAAATGGACTCCCATTTTTCATAGACATCTCGTTGGAAAAACATAGACACTTCTTTTTTGAAAATAACAGAAGTGCAAATCACCCTTTAATTAAAATGTATTTAAAAGCAATATTTGTAAAGTATGTTTCATCAATTAAATATTCAAACTGCCCCAGTTTTTTTACAATATTATATACTGCAGTCCTTTGACATGGTTGATGTTCATTATCAAAAAACTTGTGCTCAACCACTTGTATCACAGAAATATAAAACTCATTTTTGTTTGCCGCCTGCTCTGTTCTGGCAATAGATGCAAGAAAATTTTATTGACTCAATGCTTTTGGTAAATATGAATATTAACTGTTGATATATGTTCTTGCAGTTCATGACATCAGGGCATCAATATATATCACGGAAAGATGAAGGGGATAGGATGATCATTTTTGAGAGAGGAGATTTAATATTCGTTTTCAATTTCCATTGGACTAATAGCTATTTTGACTACCAAGTTGGTTGCTTAAAGCCTGGAAAATACAAGGTTTGTGTGTCTTCTCCACAAGACGGCTGCATTTGATCTGAAATATTCTTGTCCTCCATGCTACCTTTTCTCCAATGGGCTACAAAATCAGCCCATTCAAATTCAGTTTCATATAGAGCAAGCTTATTCCAGCTATACTCGGTTGACTTCAAGAAATCTTTTGCCATCCATTCCTTTTCAATGCTAGGCTGATTCATACGTAGCCCTAAATAACATGATGAACTTAATATAATTAGTATTCTAGTAAATCTTAGCTATTTTTGAAAATTAACTAGTCACTGTGTAATGATTTTCTCTATACCTTCAAGCAACCTCAGTACTGTCATGCAGCAGTACGTAACAAAATTACGAGTTAATATTTATAATAGAAAGAATATATGCTGATATGTTTGCTAATATGTTCCTGGGACTTCTATGCCTACTGAAACCTGGGATGGTGTTGGAGTTGATTAACCTTAACTGTAATATATCCAAGGTTTGAACTATCAACCTTGTACAACAAGGGCAGACCCTTGGGCAATGCCGACTATATTCATGTAACAAGGGCTTACACTGAAATAGATAGCTTCCCCACCAACCCTTAGCCAACAAAAGATGATATTTTTATATTATGTTTGCCTGCATGAGCGCCAGTGTGGTGGGTTTGTGTGTGTGAGAGAGATAACATTGACTCATGGTTTCAGGTGGTATTAGATTCTGATGATACGCTTTTTGGTGGATTCAATCGAATTGATCACACTGCTGAGTACTTCAGTAATGTAAGCATTTGCAATGGGTTTTTTCGTGTTACCGGTTCTATTTGCCGTGAGATTATGTTTCACCATTTTCTACGGCGCTCTTGCAGGAAGGTTTATATGATGATAGGCCCCGTTCCTTCTTGGTGTATGTCCCATGTAGAACGGCTGTCGTGTATGCTCTATCGGACTGATTTCAGATTGTCAAGTCTTTTAAGTGCAGTAAGAAAAGCTGCATGGGGATCATATATATGGTTTATGCTATCTTAAAGCATCATGAATGCGGTAGGACTGCGTTGCAGCTGATGCTACTGATCTATTTTCTCATCCCATTATAGAGCTTCATGGAGTAAAAGATTTGACGGTCAATGTTCCACGAGCAAGGATGACCGGTTATCTCCTCTGAACGTGGTATCACCAGCAGCGACCTTCCAACTTATTCAAGGGCTTCTGTCAGCATCAGATCACAATCTGCAAATGCCTTGCCATTATGTACATTATCTCAAATACATTTTTGTTTCAAATCCTAAGAACTCTTCGTGCATATCCTTATCCACTTGTTTATATAATTTATGAATGAATTATGTCCATTCAAAATAGGAGGCACAGGAAAACCACGATGGCAACAAGTAAATGACAAGTACTGTTCTCCCTACTTTTTATATTTTTGAGCTTCCAAAGGGCTTGGTTCTTGTGATAGGCGGTTTATTTTAATTTTTTACCTATTAATAAATAGGGTGGCACATTAGTATTGCAAGACATTTGTATATATGATTAAATTTCTAAATGGCTAACTACGTTTGTGTCAACTTGGGTATCACGATGGTCCTTGGTGGGCTGGCACGGACGGCGGCTTGCCGGGCCTGACACGATTCACAACTAATCAGAGTTGATTTGGTGCAATAAATTAAGAATAGTTTAGATATTACATAGTGAGCTTAGATTTTTATCAAATAGGGATATCAAGGGATCTTTAATCATTAGTATATAATACATTGGAATCTTTAATCATTAGTATATAACATACGAGATATTAGATCAAATCTGATGATAAAAGATTTATTTAGGTAACCAAATCACTAGCGATCTTATTTGGTAACTAAACACTCCCTCAATGTGCAAATCATGTGCTGAGATTTTTATTATCTTTATTCATTATTTGTAGATAGAGAAGATGGAGTATGGGATATAATATTTGCTTTCCCATGGGAGACGTGGCATGCTTCATGCTTCCAGAAGCCAGCCGCGTGAGGGCGGCATAAAACTTTCCTTTTATATATACGATGAACTTAAAATTACATGGTCAATATATGTTACTTTTATTTTTTAATGTGTAACAATGATGAGATAAAGAAAAACTAATCTACTAGTTTGGTCTGCTAGCTTCTGTTGTGTATTTATACAAAACTTTTAATATTTTATGTGGCAAATAACTCATCTTTTAACAAGCTTTCGTGCTAACTTTGAAAGGTTTGCACCGTATATGGCACGTGCGGACCGTGCATATGGTACATAAAAGAATAAATCATTCTTGACTTGCACATCAATTATCGTGCTTCATGTATAAAGTTTTTTCTTACTTTTTTAATACCTCCTAAAAATGGCTATACATAAGGAGGTGGTTAGATTTTTTTTTTTAAAAAAAAATATGCAACCTGCATCTATTGATCTTTTCTATTTCTTGCTTCTAAATTTACTAATGAGATGAGAGTTGCATGGCTATTTGCTTTTGGTATGTCTTTGGTCACACATAATAAGCTATTGTTTCATGGATCAAAGTGTTATAGAAATTTTATGAAAAAACAAATAAAATTGAAAGTATTTATAAAGTGAGGTCAAATTATTGGGTTGCACAAGCAATTTTGGGAATTAAATTTTTTATATTTTTATAAAAGCATCATAAAACCAAAAGATACGACAAGCTTTCAAAGGTAGTTGGAGTTGAACTATCATTTCACAAAGTTTCATTGAACTATCATTTCACAAAGTTTTATTGTTATTGTTACAGTGTTATTATTGTTGGTGATTGTGGTAATCATAAACACTATTTAGCAGTTCATTTTATTATACAAATGCCTTCAATTCATCTATTGTTAGGACTAATATATCTTCCTTTTATCTCTTAAGGGTGCTAATCCACCATTTCATTTTAGATAAGATTTCTAGTATTCGGATGGAAGAAAAGTTTCAAAAAAAAATTGTGGATCTTCAAAAAAAAGGTTATGGCATGTTATAAGTTGGTGACATTAATGTTGTAGTATGTCTTTAAAATTTTATTTTGTGAAAAGTTAACTGAATTTGAAATAAACTGTTATTATTTTGACATAAATGTCATATTTTAGAGGCATTAGACTTGTGATAAAGGTATTATTTTTGAGATCTAAAAGTGATATTTTATGAGTTTTGTACTTTCTAGTAGTCTTATCGTCGGAAAAAGTAATCAAGAGATAAATCTACAACACAATTTTTGGTCAAGTTAGGAAGAAGTAAGCCGATTAACAACTAGGTTTGTTGCATTTCTTACGTTGTCATATGAGACATCGGTCCAATTTTGTTCTACTTGGTATATGCAAGGATTAGATTTTACAATATGATGCCCATCAATAGCCAGAAATGATGATTTTCAATATTAAAACTTATAAAAAAATAAAATTTGTGCTGGATGGTTAACATCTCACACTCTATAAGTGTTTTTTTTATAGCTTTCTTTTTTTCAAAAAAAATTAAGATGACCCTCATTGCTCAAAGTTCTACTTATTGACTATATTAATTTGCTAATACGGATAATATCATGCATAATCAATCAACAGACGATGGGAAAGGGTTCCTCAAAGTCCATTCCCTTCCATGACAATCGGAGCTATTCCATTCTGGGAACAGCTTTGTGCCCGCTCCATGCACTGAAAACGACTATTGATCATGCACCCATGTGGAAATAAAGTGTGCCACGGGCTCATTGAGCCGTGACCTGCCCCTGCATGGGCGCATGATCAAGCCGCTCTTCCGTCAAGCCTCGTGGGATTCTAGTCTTGCGTCTTGCATGCGTGAAGAGAGACGCACGGATGCAAGAAACGCATGGAAGCATAAAGAAAACGGAAGTGGTCCTTGGTGGAAAGGGTACGTAAAGAGAGGCACGGTGGACACCGTGAGAACGTGATGATGATTCAGAGAGAAGCACGCATGCATGGAAAGGGCGCGTGAAGAGAGGCACGGTGGACACCGTGAGAACGTGATGAATGGAATCCTCTCCCTCCCTCTCACGTGGACCAATAAAGCTGTGGGAACATGATCCCATTCTTCCTCCCTCTCACTAACAATGCCGTGGGAACATGATGGCGTTTTTAACGGCCGAGAATAGGAAACGAAGATAATGGAGTAGGGAAGAGGGGATGGGGGAGGAGAAAGATAAGAGAAATAATAAAAAAATAAAATAAAGCACTACAGTGATTTAAACATGTGACCGGCCAATAGGTTTAAGGACAAGCATGTTATTACTCCATTAATTTATTTTTTACAATAAAAAGTAAAAGTCTAAATATTTTTTTTACTAATTTATTCTTAATAACAAAGTGTAAAAACCAAGGATATTTCTTCCGCTAATTTATTGTTAACAACAAAGGGCGAAAGCCCAGGATATTTCTTCCGCATGGAGTTCTTTTGAAATTTATGTTTTACTTTTTAATATTTTAAAAAATATTACATAAATTTCAAAAAAAGATGTCTATACACAAATTCTAAAAAAAATTGAATGATATTAATGCACGTCACATCAAAATTTAAGATGACATCCCAGATATAAAATTACGACACCATAGTTATAAAATTAAGACACCCATTCAGAAAGCCAAAAAAAATTTATGACATCGCAGTTGTAAATTTACGACATCATATTTATAAAATTACGACACCCATTCAGAAAACATGCACTGCACCGCCTCTGGTTTGTACATAAATTTTTTAAAAAAAGTTGAATAGATATTAATACACGTTACATTAAAATTTAAGATGGTATTTCTGTTATCTCATTTCGTCTCATTGCATCAAGCTATGTAGGATTCATATGGACCAATAAAAAGAAGTGGTGCAGTCCATATTAAATTTGCTTCACCGAAAGTGGTGTACAAAGACTTTTCCTAGAGGTTATTTATAAAAGCCCAAGGACATCCAAATGATCCAATAACTTTCAAAACTAGCTATTTATAGCGGTTGAGATCATCAAATCAGACGAACTTGATGAGATACCTATCAATAGCTAGAAAAGATGATTTTTAAATTTAGAACTTATAAAAACTTGTTGTGCTACATTGTCAACATCTCCAACTTTTATGTATATTTTTTTTTTATATTTTTTTTTAAAAAAATGAAGATGACCATCGTTGCTCACAGCATATCACGTAGGAACACATTCTACTTACTAACTGTTGATGCTAGATCATCCTCCTTGAACGTCCACGAGCATTCGCCTCCTCCAGCGAGCCTGGAATCTTCTGGCGAGCTTCTCTCGGTCGGAAACCTATAAAAAGTCCTAGTGACCGAAGATTCCAACGGAGACCCTTCAACACTCAAGTCAGTCTGGACAATAGTCGTGAGCTTGAGAAAGCTCGAAAGAGAGAGTGAGCCCTAGAGAGCAGCTCTCTGTATGCAAGAATGAGCGTTTAGGAGTGTTGTATGTTGTTGTCCCTTACCTCCTCAGAAGTCCCTTTTACCCAATTTATTCCTCTTTGGACTCTGTGTGGCTTGCCTAGAAAGTTTGGAGCCTTGTCATCTAGTGATGAAATGAGTCACGTGGAGCCTCATGATGAATGACGACCTTTTGCAGAATTAGTAGGAATCTGTCTTGTCTTGAACTGGGTGATTGGTACTTTTATAGTAGATGATGACTTTCTAGGGCTCATCTGTGAGGTTGAGGCGGTTGGTGGGCCCAGCCTAAGCAGAGACAAAGGCTTGCTTGAGAAGCTGAAGATGAGGCCGCCTGGAATGGGGGTCACTTGGAGCCGGGGCCGCCTGAGATGAGGCTGCCTGGAATCGGGGCCGCCTGGAGCGGAGCCACTTGGAACCGAGGTCGCCTGGAGATGAGGCTGCCTAGAATCGGGGCTGCCTGGAGATGCGGGCCACATGGAATCGGGGCCGCCGAGACGAAGGCCGAAGGAGTCGGGCAGCTCGGGGCCGCCACGAGAACTCTGGGGTCACCGTGGGAACTCGGGACCGCTGAGGAAGCTCGGGGCCGTCTAGGAGGCAGGGTCTACCCGGAAAGAGAAGCTGCTTGGGATAAGCTGGGTCTTTCATCGAGGATGGGCCAAGACTTACCGAAGCCAAGTCCAAACATGGTTATTATAGAGGGGGGGTCAACTGGCCCATCACTGACTATATATTAATTTGCTAATACGGATAATATCATGCATATCAAAAAAAAAAAAAAAAGGTTCGAGCATTTAAATGCATAATAGGAATGATTCGGCGGACAGATTGTTCTCTCTCTGGAATTCTGGAGGGATCTTAAATAAAATCAGAGATAGTGGCAATTTCCATCACATAATTTGGCGGCAAATGTGCGTACGATGTGCTGGAGCAGAGAAGTAAAAATTTTGAGAACAGGGTTGTAATTAGATAACGCAAGGTGGACTTGATCCATGACAATGGCGTAAAAGGTGGCTCGACGATGGGAAAGGGTGCCTCAAAGTCCATTCCCTTCCGTCGGAGCCATTCCATTCTACTACAAATCTAAAATTCATTAGCCATGGTAGACAGCGCCGATGTTGCCGCCGCCCCTGGATCCTTCACCTTCGTACTTGGCGCCCGCGTTGCGGCCTCCCAATGCGAACCTTCCGTAGGTGGCGCCTATATTGTTGCCGCCCGTTGCGCTGCCTTGATAGGTGGCGCCCGTGTTGCTGCCGCCCCACGCGAACCATTGGTAGGTGGCCCCGGTGTTGTTGCCACCCTGCTCGCGGCCTTCGTACCGGGCTCCGGTGTGGCCGCCGCCGTTGGCAGACCATTCATATTCGGCGGCAGCGCTGTTGCCGTTCGACTGCCTGCAACGGTAACAGCGGCTTCCCTGCGCGCGGCCTCCGTGTCGGGCTACAGTGTGGCCGCCGCCGTTTCCAAACCATTTATAATATTCGTCGGCAGCGTTGCTGCCGTTCGACTGCCAACAACAACAGCAGAAGAACAGAACGAAAAGCGATGTGGAACAATTAATTAGAGATAGATCTATCTACACCAGAATGAGAGAATTATTGTGGTGGATAAACTCACCATCTTTTCCGAGCCTATGAGAAGCTAATGGTTCTCGGAGGAGGATGTCAGTAATGCCGTCTCTCCACTGGCTGGCCGGCCAATTTATACGCGTACGCTTCGGCTCGTACCGGATCCCAGTCGGTTCAGGGAACAACGAAAAACGCACCCACGTGATGTTGCTCAGGACTCAGAGGTCTTGGCCTGGCCTGCTTGCAATTCACGTGTGCGAACACATTTTCGGATCCTAGTAGACATGATCGAATAATACTCACCCACGTCGCAGTCAGTCTTCATTTGTTTTTTTTTTTTGTTTTGTTTTTTTTTTTTACATATGAACGATCATACCAATTTAGGATGATTCAAACCCAAAATATTAAATATAAAATTTGGTAAGAACCAAAAGGCACGAGTCACTCTGCTTCAAGTACCAAGGTCCAAAGTGATGGGCCACCCGAGCAGCTACCCAATCAGCTGCTGAGTTGGCTTCCCGATAGATGTGCCAGATCTGAGTACTAAAAGCATGCTAAAATATTGTCCAAATGTCGCGGATGAAAGGATTGGTCAGTGAATGACTGAATGGTCACCAAAATCCTATTGAAGCCAGCGAATAATAGTAATGGAATCCCCCTCTATAATAAGCCTTCGGATGCCCAGACTACCGATGGCATAGAATATCCCAACCCACGCAGCATACAACTCAGCTAGTGGCATAGAGAGGTCAAAAGGTCGAATCCTCAGCCGCCAACATCGTACCGTCCGACCCTCGATCACAAAAGCCGATCCCGCAAGTCTGCCTCGAACACTCCCATCAAAGTTGATTTTTACAAACCCTAGAGGTGGGGGCTCCCAAGAGATAAAGACCGTGTGCTGGTGCACTGCCATAACAGTAGGGGGCCCCAGAAGCCAGGGTTATAAGAATCACGAGCTATGTGATGGATAATGTACTCAGCAGATACGGACAAAGCTGTCCTAACAATCATGTGGGGGATGCAATCTCATCAGCGAAGATGAACCGGCTCCGAGATAACTAGACCTAATAAGCTATGTAAGCAATTGTAGCACCCAACTGCCGATTACCCCTCTGGATATCTCGCCGAATCTAACCCAGAAAGGCTGTGTGACAAGTAGGGGTGAAACTCGGGCTCATGAAACTCGGGTTTCCCTCAACCTTAACCCTAACCCTATTTGTAAAATGCCAACCCTAACCCTAACCCTATTTGTAAAATCTCAACCTAACCCTATTTTTAAAAATTGGGTTCAGGTTGAGTTTCAGGTTAGAATTCGGGTTGATGGGAAAAAAAATAAAAAAAATGCTTTTTTCAAAGTAAATAAACATCGAATTATGGATCCCAAAAATAAAAAAATAAATCCCTTGTCGAACGCATAAGCTGGACTCGGGGCTTTAACATTATATTAAAAAAAAAATCTTACCTGAAACAAAGAAGAGGAGGATATGCCATAAACAAAGAAGAGAGGGAGAAAGTGAAACGAAATATGCAGGTGATCCAACTTTATGTTTGTCCTTCTTTTCCTCGCCTGCGACCGACGGCCTTGCCCTCCTCGCCCTCAAGTTGGTCATCTCGTCCGATCCGACTGGCGCCCTCAACATCCCAAAAACCTGGTGCTGATAAGCTACCTCCTGTTTGGATAATCCTCAGGTTCGGGTTATCTCGGGTTTGGGTTGCGGTCAACCAGAACCCGGGTCAATTGCAAATCGGGCCGGGTTAAACCTGGGTCTTTTGAGTTTGGGTTGGGCAAATATGAGTTTAAACACTGCTGTAAATCGGGTTTGGTGGGCTGGGTTTGGGTTAAACGTGGCCCAAGTTGCACCCCTAGCGACAAGGATCAGTACTGTCATCCCAAGAGCGGTAGCTCAAGATCTGCCAAATAAGTCTTGCTCTACCGCAAGTGAAGATAGCATGATCGATAGTCTCCTCCTCTAAACACATAAAGGGCACATAGGCTGGATCGATATGCCTCCTAGAGAACAAGGAGCATGTAGAAAGACAGTCCCATGCCATTTTCCATATGAAGAGTCAAACTCTGGGGTGAATGGGAATCTTTCAGATCCAAGAGACATCCATCGTATGCCGAGGCTGTGGTTTATAAATCTTCATAAGATCTCTAATAGGAGCACGGGACGTACATGATCTTCTCTATAATCTGATGTTAGGGTGTAGCCCGAAAGAAGAGGAATAGAGAGGTCTATCATTTCAGGACCCGTCTAAGTGTCATGCGTGTAGGTGTCATAATTAATACTAGCATGAGATGGAACCTGCAAGGCTGGAAGAGTAAGATGGAGTAAAAAAGAATGTCGACCGAAAGTTTGTCTTTGGTAACTATTACTCCCAAATGTTATGAACAATGCGAATCATGTTTTAATCTGGAAGGAATCAACCATTCTGAAAGCATTGTGGGATTTTTAAGATGGATTAACTTCTCCCATCAATATTTTCTTCTACTATTCTAGTTGTTTCCATTTCCATTCTATGAAAATTTTTTATCATTATTGATGGGGCAACACCCAATCAACGGTGATGATGGAGCTGATGGACCAATACTCAATCAACGATGATGATCGTACGTCTAAATGACCCCCAGCAAGCCACCTAGGCAGGACTTTCAGTCGGCCATTCGGATAGGAGATAGGACCTTCAGTCGGCCATTCAGGTAGGACCTCCTGCGAGGCCCACATAACCCCTGCCATTCATGATGAATTAAAAAATTTTGTAGTAATTTGAAATCATGATAGAGAGATTCTCGCCGCCTCTGATTACGAAGCGTGGGAGGCAAATTCCGCCAACTCCATAAGGCCATGCTGGCCTAGCAAACCCTGCCAACTCTGCAATGGCCGTTGTGGCCTAGTAAATCTTGCCAATCCTGACATGCCATGCGAGGAGCAAATCCCGCTAATTTGGCTATGGCCACTCTGGCCCTGTAACGTATGCTCTAACATTCAGTTACGATGCGGGCTCCGCGAACTTTCATAAAATGGGCAAGAGGGACTTTCGACTAGGTAAGTCCTAAGTCCTAAGAGCTAATGCACAAGTAACATCCATGCTCACACAGAGGTCTTCTCCTCTAGAGCTCTTAAACACTCAATCTCTTGTCAAGTTTATAGCTATTGTCCAGGGCACTAATTTGAGCATTGGAGGGTCCTGCTAGAAACTCCCGGCCCAGGGACTTTTTGTAGGTTTTTGATCTAGCAAAGCTCATCGAAGGATCCATAGATAGCTAGAGAAGGCGATCGGATGCTCACCGTACGTCAAAGAGGTGTCTTGGCGCCAACAGATTGGTGTGCTAGAAAGGAGGGAAGAAGAACAGATCAACACCACCAACCTGAATATCTTCATCCCCTCTAGTTAAAAGATGGTGATGACACGAGCCCAAGAGGCATCCACCAGTCACACAGGAGAGTTCTCATAACAAGTTGAGCAACAGAAAGCCAACCTCCCTGCTCCACCATCACCACCACCTTAGACCACCAAACCGAATCAGCTTATTGCCCTCACCTAGCAAGTTCAAGTGTTGGTGGCAGTGGTCCAGGAGCTATAAGAGCAGCACTCTGTAGCCAAACAATAATGGCTAGGGGCTTCCAACCCCCTCTAACTACTGCTCTGGCCAGCTGCCAATCCATTCGCAAAAGATCTCCCCATTGGGAAACTCACCGCCGTAATACCTCACCAGAGCACCATCGCAGCGAAGCCCCTAAATGGCCTCGATCTCCTAATCTCCTTCCTCACGGGCAGTGGCACAAGAAGGAGCCTAAACGAAGGCACCGACATCTGTCCCCTCGTTCCTTATCTTCTAAGTCAGAGGGGTCCATCAACGGATCAATCAACCATAGGGTAGAGCGATGCCTTGATGAGTACAACTGTGCATCGGCTGGAGGAACTCAATCGTAGGCTCGCCAATCAGCAGGAGAGGGACTACGATACTTATCCCTCTCTCACTGGCCACATCACAGGAACCGATCCCCCATCATTTTTGCCTCTCAACTAGATCTGTATGACAACACTACGGATCCACTCGATCATCTGGAGAGCTACAAGGCTCTCATACATGTTCAGGGGGTACCGATGCCCTCCTTTGTGTCGCCTTTTTTGCCACTCTTCGAAAGGCCACCTGTGCTTGGTATTTTAGCCTTGAGCCATGCAGCATTGACTCCTTCAAACAACTTGAGAGGAGTTTTTTGGCCCACTTCGATGCCTACCAAAAAATCCCTCGAGTAGCGGATAGTCTTTTCTCTGTCCGACAGAAAGATGGAGAATCTCTCAAAGATTTCATAGCCCGCTTTAAGATGGCTGCCCTCGAGGTCTACCACCTCGATGATGTCGTAGCCACATTGGCCCTGATGTGAGGCCTCTGCCCCTCTCGCTTCACCTACTCCCTCGACAAGAAGCCTCCCAAATCCTATACGAAACTTTTGACTTATGTATAGAAGTACATTCGCACTGACGATGCTAACAACACAAGGAGAGAGATGGATGGAAAGCCCAAGAAGAATCAGACTTGTAAAGAGCCAAGCGGGTCCCATCACAAGAAGCCAGAACCCCCACGTCGGCTAGATGTCCGATAGAGAAACTTCACCCCCAAGGAGGACAACTTCACCCCTCTTCTTGCTCTCAGAGTGCACATCGTGATGGAGATTGAGGGGGAGCAATACCTTAAGCGCCCTCCTGCTCTGAAGTCATCAACTACCTGGAATAGGAATCTATACTATCGATTCCACTAGGACTACGACCACGATACAGAGGAATGTCATCACCTGTGATGTGCCATCGAAGACCTGATCTAGCATGGCTACCTGGGGAAGTACATCTAAGTAGGACCTCTAGCTACTTCACGTTTAGCGAGTTCTCCACCTGCCCAGGCCAACATCAACAATGCACCTACTGAGAGGACGATCAACATGATTTCCTAGGGGCAGGCCACACTCCTAGGGGGCAGGCCATGCTCCTAAGAGGCTGCAGGAGGAAGAGGGGGCAGAAGTTATGATCCCTTTCTCTAATAGGGATCCAATTAATCTAAACAAATTAAACAATGATGACATCATCATGTTTATGATGATTGCCAAACACCCTGTAAAGAGGATTCTGGTCGATAGTGGAAGTTCTGCAAATATCCTCTCTTACGATGCTTTTATTCAGATGCATCTCTCTCCTAACTCTCTCAAACTCGTGTCCACTCCCTTGGTTGGATTCATAGAAGACTCTATGAGGGATGAGGGCAAAATCACCATCCCCATTACAGCAAGGATGTCACCTTTCCAGAGCACTATCTTGATGAAGTTTATGGTTGTTTGGGTGCCATTGACCTACAACGCCATACTCGTGCGACCTGGTTTGAATCTGCTAGATGTGGTTATTTCTATCAAATATCTTCTTGTCATATTTTCAACCAATAACAGAGTTGGCAAAATGCACGGTGACCAGCAGCCAACGCAGATGTGCTATCACATGACCCCTGGTCCTTGGAAAATGAGCACATCGCTGACCCCAACATTTTTGGATCCAAGGGAGTCAGAAAAGAAAGGGGAGCTAGCGGAACGTTTGCTGACATTCCTGCTGGGAGACAACCTAGTAAGGATGATCCAAATCGGTAAGCTCCTTCCCGTGGAAGAATAAGATCGACTGCTCACCTTCTTGTGGGCTAATTTTGACATTTTTACATCGTTGGCGATGGACATGCCCGGGATTCCTTTGAAGATAATCACTCACAAGCTTAGCATTGACCCAAAGTACTGGCTAGTTCGACAGAAGAAGAGAAACTTCACCCTCAAAGGCAAAAGGCCATTGATAAAGAAGCCAACAAGCTGCTTGCCATCGGTCACATTTGGGAAGCTTACTATCCGAATAGGCTGACCAATGTGATGATGATCTGCAAGGCAAATAGGAGCTAAAGAATCTGCATCGACTACTTACTGACTATATATTAATTTGCTAATACGGATAATATCATGCCTAATCAATAAAAAAAAGATTGTCTGGAGCCTTAAATGCATAATAGGAATGATGCAGCGCACAGATTGTTCTCTCTTTCTCTCTCTAAAATTCTGGAGGGATTTTAAATAAAATCAGAGATAGTAGCAATTTCCATCATATAATTTGGTGGCAAATGTTCATACGATGTGCTGGAGCAGAGAAGTAAAAATTTTGAGAACAGGGCTGTAATTAGATCACGCAAGGTGGACTTGATCCACAACAATGGCGTAAAAGGTGGCTTGACGATTGGAAAGGGTGCCTCAAAGTCCATTCCCTTCCGTCGGAGCCATTCCATTCTACTACAAATCTAAAATTCATTTGCCATAGTAGTTGCTGCCGCCCCTGGACCCTTCTCTTTTGTAGGCGTCCGTGTAGCCAACCTTCCGTAGGTTGCACCTATATTGTTGCCGCTCGATGGACTACCTCGATAGATGGCGCTTCCTTTTATGTGCAGACGGATATATGATTAATTTATTATTTATTTATTTTAAATAATAATTATAATATTTAATTTTATTAGATATTTAAATTTAAGTAATAATGATGGTTTAATAAAAATTAATTTTTTATTAATTTAAAGTTGTTATTTCTTTATGAAAAAAATGTGATCATCAAATAAGAAAGAAAATTAGAAAAGAAAGAAGAAATTTAATCTTTCATTAACCCATATGCAAATGCAAAGGTACACTTTTTCATTTCTCATCAAAAAAATATCAATGGATCAAGGAATGCTTTCTTTTAATTTAAATTTTTATATATAAATTATTTATTTTAAGATCTTTACTATTATGCTTATTAAAGAAAATTATTTAATGAATCTCACATATTGATGAATTTATGATTTTTTATTATAAATTTATCTAACTATATATATATATATATAAATGTTGCCGCCGAAATCCGTCCTCCGACTCAAGCGCGGTCGATCTCCAGGAAGAGGGGGGACGGACCTGCAAAAGAAGTCCACACACGGAGGGACGCTGGGGGTGGTCCTCCGCGGAAGACCCTCCGATGCTCAAGTCAGTGGAGAAGAAATCGGCGATCAACCAGACAGTGGGGAGGTGGATCTCTCCAGGAGACCTCTCTGGGGGCGGCCAATCGGAGGCTCCAGAGGGCAGGAGCGCCGACGAGCTACCGGCGAGAGCAGGAGAGTAAGAGTGGGGGTGTAAGCGCGCAAGTGTGCATACAAGTTGCGTACCTGAGGGAATCTGTGATTATGATATTTATAGACTGTCACCTGGGTCTTGAGCGTCTTCTGGAAGGTTCGAAGGTTGTTAAGATATGGAGGCGGGCAGAATCAGGCCATTATGGGGCCGTTAGAATCCATATCCCGTTTGTTCTGGTATCGACGGCTGGGAGAGCTCCTTGATGTCTCGAGATCTGGTTGAGTAGCTTGGGTGGTTATGATAGGCTTTAGGCCACGTCCCGACATGATTTCTTTTCTAGGATGCCGTTCTGGTAGGCTCGGGCTCTCCCGCGTTAGATTCGCGGAGGTAGATGTTAGGTTGTGGATCGCTCGAAGAAGCCGAGCTACGGAAGCCCGGAGGGGCCGAGCTACGGAAGCCTGGAGGAGCCGAGCTATGGAAGCCCGGAAGGGCCGAGCTACGGGAGCCCGGGGGGGCCGAGCTACGGAAGCCCGGAGGAGCCGAGCTACGGAAGCCTGAAGGGGCCGAGCTACGGAAGCTCGGAGGGGCCGAGCTACGGAAGACCGAAGAGCCGAGCTACGGGAGCCCGGAAGAGACAAAGGGAGGTTAGCCTTAGCCGTCTCGCATGGATATTAATGCAACGACGATTTTACCCCCAACACATGCCCTCCACTTCCTAGTTCGAAGCGTAGGTTCGGGCGTAGGGAGTACGAGTTCGAATGGGGCATCTTGGATGGGACATCTTGGTTTAACTAGCTTGCGCAATGATGCCTAATTAATGCGACAGGGCCATCCTGCCCTCAGGGCTAAGGCTCCCTCGCGAGCGACGGCTGGGATTGCGCCACGCTATGAATCCCGATCGATCGGGCGTTTGTCGAGGCGATTTGGGACGCCTAGGATGAGACACCCCACCTTTTTAGGGAGGCTTCCTTGGCGGAGAAGCGAAGTGACGGCTGCATTATCGCTATATATATGTGTGCGCGTGCGCTCGGCGTCTTCTCGTTTTGCTTTCAAAAGGGTTCTGGTCTTTCATCTTCTTCGACGCTTATTGTTTTCGTTTGGTACCTCTTTCAATGGTGATGAGCCCCGACGATGTGGCCTCCGAAATCGTTGCCGAGGACTTGGGGAGGATTCATCAGCGGTATGGCTTACCCTTGGACGTCGTCCTACGGGCGCCGGAACCCGAAGATAGGGTTACCCGGGATTTAGAGTCTGGGGTCTTCATCTACGAAGATAGTTTGAAGGCGGGTCTTCGTTTTCCTCTCCACCCCCTGGTGAAGGAGATCATGACCCACTACAACATCAGCCCGTCAATGGTGGCTCCGAACAGCTGGCGGAATATCATCGGATTCATCTCGATGTGCCACCAGATTCGGATCGTCGCCACCCTCTCCCTTTTCCGCACCTGCTACCATCTGATTCCCGGGAGGAAATCGGAGTGGCCCTACATCGGGCCCCGGAGATCCTTTAACGTAATCGCGGATAAGCCTCTTCCATCAAGGGGTGGAAGAGTTGATTTGTTATCGCGGAGGGGAACGTCGGCTCTGACTTCCCTCGGAGATGGGGGGATGTTGTAAGGGATGCGGAGACGCATCCGACCTTGTCGGCGCAGGAAGAGAAGGACTTGGACGTCCTCCGCAACGGGCAGGTGTTTTCGGCTAATGACTTGCTATCGGAGGGGGCCCTCTTCGTAGCCGGGCTCAGCCCCCGGGACCCGCAAGGTGAGTCTCTTTCATGCAGTTCATTTTTCTCGATTAATGTGCTCGGACCTGAGCACGTGTGCTCTGATGTGGCAGCCGCAAGGTCGGCGTTGTTGAACCTCTCCAAGAGGAAGAGAGGAAAATGCCCAGGGGAAGGGAGCGGCGTGGATAGTGGCCGGCCTAAAAAAAGGGCTCATATTTCCGTGAGAAGCCCGCCGGACGCCAGGGCAGTCACAGCAGAAGTGCCGGGGGCGAAGGAGGGTCCGGGGAAAGAGGTTATGGCCTCCGACCCTCTCGTGTTAGAGATCTCATATAGTTCGGACGAGGCTCCGTTGGCTCGTCCGATCGCGTCCCCCCTGAAAGAGGAACCAGCAACGGATCTGGCGGAGGCAGTAATCACGAGGAGCCTACTGTCCCCGTAGGATCGCCATCGGTTCCGATAGGAGAGGAAGAGGTGGCAGCCACAGCCGGGGAGGTTCAGGGGGAGCTTTCTCTCGGTCTCTCCGCAGGGGAGTACGGTAGCAGTGAGGCAGGTCAGACTGAGGCCTCGGGAGAGCCTATGGAGGAGATGCAAGTGGCAGAACAGGCCGAGACCTCGGGGGGTCGATGGCGGAGACACAGATGGTGGTAACCGAGGAAGGGACGTCGAAGGAGGATACGCGGCAAGGCGGGAGCCCCGCATTGGGAGCTTCTTCGAAAAAGGTTTTGGGGAAGCTGGCGCTTGGGCTGGCCGAACTATCTGAAGAAACCCAAGCCAGGGCCTTGGTGGAGGAGGCTGGGAGGGTTGAAGGCCTCTCAGACGGGGGCCGCCCAGGCCGGTCCTTCAGGTGGGGTTGGCCAACCCAGCAGCTTGGGTTGCTGATATTGAGAAGGCGTTTTCCGCCATGATGAGGTCGGCCCTGTATCCGGGCGTGGATCCTTCGGCGGACAAATTTGCCAATTTGGAGTTGGTGGATGCTGCATTCGGTCAGCANAGTTAACATAGTTATGAGTGCTAGAAATAGCTATAAGAAACTTTCAATTCATTATTGTTGCCATTCTCAGGTAGTGAACACGTCCTGGTTGGCCTAACCCTCACGCATTCGATTTTTATCTTGCAGAGTGTTCTGCTCTCTCGGGCTATATGCTGGCGTCTAAGCTTGGCGACAGGGGCCAGTGTTCAAGCCAGGAGGGATAATGCCGAGCTCCAGTCGCGGCTGAAGGTGTCTGAGAAGTTCGAGGAACTCATGACAATTAGCGACAGGAGCTTGCAGGGGATAAGGGCGGCATATCAAGCTGCCCAGGCCGAGGTGTCCAAGCAAAAGCGCAGGTAGAGGAGTTGCAGGAACTCCTGGCGAAGAACGACGACGCGTGCCTGGAGCTGGCCAGAATCGAGTCGAAACATTCTGCGGAGGTGAAGGCGATGCAGAGAGAACATAGCGAGAGTATGGGTCGGCTGGGGAAGGAAGCTGCCGACGAGAGGAAGCGTTTAACTAGGATGCTTGGCGAGGTGGAGGAGCGACTGAAGCGCCGCGACAGCGAAATTGCCCATTTGAGGGAGGGCGCCAAATGGCAACAAGGGGTGATAGCTCGGGTGAATAACGAGCTATCCCAAGCCCGGGAGGATGCTGGAGCCAAGCAGTTGAAGATCAATAATCTGCAGGAGAGAGTTGAGCTGGTTGGGGCCGACAGGACAAGAGCCAGGAGTGAGGCTGAGGAGTCGGCCAAAAGGTTGGCCAGACGAGAGGAGGAGGTACGACCTCATTCTCCCCCCCTTTTTTAGCTTTTTTCTACTGGTTTCTTGTGACGCCGACTTATTTCGGCTTTTTCAGATGGCGGAGTTGGGGCTGGAGGTTCGGGCTCTTCAAGGCGAGCTTGTGTCCAGCCGCAACAAGAGCTCAGAATTCGAGACGCGGGCCGGCGAGTTCGAGGAGCAAAATATTATTCTGCGGGCCCAAGTCGCAGAGGCTGAGAAACAGGCCACTGAGGCCAACATGCAGCTCGCCATACTTAAGGGGAGGCAAGACGCTATCAGCGTAGACGCCTTCCATCATGGGATGGAAGAGTGCAAACAGAGGATACTCAGTGGGCACCCGGAATGGGATCTTTCTTTCCTGAGTGCTGAAAATCGACGATGGCGAGTCTGAAGAAGAAGATGAAGATGAATATGTTGACGTTTCTGATGCCGAACTTGGCGCCGCCCCTGGTCCCAGCGAAGCTGCAGCTTCTGAGGGACGGTCGCAAACTGCCGCAGAGGGGGCAAAATATTGGAGAAGGGCGAACCTAGTCACGCTTCCGCAGATGTGACTGAGGGCTTTTCTAAAGCCGGTGCGGCTCCCGGTCCTTAGGAGCTGTTCTTGTATCTCGTCTTTTAGACATTTGTCTGACGTTTCTAGTGAAATGAATTTCCTGTTTCACTTAAGTGTTTTCTTGCGTGACTTGCTGTCGTTTAGTCTCGCCTCGATTGTGAGTGACCTATGGCTCGCTGATGCCTTGGGTCATCTTATTCCGAGACTAGGAAGACGTACTGGCTTGGGCCGATGGGCAAACAGGTCGGCTTGGGCCGACGAAGAAGGTAGGTCGGCTGGGGCCGACAAGAAAGTAGGTCGGCTGGGGCCGACAAATAGCATAGGTCGGCGGGGGCCGACAAGCGAAATAGGTCGGTTGGGGCCGACTAAAAATAGGTCGGCTGGGGCCGACGGCAAAGTAGGTCGGGGGCCGACAAAAAAAGGTCGGCTGGGGCCGACGGGCAAATAGGTCGGCTGGGGCCGACAGGCAAAGTAGGTCGGCTGGGGCCGACAGACAAAATAGGTCGGCTGGGGCCGACGAGCAAAGTAGGTCGGCTGGGGCCGACAGAAAAAAGGTCTTTGCGCTTTCTGCTATTCTGTCAACGCCCTGCTGTTCCGCAGGTGATTCGGTTTTTATTTCACCAGAATTGATGATACGGCGTAGTGGGGGGCATAAAGCTGCATCAGAGCTTTCCGGAAGGTGCTCTTTTCCCATGCGGATCACTTTGTCGCGCACGCAATCGCTCACCATTGGAGGACGTCACTTTCGAAGGACGATACTCTGAGCCCGCCAGTTTTCGAGGTGCTGGCTGGCGATCACCCGCATTAAATGACAGTGATTCGGGATCAGGAGGAGATCTCCGTACACGTCGTAACTCAGGTGGTGGGCTTGGCGCGCAGTGGGGCGCCGCGTCTATCCTGAGGGGCCACGTGGAGGCGTGGGCCAGGTGTTTGAATCTCGGGACTTTCAGCTTTGATAGCTTTTCCCGGCTTTTTTCTGCCTATAAAAAGGGGAAAAGGGGTCATGTTTGGTTATCCCCAAAGTGTTTTTCCATTAGAGCTTCCATTATGCTCATTTCTCTGCTGCTACGAGTGGGAGGACCAAGCTTTCCTCTCATAGGCTCCTTGCCGCCGGATAGCTGGGGCGACTGGGGAGCTGCCGAAGAATGGCTCGCCCTTAGGGGATGAGTCCCGGAGATCATATGGAGAGCGCACAAGGGGGGCGCAGAGATCATACGGAGAGCGCACATATGCGCTTCCTATGTGATCTTTGTGGCCCGTTACGGGGGGCTTACGGTAGGAAGTGTATCGACACCCCCGTAGCACGCACAGACTCTCCCTCTTTCGCTGGCCTGGATTCCCATCCCTTCTCTGAGGGGAATCCTTGCCACGGGACGGAGAAAATGGGAGCAACCGGGGTCTGATGGTCCCCGGGCCTCTCGGTCGGGCAGCGGCCTGCGATCCAGCACCCCCTCCTAGGGGAGCGGGCTGGTTTGCCGAATCCTCAGAATCAGCATCCACGGGCCGTGCGCCTTCTGAATCTCTTCATTCGGCGGGAGCCGTGGAGGGTCAGCTTTATCGACCGTCCAGGCGGGCTGACCGTTTCGTGGTTTGCCTGATTTGTCGATCCGGACGTCGAAACATCACAGATTGGCTAGGTCTGCTTTGGAGCAGTTGCCCGAGTTTTGTATTTGCCTTTATTTTATGCATTTCAATGCTCTTGTAACGCCTGTGAGGCATTTGTAACTGATCTTGATCGGCAATAAAGAGAGTTATGTTCTGTTTCTCAATCTCTTCTTTTCTTGTGCCGAACTTGTAGTTATTGTTGTTTGTGGGTACAAAGGCGTTCCGCTCGTCCTTAGACGAGGATCCCACGCCGTCCGAACTAATCGAGGTTCGCGGGCGGTTCAGAGTCGTTCGGCGAAACATGCTCCTTACTCTGGTCAGAAGCCTGATATTTTTGTGCTTCGCTTTTACCGGAGCTCGGATTTATCGTGGGCCGGCCTTGGCCGAAGTTCAGGGAATCCGTACTTTTTCCATCATGGTTCAGGGAACCTGTCACTCGGGTCGGCCGAGTTTCGAAGGTATTTGTCTTGGCCCTGCCAAGGTTCGGAGATTTAGTCGCTCGGCCCAGCCGAGGTTCGGAGATATTTGACTTGGCCCTGCCAAGGTTCGGAGATTCGTTTACTCGGCCCAGCCGAGGTTCGGAGATAACTGACTTGGCCCTGCCAAGGTTCGGAGATTCAGTTCGCTCGGCCCAGCCGAGGTTCGGAGATAACTGACTTGGCCCTGCCAAGGTTCGGAGATCGGGGGCTCAGGGAGCGACTCAGTTGTCATTGTGGGCCACAGCGTTAGGCCCACGTGGCGCTTGATAAGGGGCGCCAGAGCGGAACGGGCGGTATATTGTTACGCTTTTCTATTGGTGACGCCACTCTTCCCGAGGGGACAGGTTATTGGCGAATGCCGGACTTCCGTTTCCCGAAAAAGAGGCCGGCATTAAGAGGCTCGGGGAAGCGCCGAATGCATTTATTGCGAGGGCCGACAGATCGGAAAATGTTTGCTTGGGGAATTCCCGAGCAACCTGCTCGCGCTTACCGATCTCGCTCGGGATGGGGCGCGACACTTCGGATTTCGCAAGCACTGAAACGGCGACGCGTGGCAAGTTCTTATGGGTCGGTGGTTACGGCGCGACCGATAGAGATACCTGCCTGGCGAGTATAAATACGACCGAGGGGCATCGGTTTCGGCCATCCCTCGGTTTAAGTTCCGAAAAAATGGCCTCTCCAGGGCGATCATCAGTCGAGTCGCGTTCCTCGCTCGACAGCCTGCCGCGTTCGGAGGGGAGGCGTACCTCCGTCACTGTTGACGGGGAGGGCCTAGCGTCGGCCTTTGCGAGTAATCAGCAGCTCGCGAGGATCGCCGAAGAGTACATGGACGTGTCGGTCAGGGAGGCGGAGGCCTCACGCCGGTTGATGGACCGGCAAGGGAGGAGATTACGTCCCTTCGTCAGCAGGTGGCTGACCTGACGGAGCGCCTGGAGGAGCTGCTAGCCTCCGGGAGTGACTCCGGATTCTGATTTAGGGCCTCTCTTCTGTTTTTTTTTTTACTGCCTTTTTGTAATCCTCTTTTTCTAAATGAAAAATGGATCTTGTTTTTGAAGTCCCTTTCTTCAAGAGTTTATGGCCTTGACCCGTGTGATGAATTAGGGTGTTGGCGTGGCCCCGTCGTTTTTGCGCGTTGATATAGGCGCTTTGAACGACGGGTTATAGGGGCGTCACCCAAAAGGTTTTCAGTAGCAGAGGGGGATCTCCTAGCTCTGCTTGGGGCCTTTGGCCGATTACGCGGGGCTCATCGGCCTCAAGAGGGGGTTTGCCAATGGTGGCTTCTTTTTGTGCGTCGACGGTTTTTGTTTAACGCGCTCGTTTTCAAACCGGACGAAGTCCTTCGGGGACTATTTGGGGCCGCCCGGCTTTAGGGGGCCTGTGCACTCGGTTTTTATCTGGGATTTCGGCCCGAATGATTTTTACCTGGCCTTGCCACGGCTCGGAGGATTCGTTGCTCGGCCCTGCCGAGGTTCGGAGAATATTTTACTTGGCCCTGCCAAGGTTCGGAGATTGTTGCTCGGCCCAGCCGAGGTTCGGAGAATATTTTACTTGGCCCTGCCAAGGTTCGGAGATTTGTTGCTCGGCCCAGCCGAGGTTCGGAGAATATTTTACTTGGCCCTGCCAAGGTTCGGAGATTTGTTGCTCGGCCCTGCCGAGGTTCGGAGAATATTTTACTTGGCCCTGCCAAGGTTCGGAGATTTGTTGCTCGGCCCAGCCGAGGTTCGGAGAATATTTTACTTGGCCCTGCCAAGGTTCGGAGATTTGTTGCTCGGCCCAGCCGAGGTTCGGAGAATATTTTACTTGGCCCTGCCAAGGTTCGGAGATTTGTTGCTCGGCCCTGCCGAGGTTCGGAGAATATTTTACTTGGCCCTGCCAAGGTTCGGAGATTTGTTGCTCGGCCCAGCCGAGGTTCGGAGAATATTTTACTTGGCCCTGCCAAGGTTCGGAGAATTTGTTGCTCGGCCCTGCCGAGGTTCGGAGAATATTTTACTTGGCCCTGCCAAGGTTCGGAGATTTGTTGCTCGGCCCAGCCGAGGTTCGGAGAATATTTTACTTGGCCCTGCCAAGGTTCGGAGATTTGTTGCTCGGCCCTGCCGAGGTTCGGAGAATATTTTACTTGGCCCTGCCAAGGTTCGGAGAATTTGTTGCTCGGCCCTGCCGAGGTTCGGAGAATATTTTACTTGGCCCTGCCAAGGTTCGGAGATTTGTTGCTCGGCCCTGCCGAGGTTCGGAGAATATTTTACTTGGCCCTGCCAAGGTTCGGAGATTCCTGTTCGAACAGACAGCTCGGTTGTGCCGAGGATTGGTAAGCAGTATCTGTTTCTTCTTGCAATTTATAGCAATATAGTGCATAATGATTCACGCAACAGGTTTTGAGGAAACAGATAAGCAGGAATGTGTAGTGAGGCATGCGAAGATGAATTCAGAGAGGACATACCCTATTGATAATATTTACGAAGGTTGTCCGCGTTCCAAGTCCGGGGAATGGACTTCCCATCCAGATCCTGCAGCTTGTAGGTTCCCGGTCCAATAATCTCCGCTACCTGGTACGGGCCCTCCCAGTTTGGCGCCAGCTTTCCTTGCTCCAGCGGTTTGGAAACAGAGGCCTTTCGGAGGACAAGGTCGCCGGGCAGGAAGGTCTTCCCTTTAACTCTGGAAGCGTGGTAATGGGCCACCCTTTGTTGATAGGCAGCCGTTCTGATCCGGGCCTTCTCTCTGATT
This sequence comes from Calamus simplicifolius, assembly GCA_900491605.1. Lineage (NCBI taxonomy): Eukaryota > Viridiplantae > Streptophyta > Magnoliopsida > Arecales > Arecaceae > Calamus > Calamus simplicifolius. Next base: position 43,562 of record UESW01004003.1, read on the forward strand.
TCCTCTATCAGGTCGAGGTTGGTGCGGAGTTGTTCGTCGCTAGTCTCCGAGTAGCTTTCTACCCGCAATGATGGGAGGCCGACCTCCACAGGGATAACGGCCTCTGTGCCGAAAGCCATTCGGAATGGGGTTTCGCCGGTCGGGATTCTTGGGGTTGTGCGGTAGGCCCATAGGACATGATGTAGTTCATCCGCCCACCTGCCTTGGGCTCTGGAGAGGCGAGCTTTGATTCCCTGGAGGAGGGTTCTGTTGGTTACTTCGGCTGCTCCGTTGGCTTGTGGGTGCCCGACCGAAGTAAGGTGGTGACGGATTCCGTGTTCTTCACAGAACTGGCGGAACTTGGAGTTACGAACTGCTTGCCGTTATCGGTGATTATAGTATGAGGGAGGCCGAATCGGCAATGATGGACCTCCACACAAAGTCTCGGGCCCGTGCCTCGGTAATTTGTGCGACCGCTTCCGCTTCGACCCATTTGGTGAAGTAGTCGATGGCGACAAACAAGAATTTCCGCTGTCCTGTGGCAAGCGGGAACGGGCCGAGGATGTCCATCCCCCATTTGGCAAAGGGCCAAGCAGAGGATATAGAAACTAGCTTGGCGGAAGGGAGCCTTTGGATGCTTGAATGTCTTTGGCAGGGGTCGCAGGCGCGGACTAGATCGTCCGCGTCTTTTTGCATGGTCGGCCAGTAGTAGCCTTGTCGCAGCACCTTGTGGCAGAGGGACCGGCTTCCCAAATGGTTGCCGCAAATCCCTTCATGTACCTCGCGCAGAGCGTAGTCCGCTTCTGATGGGCGAAGGCACCTAAGCAGCGGCATGGAAAATGACCGCTTGTACAGTTGGTTGTCAATCAACACGTAGTGGATGGCCTGCAGCTTCAGCTTCCTAGCCTCTCTTCGGTCGGACGGAAGCGACCCTTCTTTGAGATATTTGAGGATAGGGTCGAACCAGGATGGTTCGGCCTCAACTTGCATCACCCGGTCGGCCTCCGTGATGCTCGGCTTTTCCAGAGTCTCCAGGTGGAACTTTTGTTCGGCATCCATCGTCTCCGTGGTTGCCAGTCGGGAGAGTAGGTCGGCACGGGCGTTCTCAGATCTGGGAATCTGAATAATTTCAAATTCGAAAAAATGGGGAAGCAAGTTACGCACCTCCTGGAGATATCGAATCATGTTCGGTCCCGAGCTTCAAATTCTCCCCGAACATGGCCGGCTACCAGCTGAGAGTCGGTGAAGGCGTTGAGCTTTTCCACCTTCAGATTGTGGGCGATCCGGAGACCGGCCAACAGAGCTTCGTACTCGGCTTCGTTGTTGGAAGCCGGGAAGGAGAATCGGACGCCATACTCGAAAGTCATCCCCTCAGGACTAGTAAGAACTAGACCCGCACCGGAGTGATGGGCATTGGACGACCCGTCGACGTGGAGGAGCCACCGGGCTCCAGACTTTGGCTCTTCAAGGGAGTCTGGGGCAGAACCGTCCTCCGGGATGGTGCACTCGAGGAGGAAGTCGGCCAGTACTTGGGCTTTGATGGCTGGGCGAGGCTGAAAATGTATGTCATGCTCGCTTAGCTCGACGGCCCATTTGGTCATTCTCCCGATGTTTCCGGACGGTGGACCACCGCCTTGATGGGTTGGTCAGTCAGGACCGTCACGGAATGTGCTTGGAAATACGGTCGTAGCTTTCGAACTGAGGTGATTAAGGCCAGCACCATCTTTTCAATCCTGCTGTACCTTGTCTCCGCATCGCGGAGCAACCTGCTCACATAGTAGATCGGCTTCTGGACTTTGCCTTCTTCTTTGATCAGCACCGAACAAACCGCCCTCCGAAACAGCCAGGTACAAAAAGGGTCTCTCCTGGGGTCGGACTGCTGAGGAGGGGGCGAGCCGAGGTACTTCTTGAGATCTTGAAATGACCTTTGGCATTCGGGAGTCCACTGGAAGTTTTTGGCCGATCGGAGAGTTTTGAAGAAGGGGAGGCATCTCTCGGCCGACCGCGCCACAAAGCGGTTAAGGGCCGCTATCCTCCCGGTTAGGCGCTGGACCTCTTTAACAGATGCAGGGGGCCATTTGTTGGAGAGCTTGAATCTTCTGGGGGTTAGCTTCGATACCTCGCTGGGAGACCATGAAGCCGAGGAACTTCCCCGAGTTGACGCCGAAGGCGCACTTGGTCGGGTTGAGTTTCATCCCATATTTGCGCAACGTTGCAAAGCTCTCCGAGAGGTCCTCAATATGTCGTGGCGCTTCCTTGCTTTTGACCAGCATGTCGTCCACGTACACCTCCATGTTCCGGCCGATTTGCTCCTTGAACACCTTGTTGACCAGCCGCTGGTAGGTTGCCCCTGCATTCTTAAGACCAAAAGGCATAACACGGTAACAGTAGGTACCTCGGTCGGTTATGAAGGCGGTCTTTTCTTCATCTTCGGGGCCATTCGGATCTGATTGTAGCCGGAATAGGCGTCCATGAATGACAGCATCTGGTGGCCTGAGGTGGCGTCCACGAGCTGATCGATCCGAGGGAGGGGGAAGCTGTCCTTCGGGCAGGCTTTGTTGAGGTCGGTGAAGTCGATGCAGATCCTCCATTTGCCGTTCGACTTTTTCACCATGACGACATTTGACAGCCAGTTTGGGTAATTTACCTCTCGACGAAGTTGGCCTTTATGAGTTTGTCGACCTCTTCTTCAATGGCTTTTTGCCGCTCTGGGGCGAAGCTTCTCTTCTTCTGCTTAACAGGCCTGTGCATCTCGTCCACATTGAGATGGTGGACGAGGACCTCGGGGTTGATTCCTGGCATGTCGGAGGCGGTCCAGGCGAAGATGTCGGCATTGCTTTGGAGGAATCTGATCAACCTGTGCCGAGACTCTCCTTTGAGTAGCGACCCGATCCTTGCGGTTCGGTCGGGCTGAGCTTCGTCCAATGGTACTTCCTCCAATTCCTCTGCCGGTTCTCCCCGTTGTTCGGCGAAGTCTTCGCGAGCGTCTAGCCCGTCAACTTCGGGCATTCTAGACTGAAGGCTCGTAACGAAACATTGCCGAGCCATGGCCTGACTTCCCCGAACCACTCCAACTCCTCGCTCGGTGGGGAACTTCATAGACAGATGCGGGATAGAGACAACTGCCTTGAGGGACATCAAGCCAGGCCTGCCGAATATGGCGTTGTATGGGGATCTGAGGTCGGTCACTAGGAAATCGGTCTGTACAATGTCACAAGGGGCCAGGTTCCCGCGCGGACCGTCAGGGTGACGATTCCTTCCGGGATGATGACGTCGCCGGTGAATCCCATCAGGGCGGAATCCACGGCTCGAAGGTTTTCCATGAGCAATTTCATCCTGGCAAACACACCGAGGTACAAAACATTTACCGAGCTTCCACTATCAACGAGGATTCGGCTTACATCATAATTGTTCAAATTAAGGGATACAACTAGTGCGTCATCGTGGGGAAGTTGTATTCCCAGAAGATCATCGTCGGAGAAGGAGAGTTCGCCCATCCTTGCCTTTTTTGGCGCCGGTTCTTCACCGCCGCCCCTGGGGCTCGATCCGCCGGCCTCTTCAATCATGTTGATGCGGCCAATCACGGGCGGATTGGGTGGAGGAGGAGGTTGTTGGAGCTCGAGCTGACGGTCACCTCCTTGTTGTTGCGGCTCGGGCGCCCTCCTGAACTGATCCAGCCGTCCCCGCCGAATCAGCCTCTCTATTTCATTCTTCAGCTGCCAGCATTCTTCAGTGTCATGACCGTGCTCCCTATGGTAGCGGCAGTACTTGGCGGGATCTCTTCGGGTCGGGTTCCCTCGGAGAGGTACCGGCCGGGGAAGTTGGCGCTCTATCTCCATAAGGATTTGCGCCCGGGGCACAGTCAGCGGAGTATAGCGATCGAATCGCCTGGGAGGACTCCGGGAGCGATTCCTTGGCGGCAGCGGAGGGACTCTTTGGCGGCGAGGCGGACTTGGCCGCCGGGCGGGACGGTGCCTGTCGGGGACTTTGGGCTCTTGCTTCTTTGCATGCTCAGCGCGGGCAATCTCCGTGATTCCTCGACCCTAGCATATTTGTCCGCAAGGGCCATCATATCAGATAGGCTGGGGGGTAGCTGACCTCCATAGCCAGGTAGAAGTCGCTCTCCTTCGAAACTCCCCCCGCCAGGGCGGACATAGCCACCTCATGATTAAGGTGGTCCACCTCTAACATGGCCTTATTAAAACGGCCAAGGTAATTCCTCAGGGACTCCCCCTCTCTCTGCTTGACTTCGGAGAGGGAGTCGGATCTTCGTCGGTGGCGGCGACTGCTGACGAACTGGCCAATAAAAAGGTGGCTCAGCTCGTCGAATGAATCAATGGAACCTGGCTTCAAGCATTGAACCAGGTTCGGGCGGATCCTCTGAGGGTGGATGGGAAGGCGCGGCAGAGGACCGCATCAGATGCTCCGTGGAACATCATTATTGACCGGAAGCTACTGAGATGGTCGTCCGGGTCAGTGGAGCCGTGATAGGGCTCGACGGCTGGTAGTTTGACATGGGAGGGAATCACTTCCTCCATGATCCCCTTAGAGAAAGGGATGCCCTGCTCCGCCTTGGGCTGGGACAGATGGGTCTGCTTGGCGGCGTCCAGCTCCTGACGCATCTCCTGGATCTGACGGCGGATCTCCTCTTCACCGGTTAGAGGAGGAGCTGGGCGTGAGAATCGCAAGGATGGCGTGGAATCATGGTGAGATGTCGCCGGGGAGAGGGAGCGGGCTCGCCGAGATCTGAGAGGATCTCTATCATAACCGGCTCGCGGGACTGGTTTGTCCCCCCTGGGCCGATGGGGGATCCGCTGATTCCATGCGGATCAGAGGAGGAGGTCGCCGGCGAAGAAGGAATCGCCGCCTCCTTCTGAGGATGCGAAGCAGGAGGAGCTGCAAGGCGCTCCTGAACCTGGGTTGGACCAGCGTAGCGAACTGGTCCTGGGTCACCGGGATGGCAGGCGGTGACGGAGTTTCGACCGGTGGAGGTTGCGGCGCTGTAGCGCCAGTCGGATCAGGCCTCTGGGAAGCGACCTGATCTTGGGCTTCAGAGGTTGCTCTCCTCCGGTTGGCCATTGGAGAGGTTCTTCTCCGGATTAGATCCTTGTCTCCTTTCTTCAAGTTTTAATGGGACTTGAGGCCCTTCCTCTAGCGCCAATCTGTTGCCGCCGGGATCCGTCCTCCGACTCGGGCGCGGTCGATCTCCAGGAAGAGGGGGCGGACCTGCAAAAGAAGTCCACACGCGGGGGGACGCTGGGGGTGGTCCTCCGCGGAAGACCCTCCGACGCTCAAGTCAGTGGAGAAGAAATCGGCGATCAACCAGACAGTGGGGAGGTGGATCTCTCCGGGAGACCTCTCCGGGGGCGGCCAATCGGAAGCTCCAGAGGGCAGGAGCGCCGACGAGCTGCTGAGAGAGAGAGTGAGGTGCGCGTGTAAGAGGCGCGTGCCTGTGCCCAAGGAGAGTGCGTCAAGAGTCGCGTACCTGGGGAATCTGCGAGTCTGATATTTATAGACTGTCACCTGGGTCTTGAGCGCCTTCTGGAAGGTTCGGAGGTTGTTACGATATGGAGGCGGACAGAATCAGGCCGTTGTGGGGCCGTTAGAATCCATATCCCGTTTGTTCAGGTATCGACGGCTGGGAGAGCTCCTTGATGTCTCGAGATCTGGTTGAGTAGGCCTGGGGCGGTTATGATAGGTTTTAGGCCACGTCCCGACATGATTCCTTGTCTAGGATGCCGTTCTGGTAGGCCCGGGCTCTCCCGCGTCAGGTTCCGCGGAGGTAAGTGTTAGGTTGTGGATCGCTCGATGAAGCCGAGCTCGAGCTACGGAAGCCCGGAAGGGCCGAGCTATGGAAGCCCGGAAGGGCCGAGCTATGGAAGCCGGAAGGGCCGAGCTACGGAAGCCCGGAGCTACGGAAGCCCTACGGAAGCCCGGAAGGCCGAGCTACGGAAGCCCGGAGGACCGAGCTACGGAAGCCCGGAGGGGCCGAGCTACGGAAGCCCGGAAGGGGCCGAGCTACGGAAGCCCGAAGGGGCCGAGCTATGGAAGCCCGGAAGCCGAGCTATGGAAGCCCGGAAGGGCCGAGCTACGGAAGCCCGGAAGGGGCCGAGCTATGGAAGCCCGGAAGGGGCCGAGCTACGGAAGCCCGGAGCTACGGAAGCCCGGAAGGGAGCTATGGAAGCCCGCCGAAGGGAGGAGGTTAGCCTTAGCCACATCGCACGGATGTTAATGTAATGACGATTTTACCCCTCAATAATTATAATTCTGCACCTTCATGTTTTTGTTAGTTATTTAATGTTTTTCATGATGGATATGCTCGGCATGACCTTAGGCTGGAAGCAATCTTATAGATAGTTTAAATATTTTATATTGTTTTTTTTTCAACATTCATTTATTTTATCCATACTGTTATTTAAATTTTTATTTTCATTTTCTTTCTTTGATTATATTACTAGCCGTTTCACATTTCTTATTAATGCATCTTTATATATTCTTAAAGTAATTTAGGTTATCCAATATATTGAGATAGGAGCTCACATGGTTTTGTTTGAAATGCTGCATCATGATCTCTAATGTTTGTATCTTTATTAGTTTGTAATTGAACTAGAACCCATTTTGTCAAGGTGTTTGAGGGATCATTACCAATAAAACCACAACCAAACAAATTAATAAGCATGTAGGTCAAAAAAACATTTTCTACAATATCAGACCTTTACTTGTGAAGCAGTGGTAATGTTTGCAAAAACCATTATATGCCTTTCGTAGTCCCATAATTCCTATTTATCAAAATGTCAGCTTCCTCATCTCCAATTCATATAACTGCAAACCCAATTTAATAAAAAAAAATCCATTCAAATATTTTTTATATGATATAAGCTTTAATTATTGATTCATGTAACAAAGCACATCTACAATGTCAGAGACTTTAGCTACATTCTTATTATAATATAAGACAAAAGTCACTAGAGCCGAGGTTTAGCTGCATTATTTATCTTGACAATCAATAGCCTTGCAACCTCTGAAACCATATGAGAATGGATTATTAGTTGACTAAAGAATTAGCAGCAACCTCTAAAACCATATAAGAATGATTTATTAATTGATGAAAGAATCAGGAGGATAGAGCGTTTATGAGAATGGATTATTAGTTGACTAAAGAATTAGGACATAGAGTCATAGACACATTTCAATGGTTTGATAAACATGGGGATAAAATATCAGTAGGATTGAGTTTATGGTAAAGAAGAGCTTAACAAAATTCTTAAGGTTACATGTACATTTAGATTATCGGATCTGAAATATAATTTAAAAACAAAATCATGATCCAGAGGATATACTATATATAAAATTTATTTAATAGAAAAACAATTTCTACAAGCAGCACTACAATAATACAGTATATTATACATACTATATGATATTGTTATATAATATTATATTATATTCTAATTTATTAAATCTATTAAAATATATAATTAATAATATTTTTATGCTAATATCATATATTATATTATAATATTAATATAATAATAATGATCTATATTATATTAGAAATTTTATTTATAATATAATATAATATAATATAATTTTATTATATTATATGATATAGTTTTATGCCAACCCAAAATTGGAATTATCATGAACCATATACCAATGAAAAATAATAAATAAATTATAATAATTATAATATCTAGTATCAATTGTTTATAACTAAATCATATGGTTATTGTCTGCAAAGCCTATGAAAATAACCTAACTTGCATTGGATAATGGAAAAATGATAACCTTTGTTCACATAAAGCAAGTACTAATGTCAGGTCAACAAGTAAAACAACCAAGGTAGGGTCTAATATGGTTGACAACCACAAGTCAATTAGGAAAAATTAATAAGTCATTAAACATCATGTATTAAAATATAAATGATATGTACCTTTGTAAAATAATAAAAAGAAATATAATATATATTTGATTGATAAAAAGTTATCATTAATAAATAATGACTCTTCTTTATCGAAGCAGACCATACCTTAATTAACAATAATGAAGCGATCCTCCCGTTGGAAACAAATTCTCTGCATTTAGTTTTAGAAGCATTACGATTGCGGCATGAAGATTTTGTAGTAACCCATCTTAATAATGGTCCTAATTTTATTGACTAAACGTATCTTCTATTAAAGTGATAACAGCCCCCCTCCCTTAATACCTAAACGCTCGCTTGATGGGGTAAGCGGTGAAGGAAATGGGTATAAATAGGGACCCATCCTAAGGTTTCAGAACATGGTTCTCTAAGGTTTCAAAACACGGTTCTCTCGAAAGAGATCCTAAAGCAATCATGAAGGCATACACCATCTGAATGCGAGAGCTCGTTGATTAGAAGACCGATCCATCGAGAGGAAGAGGGAAGATCAAGAGGAAGATCAATCGAGATCGTTAAGAAAGGAAGATCTCCCGTGCAGTCCAAAGAAAACCAGGAAGATCGGATTCCTTACCACCATTAAATAATAATGGCTGGAGGTAATTATGTTTAAGCAAATTAAGTCTAACATTTGGTATCAGAGCGAGGTTAAAACCTCTGCCTTATTTTGCGAAGATTTCTATTAAGTTTCTCTTTTCAAGCAATTAATGCCGCGTGTTTTCCGTTTTTAGTTTTTCGGATCTCAGGTTGGTTTCGATCAGTTCTTATCTTTGTTCACGGAATTGACAGAAACCATTAAACCTATTTAAGATTCCGATTTTGCGGAAACAAAACGTTCTTTCTTTTCTATTAAAGATTTCTTTCTAGCATTAAAGGTTTCCCGATTTCTTTTTATGGTATTAAAGAGATAGCATTAAAGAAAGAAAAAGAAAAGAAACGTAGCATTAAAGAAAAAAAAACTAAAGAGAGAAATGCAGCGGAAACGTGGCTTCAATAACCACATCGGTGAAATATTAAAAAGGGAGAGAAAACTTTCGGTTTTCGTTTTTCTCGCTTATGGTCTTTCCGTTCTCTCACGGGATTTAAAATATGGATTGGTTGGATTTTAAATGCATTTATTATCTGTTTAATGTTTTATTAAATCATGTAACATGATTTATTTTTATCATTTGTTTCTTGAGTTTAAATTTTTGTATTAAAATACGCCTCCTGAGTCTCTATGCCTACGGTGTTTGCATAGACTGGCCCAAGGGAATAATGAGCTACGGCCGGACGTGTTTTAATTAACAAAATTTTTTCTTAAGATGATAATTTTAAAATTCATTAAATAGATATTGAAATGTTATCTTCTGTTCTGCATACTAGATTTATTCTATGCATGAATTTGGTGGTAGTGTAAAAATCACAGTGCAAATCCTTTCAAGGTCTGATTGGTCATTGGTGTCTAGAAAGGTAAAGAGATTGTGGTTACTTAATTGGTTCCGTTGACTGACCTAAGGAAAGCAACGGGGGGACCCCCACTTCTCTTTCACTGGCCTGGCCAATTTGACTAACTCGGATCTTGATTTGGAAATGTTACGTTGATTAAGATCACTACCTAATAATCATGCTAAATTGGTTAATCTATATGCATATAATGTCATGTGATCAATATGATGTTGATTAATTGAGGAGTAGCCACAGCATCTTTGATTAATCAAAATTATATATTGAGTTGCAAAGATCACATAAGGTTAGATGACATTAATTGTGACTAATTATATTAATGTAATGAATCTTATCCCACAGGAATTTTTGTTGCACTAATATAATTAATTAGGATGCGATAACAAATTATTTTCTTAATTACCCACAGGAATTAAGAAAGGAATATAATTTGTTAGTCACATCATTAAGCTAATGAGTCTATTTGAGTATAATAACTTAGCCCACAGGTAGTTATTGTATGTTATTGATTCATGTTATTGCATGTTTACATTGGTAAAACATGACATCAGTTATATGCCTCAAATTCAATTACATGAACATGATTTTATTTTTATGCAGCTATTTTGCCTGTTAATATTTCTGATATGAAATGTGACATTCCCGATTTAAGTGGTGATAATTATAAATTATGGAAGGAGAGAATTCTTCTTCAATTAGGGTGCATGGATATTGACTATGCTATCAGGAAGGATGAACCACATTTAGTTACATCTACTAGCACTCAGGCTGAGATTGCTGCGTATGAACGATGGGAACGGTCCAATCGCCTCAGTATGATGTTCATACGTACTAAAATTTCTGCTAGTATACGTGGTTCAATTCCTGAGTGCAAAAATGTCAAGGAACTTCTGAAGGCTATTGATGCACAATTTGAGTCTTCAGATAAGGCAATGGCTAGCACCCTAATGACAAAGTTATCATCAATGAAGCTCACTACGGTTGGAGGTGTGCGTGAGCACATCATGAAGATGAGGGACATTGCGGCTCAGTTGAAATCCCTAGAGGTTGAGATGTCAGAATCTTTCTTGGTGCACTTTATTTTGAGCTCACTCCCACAGCAATATAGTCCCTTCAAAATATCTTACAATACACATAAGGACAAATGGTCAATTAATGAACTTCTGACCATGTGTGTTCAAGAGGAAGGGAGGCTGATTTTAGAAATGGGAGAAAGTGCACATTTAGTCACTCAGAGAAAGACTAAAGCTCCCAAAGCCAAACGCAAAGGAAAGGGTAAAGTATCCATCCATACAGAAGACAAGAAGGAGTCCAAGTGCTTCTTTTGCAAGAAGAAAGGACATATAAAGAAAGATTGTCTCAAATTCAAAGCTTGGCTTGACAAGAAAGGTACTCTAACCTCATTCGTATGTCATGAATCCAATTTGGTTATATGTCATAACACATGGTGGATTGATTCTGGTTCTACAATCCATGTTTCAAATACCTTGCAGGGTTTTCTAAATCAAAGGAAACCATTGGGAAGTGAACAAAGCATCTATTCAGGAAACAAGATGGGTTCACATGTGGAAGCAATTGGAACGTGCAGACTTATTTTACATTCTGGTTTTGTTTTGGATTTGGAAAAGACATTTTATATTCCAAGTTTCTCTAGAAATTTGATTTCAGTGTCAAGGCTTGTACCAGCAGGATATTCCTTTAATTTTAATAAAAGCTCTGTTGATTTATTTTATAAATCTAAGCTTATTGGGAATGGTACATTGTCAGACAATCTTTTCCAAATCAATCTGAAAAATAATACCACCTATAATGTGATGCACGCCCAAACTGGTATGAAAAGATGTGTTATAAATGAGAATTCCTCTATTTTGTGGCATCGGAGATTAGGTCATATCTCCATTGAGAGAATTAAAAGATTAGTAAAAGATGGAGTACTTGATACTCTTGATTTTACTGATTTTGACACTTGTGTGGACTGCATAAAGGGAAAGCAAACCAACAAGTCCAAGAAAAATGCCAAGAGAAGTTCGGAAATACTGGAGATCATACATACGGATATCTGTAGCCCAGATATGGATTCGTATGGTCAGAGATACTTCATCTCATTTATTGATGACTATTCACGATATATGTATCTCTACCTACTTCATAATAAGAACGAAGCATTAGATGCCTTTAAGGTATTTAAGGCAGAAGTAGAGAAACAATGCGGCAAGCAAATTAAAATCGTGAGGTCAGATAGAGGTGGAGAATATTATGGTAGATACACTGAGAATGGACAAGCACCTGGTCCGTTTGCTCGGTTTCTTGAAGAAAATGGAATTGTTGCACAATACACCATGCCAGGGTCTCCTGACCAAAACGGTGTAGCTGAAAGGAGAAACCGGACATTATTGGACATGGTAAGGAGCATGATTGTCAGCTCTAAGTTACCTAAATCCTTGTGGACTGAAGCTCTTAAAACTGCTGCGTATATATTGAATCGGGTTCCAACCAAGGCTGTTTCCAAAACGCCATTTGAGTTATTTAAAGGTTGGAAACCGAGTCTGCAACATATACGTGTTTGGGGATGCCCATCTGAAGTAAGAGTCTATAATCCACAAGAAAAGAAACTAGACCCAAGGACTATCAGTGGATACTTTATTGGATATGCTGAGAAGTCCAAGGGTTATAGATTTTATTGTCCATCTCACAGCACTAGGATTGTGGAATCAAGAAATGCAAAATTTCTTGAGAATGACTTGATCAGTGGGAGTGATCAATCTCAGTATTTGGCTTCTTCTGAGAAAGATCATTCAGTTATTCCAGCTTCCACTTCAAGTGAGGGATTGGTTGTTATTTATAGCACTCCTCAAACTCAATTAAGTGCCCAACAACCAGTCATTGAGATTTCACAAGCTGATGGTAATCTAGAAGATCGTGTTGTTCATCAACAATCAGTTGTGCAAGATACTCCTCAAGAGGTCATTGACACAACATTAAGAAGATCAACTAGAATAAAGAAATCAGCAATTCCTAGTGATTATGTTGTGTATCTACATGAATCTGACTATAACATTGGAGCCGAAAATGATCCTGAAACGTTTTCACAAGCCATGAGTTCTAAGGAATCAAACTTGTGGTTCAATGCCATGAAAGAAGAGATGGAATCTATGGCATCTAATCGAGTCTGGGATCTTGTTGAGTTGCCTGATGGTGTAAAAGCCATTGGATGTAGATGGATCTTCAAAATAAAGAAAGACTCACAAGGCAACATTGAGAGATATAAAGCAAGACTCGTTGCCAAAGGATTCACTCAGAGGGAAGGAATCGACTACACGGAGACATTTTCTCCTGTATCCAAGAAAGACTCTCTCCGAATAATTATGGCATTGGTAGCTCATTTTGATTTTGAGTTACATCAAATGGATGTGAAGACCGCATTCCTTAATGGAGATCTAGAGGAAGAGGTTTACATGAAACAACCTGAAGGATTTTCCTCTAGTGATGGTGAGCATTTGGTTTGCAAACTTAAGAAATCCATATATGGATTGAAACAAGCCTCACGTCAGTGGTATTTAAAATTTCATGATGTGATCTCTTCCTTTGGTTTTGAAGAGAACATCATGGATCAATGTATATACCAGAAGGTTAGTGGGAGCAAAATTTGTTTCTTGGTCCTATATGTGGATGACATTCTACTTGCAACCAATGATAAAGGGTTGCTACATGAGGTGAAACAATTTCTCTCTAAAAATTTTGATATGAAAGATATGAGTGAGGCATCTTATGTCATTGGCATTAAGATCCATAGAGAAAGATCTCGAGGCATTTTGGGATTGTCTCAAGAAACTTATATCAATAAAGTCTTGGAGAGATTTCGGATGAAAAATTGTTCACCAAGTGTTGCACCTATAGTGAAGGGTGACAAGTTCGCTTTGAACCAGTGCCCTAAAAATGAACTTGAACGGGAACAGATGCACAACATTCCATATGCTTCAGCTGTTGGAAGCCTAATGTATGCTCAGGTTTGCACAAGACCTGACATAGCATTTGCAGTAGGAATGTTGGGAAGATATCAGAGTAATCCAGGTTTAGACCATTGGAGAGCTGCTAAAAAGGTCATGAGGTATCTTCAAGGGACCAAGGACTACATGCTCATGTATAGACAAACTGATCATTTGGAGATAGAGGGCTACTCAGATTCGGACTTTGCTGGCTGCGTTGATTCTCGGAAATCAACATCAGGATTTATATTTATGTTAGCTGGTGGAGCCATATCATGGAGGAGTGCAAAGCAGACCTTGACTGCTACCTCTACTATGGAAGCGGAGTTCGTTGCTTGTTTTGAGGCTACATCGCAAGGTGTATGGTTGAAGAGTTTCATCTCAGGGCTTAGAATTGTTGACTCCATTACTAGGCCAATTAAATTGTACTGTGACAATTCAGCTGCTGTATTTTTGGCTAAAAACCATAAGAGTGGTAGTCGAAGTAAACATATCGACATTAAGTATTTAGCCATAAGAGAACGTGTTAAAGAGAATAAAGTGGTCATAGAACACGTTAGCACTGAATTGATGATAGCTGATCCTTTACTAAAGGCATGCCAATTAAGAAGTTTAAGGATCATGTGATAAGAATGGGAGTTGGTTCCATGATATAATTGTATTGATAACAATTTGTACAAAGAAACTCTTATTTCAATCGTTTGTTTATTTCTCATTCAGGTGTACACGTTATATGACTTTTGAGAAATGACAAACTTTTCTTTTGGACTCTGAATAAACATATGGTTTATTCATTATGTTATGTTGTCACATTTGGAATGGTGATAAAGAAATTGAATGCATTGTAATACATAGAAGATAATACTCAATTATAGAGGACCTATCGCTATGATTCATGTATTTAGTTTCTTGTTCAGTGTTGATAAATATACGGACCAAGTGGGAGAATGTAGTAACCCATCTTAATAATGGTCCTAATTTTATTGACTAAACGTATCTCCTATTAAAGTGATAACAGCCCCCCTCCCTTAATACCTAAACGCTCGCTTGATGGGGCAAGCGTGAAGGAAATGGGTATAAATAGGGACCCATCCTAAGGTTTCAGAACATGGTTCTCTAAGGTTTCAAAACACGGTTCTCTCGAGAGAGATCCTAAAGTTTCAGAACAGGATTCTCGAGAGAGATCCTAAGGTTCTCAAGAGAGAAACCTAAAAGCGGAGGCATTGGAATTGAGTCCCTGATCAAGAGCAATCATGAAGGCATACACCATCTGAATGCGAGAGCTCGTTGATTAGAAGACCGATCCATCGAGAGGAAGAGGGAAGATCAATCGAGATCGTTAAGAAAGGAAGATCTCCCGTGCAGTCCAAAGAAAACCAGGAAGATCGGATTCCTTACCACCATTAAATAATAATGGCTGGAGGTAATTATGTTTAAGCAAATTAAGTCTAACAGATTTCTCATTCTATTCCATATAGAATTCAAAAGATGACCCGCTCAATATTTTAATATGCTGATTACAGCATAACGATAGATTAAGGTGTAATGTAGTTGATAAAAAATAGAATCTAGCAATGATGAGACGTTGGGCTGGCAAGCCCTCTAGATAGCTATATTATGGACCTTAGAACAAATATTATTTATAAAAATATATTTTTAATCTTTAAACTTTCACTTAAAAGTTATTTTAATTCTTAAACTTTAATTGATATAATAAAGTTTTCTGTAGAATTAGCTAAAATTAATGAAATAACTAATCTAACAATTTGTTAGGCTGTGAGATGAGCTCATATCAATATCAATTGAGCTTGTTGTTGCCATTGGAAAGAGCATTGCGTGATCGGTTACGATCTCAAACCAACGTTCATTTGGAGGGATGTTTTTTGTTGTTTCATATATTAATTTTAAATATATATCATAAAATTAATTTGCTGTAATACATTTTTTTAAAATATATTTTAAAAATAATTATAACTACGATATATTTTTATCATAATAAATTAATATATTATGATGAAATTATTTACATCGTAATAAATTATTACAGTAACAAATAATTTTAACGTATTACGATAAATTTTTTATCATCATAATAATTTATTATGATAACTTTTATACGTATTATGATGAATTAATTCATCGTAATAATTTTTTTAGAGCGGTTCTCTTGAATGAAATCCTACTCTTATTTATTTGATTTTAAGGCAACAATATACCAAAAGGATACATGATAAATGTTGTGGTTCCATTTGTTCCCATTTGTTCCTACCAGAGCTAAGTCGCAATTCAATAAGAGGTCAATGGGTTTGAAACGAATGGCGGTTGCTTAATATGGCTTACTCTTGCCAATTACGGTCCTTTGGATACGGAATAAAAATGGTTTAACTTTTTATTAACTAATCTTTAGTTTTTGGCACCATGTTTCTCCTAGCGCTCGCCTAGAGCAGCAAGCGCAGCCCAGAACAAAAACTTAATCACGAGTAATTTTTTAAATCGGTGCAAAAAAAAAAAAAAAAAAAAAGCACATATTTAAAACAAAGGGACGAGAATAAAAAATTTTATCAAAATGACGTTAAAGTATAATTCTAATTAAATTAAAATAAGAGTTTTTTTTTTTTTGGCTCCAGTTTTTTCCTTGTTGTTTTTTATTGACTGTTCTGCCCCAATTTCCTCTTTACCTTCCCCGTTTCTTCTTCGGCGTTGCTTCGCGTTCTACGAGATTTTTAGGGTTAGGGCGCGGAAACGTAACCCTAATCGCGATCAATAATTCGTTGAAGAGGGAGAGCTCGCCTTTCGAGAAATCGAGCGCTCCCATCGAAACCCTAACCTCTCGTTGGAGCGACAGCCGCCACGATGGAGGTGAAGATGTGGAACGACAAGCGGGAGCGCGAGATGCTCGACAGCTTCGCCGATCTCTACGCCATCATCAAGACTACGGAGAAGCTGGAGAAGGCGTACGTGCGCGACCTCGTCTCCTCCGCCGAGTACGAGGCGGAGTGCCTCAAACTGATCGCCCAGTTCAAGACCCTCTCCTCCTCCCTCCGCGACGCCGTCCCCTCTATCGAACGCTTCGCCGAAGCCTACAAGATGGACTGCCCCGCCGCCCTCAACCGCCTCCTCATCTCCGGCGTCCCGGCCACCGTCGAGCACCGCGCCTCCTCCGCCTCCGCCTCCGCATCCTCCGCCGCTGCCGTCGCCGAGTGCGTCCAGCATTTCATCACCGCCATGGACTCCCTCAAGCTCAATATGGTCGCCGTCGACCAGGTACACCCCCTCCTCTCCGACCTCTCTTCTTCCCTCGCCAAGCTTGGAGTCGGGATCCTCCCCCCGGACTTCGAGGGCAGGGTCAAGGTCAGGGAGTGGCTCGCGAGGCTTGCGAAGATGGGGGCCGCAGACGAGTTGACGGAGCAGCAGGCGAGGCAGCTCTTTTGATCTTGACTCCTCCTACAATGCTTTCATGGCCGCCCTGCCTAATGCCGGCTCCTGATTGGCACCCTCTCCGTGAGGTGTCTTTTTTTTGGTTGCTTTCCCATGTGTTTTTTTGAACTGGATGTTCTATTGCTATATACTGCGTAGATAAAGACGTAGCTTTTATTCAATTTAGACTTGACATGATGATTGTAAAGTTAAAAATACCTCGCTGCCTTTGGTGTTATTTTTTACCATACATGTTTTTGTTACATTTAAGCACTTCTATCATGTTGTTTTGGGGCCTAATCATATCACAGTTTCCTTTGCAAGAGAGAAAGAGAACTAGTTTCTTGATTATTGTGGATTTCACTACAAGGTTTTCTATCCATTTTTCTTTCATCTAACTCGTGGGAGGATTGTCATCTCATTTTTTTTTTTTGATGCGTATCACTTCCAGACCGTGTATTTATTTATGCTTCTACACCACAATTTTTAAAGAGCACTTTTTGGAGTTTGGTAAGAATAGTTTATCTCTTACATTATCAATCTGATTTCAGTTTTAGTGAAGTAGAAGTGTAGGCATATCAGTTTAGCATGGCTATCATATTTCAATTTATAAAACTGCATCCCATTGTCTAGTACTCAAAAAAAGTTTTATTTTGGTAGGTTGAATTTCAAATAAAACAAATTATTAATTCTGTGGTAGTATGAATCAGGCATCTTTTTAATGGGGATAACTTTGTGCCAAATATCCCCTATAGTTGTTCAAGGACCTGTTCTGAAGGCTTTTCTAAGCCCTCATAGACCGGCTCATCATATAGCTTCTCATGCATAATCATCAAAGTTACGTGGTTTGGACTTCTACAGGTTTGTTGCTGTGTTGCATCAGAAATTATTTATTGTATTTACTATAAATTCTTTTAGTGGTCCTGTTGTAATGTGATGTTTCTAGAATTGATTTATAGTCTCTTATAGGTTCAGTCATCACTGAATCAAATGTTCGGTTGATTTAAAGTCAATTCAATAGATTTTTGGTTTGTTGATTTCAAATTGTGAATTGTGGTTGACATCTGCAACATACTCTTAAATATTGTTGCCTGAGCTTAGCAAACTGGTGTTTAATGTATCACAATAAATTCACAGGATAACCATGAAATAGTTTGTTACTTAACCATAAACATGCTAACGATTGACTAGGAATATCAACATCTTTTCCTAAGCGAAACTAAGTTGAAATGATGAGATTATCATGGGCAGAAATGGTTGACAAGGAGAAGGAAAAATCTTCACGGTGCCTTGATAGACACTATGTCATGAATGCTTTGACTTCACAATGTTATTATACCCGATTATTATATGCATGGACATAAAAACTAAAGATAGAAGTGCAAAGTTTCGCGGCCTCTATTCTTGGAAGTTGATGACTGTATCATCTTTAATCCTGTAATGTATTTTTAAACATTGACGCACATGCTGAATATGTTCTAGAAGGTTTGAGGAAAGTAAGATTCTTAATTTGTGCCAACTGAGATTAATGAACTCTCTTGACAATTATGTTCTTTGATTAATCTAATTCATTAGGAAGATCTGATTCATTAGCATCCAATCAGGCCATTATGGAACCTGCAGACTTCCTCATCAATTTTAAGGTGCTGGCACGACTAACTACATGTAAATATGTGTTATAGATAGTCTGTCTACCCTCCTACCAAGAGGATTGATATGCCTCAAGCCAAGATCCAAAGTCAAGGATGGACAGAATTCACATCACTAAGCATGATCTGTATCATCATAAAAACTATTCAAAAGCCAAAAAATCATGTGTTTTGAAAGCCTTCGACACATGCTTCAGCTGGGACAAATATTGACAGTTGCGATAGCGACGGTATGCAAGACCCTATAAGGGCATATAAATTAAAAGTCCAACTAGTGATCATATTCTGCATCTCATAAAACATTAGTGTAATTGTTTACCAAAATTCAGTAGATTTGGAGACTTCCAAACCATAAATCATGCATGTGCACCAAAATTCAGTATATCATAATCAACGACATGGATTCTTCATGTAGAAATTCCATCATTGATTTAGGATCAGTAGGATTGAGGCCTCAATCCTTTTGGATAGTTTGTTTGTCTGTACTGAAATTCCTTTAAAACTGATGCCCAGAGAGGTATGCTCATTCTTTCTTGATTTGTTGGACCATTTGATTGTTCTGGGGGAAGATTAGCTAATGTTGTGGAATTTTCTCCTCTTTTGACAAGTAAAACCTTGCTTTGTTAAAATCTTCCCACTTGACATCTACTTGTAACAATGCACATGTGAAAGCATGTCAAGTAGAAAAACACCCGATAACTTTAGTTCTTTTTCATCATAGTTCTTTTATCATCACCTGCTAACCAAGTGGGTGCCAAGTGGCTCAATTGGTGAAGTCACTGGGTGCTTATACCAATGACCGAGTGTTTGAATCCCACTCTCAACAGATTTTGAGTGGTCTTCCTCCCATCCTAGTTCTCTCCTTCAAAGAGAAAAAAGCATTGAAAGTGATAGAGATGAAACTCCTTTGAATTTCAAGTCATTATTTACTGGATAAATTCATTGTTTTTTGTGGTTTTGGTATCTTGGTATGTAGTTCTATGGGAAAACCTTGCTTTGTTGCAAATATTCCCACATGCCTTTTGGTGTGAAGTGTGAAAAGAGAAACCAACACCTCATCTAGATGTTCCACTTCCAACAATGGAAGAATGTGCCATGAGAGTAGTACTTTGACTATGCTACATGGAGAGGTAGTTCAACTAAAACTTAGAGTGTGTTTGGTTTCTAAGAATAGTCATATTTTTTTATATAGAAAATAGAAAAAAACTTATGAAAACATGTTTGGTGTTTGACATTGATAATATTTTTTTGAAAAATACAACTCCAAAAAAGTAGAAAACTAAAAACTATTTAAAAATATTTTCACTGGTTTACATCAAAAACAAAAAAGAAAAGGGAATAGAAGAAAAGGTTAGAGAACGTAAAATATTAGAGTGAATGATATTCCCTTTATTGTTTTTGCCTATCTTTTTAGAAAACATCATTTATAATGAAAATAAAAATAAAAAATAAATTTTTTGTTCTAACTTATCTAATGATTTTCTAGATATCAAAAAGCAAAAAATAAAAGCTATTTTTGAAAACGAAAATTTAAAAAATGAAAACAGAGAATGTTCTTGAAAACTAAATGTAGCCTTAGTTTTGTTAGTTGTTTTTGTTAGGTTATTTCTGATATATTGCCAATATTTTAATTTATGCACCCTTGATTTCTTATCTTACTGTTTGATTCCTTTTCTTGGTTAGTGCAGCTCTTTTCCTTGTCTCCTTCATTTTCTCTCCTTCCTCCACGGAGATTCTGATGCTTTCTTTTCTCCAAGGCTAGCTGCATCTGCGCATAATTCGGACTTCTAATAATGATAATCTAAAAAATGTGCTGTAATTTAATGTTGTTCTATTATTGTGGAGATTTATCAGTAACCTCATATCAGATGAGGACCATAAGGTAGCTTGCTTGAAGTTTTATGGTGACTGCATTTGAGGGTGATGAAATGGTGGTTTGCCAGTGCTAGGAAGTAGCAAGGTTGTGAAAGTCATCCTCTTGTGGTTTGAGTTGATCTTTTGACTAAAGGTTTTGCTTGAGAAATTATGTAGCGGCATGGAGATGGGTTTGAAGTGCTGGAGGAAATTGCCAATACTGTGTGGATGTTAGTTTTAGAATTTTAGGTTTCATTTCTGGGCTTCTGTTGTGCATAAACAAAGAGGAAGAGCAAGAAGAAGTTGTTTGAAAGTATGAGTTGGATGACCATGTGATAGAAGGGTTACTTTGTTTTGGAAGGATGGTGATATTAAACTGAAGGATTGAAGTGCTGGAGAAACAGCAATATCTTGTGTGGATGTAAGTTTCAGAATTTTAGTTTTCATTTTTGGGCTTCTCTTATGCATAAATGAACTGGAAATGAGGAAGAGATAGAAGCAGTTTAAAGGTATGACCTTGATGGCCATATGATAGAAGGGGTGCTTTGTTTGGCAAGGATGGTTGAAGCAAGTTTGCATGTTCCTCACTCTATCAATTCCTCATCTTGTTTCCAGCCATCGTAATGCAGAAGCTGGAGAAGCTCAAGCTTGATTGCTTTTGGAAGACATTGAGGGACACATGGTGTTTTACCTATGGAAAAGACTTTGTACATCGCTTCCGATGCAGTAAGGCCTACGTGGGCTGCACCGCCTCTTCTGATTGATCCATGTGGCTTCTACGTGGATGACCTGCCGGACGGTATGGCTCTGCTTTGATGTTACGTTCTGAACGTGACGGTCATTTAAAGCAGTTCACTTTTTTTTAAAATTAGCGTGCGGACGAAAATGCCCTTTCCCTCCATCCTAGCGCCATTTTACGTTGAATTTCATCTGTGCAAGAAGAACTCTCTTTTCCCCCGGTCGAAAGAAAATATTTCAGCTTCGAGGCTGGAAAACCTGGCTACTGGAGTCTTTATACAAAAACTTCTGGAGGAAATGTCATCCGCAGCACAAAGTAAAAAGTCTTTCTTCCCACTTCTTTCTAAAGCTCCTTTATTACACCAACCGTTTTTTCTGGTTAAAGTTAGTTAATGCGTGACCAAACCGTTTAATGCGCGGGTAACTTCCTTAGAACAAAATTGTTATGACATTCTGGGAGTCATAACTGTTTAGAGTTTACTATTTTGTAAGCACGAATGTCATACTCTTTTAACTAGGATGTTATACCTCATGAACTGGGGTGTCGTTAGAGTGGTTCGGCCTATATTCCCCATTATTTCCTGTCCATATAGCTCTAGTGTCGTCGTAAAAGCTACGACACCCATGATATACTGTTAAGACACCGTAATTACAAGCCTAGGACACCCGTGCTCCAAACGAATGCTAGAGAAAAGCCTTGCGACACCGTAGTTACAATGCTACGACACCCATGCTTATAACCTTTGCGATCTTCGTATGTTGCTTTCCGGGGTGTCATAGCTTGTTCTATGAGGTGTCTTTAAATGCTATAAAGGGTGTGTCGTGCTTATAAACGACGCTGGAGAGCAAGTCCGTGACACCCCGTATGGAGAACAATCCCCGCGACACCCCGCTTTAACAGTCACGTCATCGGTGTCGTCGCCTTAAAGCTAGGGTGTCATCAGATGAGAACTGGGGTGTCGTAGCTTGTTCTATGGGGTGTCTTTAAATGCTATAAAGGGTGTGTCGTGCTTATAAACGACGCTGGAGAGCAAGCCCGCGACACCCCGTATGGAGAACAATCCCCACGATACTCCGCTTTAACAGTCACGTCATCGGTGTCGTCGCCTTAAAGCTAGGGTGTCGTCAGATGAGAACTAGGGTGTCGTTAACAGCCTGAGTCGGTGCTGTCGTCGTTCGCGACACCCCAGTTGAAACTTCACGACACCCTAGCTCTCATCTGACGACACCCGTGCTTATAACTGACCACGACGATAAGGCCCGCGACACCCAAGTTACTAAAATTTATTTTTATTCATCACAAAAGAAAAGAAAAAAGTATGAGCCCTCACTGGGGCTTGTCATCTGCTTCGGTCGCTGCCTCGGCGATCTGGCGCTGGAGGGACTCTACTTGCGACTCCAGCCGGCTGTTGGCCCGAAGCAGGACCTCGATCTGTCTCATTGAAACAGCCATGTATTGCTCGGCCACCCTGTTGAGTCGCTCGCTGATTGCGAGCGACGACGCAAAGACCTCCGCATCGACGGTTACCATTGTGCGGCGGCTCCCATGGGTGCCAGTAGATCGCCCCTCGCCTTTAGAAGCTATCTCAGTATCAAAAAAGTTTGGAAGATCAGCTAAAAAGGTGATTAACGATGGCATTCCCCATCCATATTTATAGTACTCCTGGCGGGTGTTTCGATTGCCACGCGCCACCATCTCAGTGGGCGGTTCACAGGAATCGAATCGGTGCGCCCTCCCCTCGTTGAGTTTCGAGGGATGGGGAACAGAAGAGAGTTTCGGGAAGCCAAATACTCGGTTACCGTAGTTAGTTTTACGTCTTCCCAAGAGGAAATCTCACGACACCCAAGGATGATTTGGATTTCGGCCGAAACTCCTTCGCGACACCCCACTTGAAACCTCACGACACCCTAGCATCAATGCTACGACACCCGTGCTTAGAACTGACCACGGAGAGAATCCCCGCGACACCCCAGGAGAATTGGATTTCGATCGAAACTCCTTCGAGACACCCCTGTTGAAAGCTCACGACACCCTAGCTTTAAGGCGACGACACCCGTGCTTAGAACTGACCGCGCGGAGAATCCCCGCGACATTCCAGGGAGAATTAGATTTCGACCGAAACTCCTTCGAGACACCCCTGTTGAAATCTCACGATACCCTAGCTTTAAGGCGACGACACCCGTGCTTAGAACTGATCACAGAGAGACCCCCACGACACCCCTTGTCGAATTCGGCCGAAACTCCTTCGTGACACCCCAGTTAAAATCTCATGACACCCCAGCACCAATGCTACGACACCCGTGCTTAGAACTGATCGCGCGGAGAATCCCTGCGACACCCTAGGTAGAATTGGATTTCGGCCGAAACTCCTTTGAGACACCCCTGTTGAAAGCTCACGACATCTTAGCTTTAAGGCGACGACACCCGTGCTTAGAACTGATCACGGTGAGAATACCCGCGACACCCCTTGTTGAATTCAGCCGAAACTCCTTCGCGACACCCCAGTTGAAATCTCATGACACCCTAGCACCAATGCTACGACACCCGTGCTTAGAATTGACCGCGCAGAGAATCCCCGCGACACCTCAGGGAGAATTGGATTTCGGCCGAAACTCCTTCGAGAAACCCCTGTTGAAAGCTCACGACACCCTAGCTTTAAGGCGACGACACCCGTGCTTAGAACTGATCACGGAGAGAACCCCCGCGACACCCTTTGTCGAATTCGGCCGAAACTCCTTCGTGACACCCCAGTTGAAATCTCATGACACCCCAGCACCAATGCTACGACACCCGTGCTTAGAACTGACCGCGCGGAGAATCCCCACGACACCCCAGGGAGAATTGGATTTCGGCCGAAACTTATTCGAGACACCCCTGTTGAAAGCTCACGACACCCTAGCTTTAAGGTGACGACACCCGTGCATTAACAATGAACCCACGGGTGTCGTCGCCTTAAAACTAGGGTGTCGTGAGATGATAACTGAGGTGTCATATTGTTTTAACCTTCGTGTCCTAAATCCTAATCCTTTGTCAGCATATATTGACAACTAAATCTATGGATATCATTGTTCATGACTGCGTGCCTATATTTTCACAGTTGATGCTGAAATTGTAGATCGGAAAGAAATCGATAACACTCCCGGCTGTGCACCTTCACCCGTCGCTCCAAATGTAGTGGATGATATTGTAGTTCCTCAAACTGGAATGGAATTCAATTCAGCAGATGATATATATACGTTCTACAATGGATACGCGAAACGAGTTGGTTTTGGAATCACAACAGTGTGTAGCAGGGCCAACAACAAAAAACAACTTTGCTTCAAGCAAGGCAAGGAAAATCTAGAAAATCAGAGAAGAGTATGAATCATAGGGATACTGGGAAAGTTGATTGTATGACATACATAAAAGCAAGACTGAATGCTACAAGTGGTAAGTGGATATTGGATGAGGTTTCTCTAGAACATAACCATGGGATGTCCATAACATCAACTGGTTATCTACGGTCGCATAGGAGGATCAGCACACCAGAGAAGGCAGAGATCAACAATTTACATGCCGTGAATGTTCCGACGACTCAGATATACTCTGCCATAGCAAGGAGAAAAGGGGACAGAAGACAATTGGATTTCACCGAGAAGGATGCTCGTAACTTCATTTGTCGCGAACGTCAGTCTAAGCTGAAAGAAGGAGATGCTCAGTCGATGGTGATTCATTTCGCCGAAATGCAACTCAGAAATCCCAATTTCTTCTATTCCTTAGACCTTAATGATAATGGTCATCTGAGGTCTGTCTTCTGGATTCATCCAAGGTCAAGATTGGTATGCACATACTTCGATGATGTTCTAAGCTTTGACTCAACGTACTTGACAAACAGATATTAAATGCCTTTTTGTCCATTCGTTGGGGTCAACCATCATGGACAGTCCATCTTGCTTGGATGCGCATTGTTATCTGATGAGAGTACTGAGACATATAAATGGGTTTTTCAGACATGGCTGGATGCAAATGGTGGTCAAGCACCTATTGCCATAATAACTGACCAAGATAAGGCAATCGAGACTGCTGTCAAAGAAGTTTTTCCTAACACACGACATCGATTTTGTCTTTGGCATATATTGAAGAAGATACCTGAAAAGATTGGCCACATTTGCACGGTAAATTCCAAGTTTATGGTTGATTTCGATGAGGCGATATATGATTCATTGACCATACAGTCATTCGAGGAAAGGTGGGCACATGTTATGGAGAAATATAAAGAATGCAAATCTATAGATTGGTTCAATGTTCTTTACGAATGTCGGGATAAATGGGTCCCGGTTTACCTAAAGGATACATTCTTCGCAGGTTTGTATGTCATTGTCTTTGGTTCATGTTCCCGTTAAACGTTTTTTTTTGTTGACAAAATTTTGAACAGGGATGTCATCTTCACAAAGGAGCGAGGGCATTAATCACTTCTTCAATGGGTTTATAAATTCGAAGACAACACTAACAGAGTTCATAAGTAAGTACGAAGATGCCTTGGAAAAAAGATACGAGGCCAAAAATGAGGAAGATAATAGGACGTTGCAAACGATTGCTTTCCTAAAGACATCATCACCTTTTGAGAGACAAGCTGCAGGAAGGTATACAAGGCGCATTTTCAAAAAATTTCAGAATGAGATCCTTGAAATGACTGCATCAAATACAAAATTGATCAAGGAAGCTGGCAACAGTTGTTTATATTCCGTAAAGTCGTATGAAAGGATTGAAGTCGATGGAATGGGCAAGGAGATGATCAAAGATTATATCGTGTCATACGATAGAAATATTGAGGATGTCCAATGCCAGTGCCGATCCTTTCAGTTCAAGAGGTACCTGTGTAGGCATGCTCTGTTGGTTCTTCATCAAAGTGACGTATTTCGTTTACCAAATAAATACTTCTTGAAGAGATGGTGCAAGGACATGAAATACCAATTCGACGAATTCGACTGCAATACTGAGGGTTATGATAAAAGCACGAAAATCACGGTACGTAGTGACAATTTTTAATTGAAATGTCTTAATATTTGTTATCGTTAATATTATGTTAATGATTGTAGATATAGTTTGCTGAGTCATCGGATGACGAAGCTCGCAGAGATAGCCTCCATGTCTGAAGATGCATTTAATGTAGTGATGGATGGTCTAACACCTATATTCAAAATTGCCGTGGGTGCCAACCGCGTAGCTAAACCACGTACAAAGCTTGTAATTCAAGATCTTGAACAAATTAGGACGAAAGGTTGCCGAGAGAGAACAGATTAAAGAGTGGAGTCGAGAAGAAGTCAAAAAGATCAAGAAAAAATCAGGTCAAGGAAAGAGCTGCTTCAAGTATCAGGCAGACTTGTTTGCAGTCTATTAATACTGAAGAGGATCTGGAGAGAATTGTTCCGCCTTCCGAAACTTTGATGGACGAATTTGATGCTTATGTATTGAGTTAACTTACACAAGAGCATATATAAAACACGGGTGTTGTAACTTTTGAATTAGGATGGCTTGGTCGCAAATGAAGTGCTTTCAAAATAGGGTGTCTATTTCAGTAAAATGAAGTGCTTTTAGCACGACGACACCTCAGCTCTTAGCTAACGACTCCCTAGCTCTTGCGCGGCGACACCCGAAAGGCGGAAACCTACGACATCCCAGTACTAGCGAACCGACACCGAAGATTTTAGCGCGATTACACCCCAGCTCTTGGCTAACGACTCCCTAGCTCTTGCGCGGCGACACCCGAAAGGCGGAAACCTACGACATCCCAGTACTCGCGAACCGACACCGAAGATTTAGCGCGATGACACCCCAGCTCTTGGCTAACGACACCCTAGCTCTTGCGCGGCGACATCCGAAAGGCGGAAACCTACGACATCCCAGTACTCGCGAACTGACACCGAAGATTTTAGCGCGACGACACCCCAGCTCTTGGCTAACGACATCCTAGCTCTTGCGCGGCGACATCCGAAAGGCGGAAACCTACGACATCCTAGTACTCGCGAACCGACACCGAAGATTTTAGCACGACGACACCCCAGCTCTTGGCTAACGACTCCCTAGCTCTTGCGCGGCGACACCCGAAAGGCGAAAACCTACGACATCCCAGTACTCGCAAATCGACACCGAAGATTTTAGCGCGACGACACCCCAGCTCTTGGCTAACGACACCCTAGCTCTTGCGCGGTGACATCCGAAAGGCGGAAACCTACGACATTCCAGTACTCGCGAATGGACACCGAAGATTTTAGCGCGACGACACCCCAGCTCTTGGCTAACGACACCCTAGCTCTTGCGCGGCGACACCCGAAAGGAGGAAACATCGAAGGCAAACATATGAATACATCGAGGACACCCCTGCTCGTAATATAAAATTTATGCATTTACATTAAATATTAATCAGTGTTAATATGAATAAATTACATTTAATTTTTATTCAAAGAAGAATAAAAAAATTAAGAACATTTTTCGACAATGTCGCTAATCTTTTTGTTCAGGCCCTCTCTCAATATCGTCTCAGCTACGTGTCGCCGGTAATCTCTGAAGTGCTTTCAAAATAGGGTGTCTATTTCAGTAAAATGAAGTGCTTTTAGCACGACGACACCCCAGCTCTTGGCTAACGACTCCCTAGCTCTTGCGTGGTGACACCCCAGCTCTTGGCTAACGACTCCTTAGCTCTTGCGCGGTGACACCCGAAAGGCGGAAACCTACGATATCCCAGTACTAGCGAACCGACACCGAAGATTTTAGCGCGATGACACCCTAGCTCTTGGCTAACGACTCCCTAGCTTTTGTGCGGCGACACCCGAAAGGCGGAAACCTACGACATCCCAGTACTCGCGAACCGACACTGAAGATTTTAGCGCGACGACACCCTAGCTCTTGGCTAACGACTCCTTAGCTCTTGCGTGGCGACACCCGAAAGGCGGAAACCTACGACATCCCAGTACTCGCGAACCGACACCGAAGATTTTAGCGCGACGACACCCCAGCTCTTGGCTAACGACTCCCTAGCTCTTGCGCGGCGACACCCGAAAGGCGGAAACCTACGACATCTCAGTACTCGCGAACCGACACTGAAGATTTTAGCGCAACGACACCCCAGCTCTTGGCTAACGATACCCTAGCTCTTGCGCGGCGACACCCGAAAGGCGGAAACCTACGACATCTCAGTACTCGCGAACCGACACTGAAGATTTTAGCGCAACGACACCCCAGCTCTTGGCTAACGACACCCTAGCTCTTGCGCGGCGACACCCGAAAGGCGGAAACCTACGACATCCCAGTACTCGCGAACTGACATCGAAGATTTTAGCGCGACGACACCCCAGCTCTTGGCTAACGACACCCTAGCTCTTGCGCGGCGACACCCGAAAGGCGGAAACCTACGACATCCCAATACTCGCGAACCAACATCGAAGATTTTCGCATGAAGACACCCCAGCTCTTGGCTAACGACACCCTATCTCTTGCGCGGTGACACCCGAAAGGCGGAAACCTACGACATTCCAGTACTCGCGAACTGACATCGAAGATTTTAGCGCGACGACACCCCAGCTCTTGGCTAACGACACCCTAGCTCTTGCGCGGCGACACCCGAAAGGCGGAAACCTACGACATCCCAGTACTCGCGAACTGACATCGAAGATTTTAGCGCGACGGCATCCCAGCTCTTGGCTAATGACACCCTAGCTCTTGCGTGGCGACACCCGAAAGGCGGAAACCTACGACATCCCAGTACTCGCTAATGGACACCGAAGATTTTAGCGCGACGACACCCCAGCTCTTGGTTAACGATACCCTAGCTCTTGCGCGGCGATACCCGAAAGGCGGAAACATACGAAGGCAAACATATGAATACATCGAGGACACCCCTGCTCGCAATATAAAATTTGTGCATTTGCATTAAATATTAATCAGTGTTAATATGAATAAATTACATTTAATTTTTATTCAAAGAAGAATAAAAAAATTAAGAACATTTTTCGATAATGACGCTAATCTTTTTGTTCAGGCCCTCTCTTAATATCGTCGCAGCTAAGTGTCGCGGTAATCTCTGACTTCCTCATCCATGAAATCCATCTTCATATCAGGATTGTCCCGTCGAGCAAGACATTCCATGTATCTCAGACAGTATAGGCCGCAATCCAGCGATTCGGTCGGTTGGCTTGGGCAATCTGAAATATCTTCCATCGGCCAATCCATCGCTTCCTTCTTATCGCAGTATATATGGAATATGTGGCCTAGAATTGTATGTCATTTCCTTGCATTGGCCTTGTACTTCGGGTTGCGTTTCAATAAATTCATGTGCATGAACGCCTTTCTTTCTATGTCGACAGCAACCAAATGCTAGTGCGAGTTATCGAAGTTTATTATGGTGAAAAGAAACCGGAATTGAGCCTTATCTTCATCCGATACATTATTAAATATCGCAGCCCTGATGTTCCAGCAAGTTATGAGCAGGTGATGAGGAAGTCAAACACAGCAGATACAAAAACTGATGCAAATATGCACTTATGGTATCGGTCAGGATGCTCTATCCAGTTGCGCATCAAAAACTCCTGGCCGTAATCAATTATCTGCCAATGCAATGTAAACCGATTAATATAATTCTAAAATCAACAATTAGAACAGGTTCCTTGATATACTTACATCATCTATTATCATTTCATTGTTAATGAGATCTTGAAGATTTTTTCTTGTTACAACGCCAGAAAACATATTTGTGTAGACGATCTCGTTAGTCGCTCGCTCAAAAAATTTTGAATAATAATTTGGTTATCTTCGACCATTGTGTTGGGCTTTGACGTGCCCACTGTCTTCGCCGACTTTTTAGGACAGGTTGTCTCATAACATTCTCCGACGACTGTGGATGCCTTACGCTTCCTCGGTTCTTTTTAAACCCTCCTAACAAGCGAAGGCACTCCAATGATTTCTATGTCCATATTATCATCCTTTGGCGCAGGGGTGCCAAGTTTATTTCCGGATATGGACTCATCTTTATTTTCATTCCCATGCTCTGTTTTAACATCCAATAAATCCCCCTCCAATCTCTTCTCCTCTGCTTTTGCATTCCCCGTCTCAATTGGACACTCGGATGAATGGTCCTCTCCATCTTTTTATCTTCACTATTTTCATTACCAGGCTCGCGGAGGACCAACTCCAAGGAATGCACCTTCTCTGTTTTCTCGTCTCCCTTGTCCTCATTTATTGCATTACTTTCCTTTCTAAGCAGTGAACTGAGGAGGCTCTCAGCAATGGACAGCCTGTGCCTAACATCGTCGAGTTATCCTTAACGCACTCCAATTCAGTCCTCAACTCGGCACATCCTATGCAGCTATCCGTTGGTTGAGGGGCGCAGGTATCTGTTGGTTGAGGGGATGCTACATTCTGCTGAGGGAGAAGCCAGCGCTCTTCTGGCAATAGTACAGTAGCTCCCTCCATCTGCAATGCAAGATGATAACAAATTAATATTAAGTGAACATATTGACGCATTAAGTTGAAAAATATGGTCAGAGCAATGGAGCAATGAACTAGCTTACCAAGTCGTGAGGCTGCAAGTCGGCAACCCGAACCGATTGGATCTTCATTTGGTGGTCATACCACTTCAACAGCCGGGGCAGTTTATCAGGGTATGCTGATTCTCGCATTGATGTATGCTCGAGAACCACGCTTGAACATGATATTTTTTGGATATTAAATAATGTAATATTATAAAAAAAATTTACTCAGAACACTAATTATGTGTCTCAATAATCCTTACCACCAGTGCTGCCGAGCATCTGAACAGGGTAGGCTGCCTCCTAACTTTTTTTGCATTCTTTGAGTGCACCGGCTCCTCGGAACGCAAGAGCAGCTATTTCTAGGAGAGCCAGAACAATCAACTCCTTCAGTGCCGAAGCCCAGTTGATGCTATCCAGTTGACTTAAGTCATCCAAGTGCTGGATGAGATACCGTGGACATCTCTGATTAGACTTTGGAGCCAAAAACATGGCCAACATGTATGCGATCCAAAGTCGGACGGTGTCCTCGACATCCTCCTGTACTTTAGATGATCGGAGTTGAAATATCAACTTCTCCAAACCTTCTTGGCGAAGATCTAAACCTTGGCCAAACCGTCTGAACAACCTTCCGTTGAACATTTGGCTGGACGTGTCGATCTTCTTCCCATGAGCTGGAAGTCCCAGAATGATTGTGACTTCGTCGACACTGAATAGAACTGGCTTTCCGCAAAACATGAACTCGTCGCCTCCATTGTGACATCTTATGATGTCTGCTAGCAGTCGCCCGTCGACTGTGAACGTCTGCATGTCGACGAAGGCACCAAATGGGGTCCTTCGAATAAGTTTTGTATGCCGTCTAGAGAACCCCATCCTCCAAACCTTCTGAACGTATACAGGCCGGCCTGCAGCTATTCTTAAACAGCTGGGAAGCCTTCACTGGGGGGACTGGAACAATTTTATTGTCAACTGAAACAGGGGGTAAGACAGAAGATATACTTGTCATGAAATTTTAAGAGAGGATGTCATAATATTTAATATAGTGATAAACATACCTGAAGGAGCCGCATCCTCATTCGAACGAAGAACCATGTCCTTGCATTGTTCCGCTATTTTTTTCGTCTGCTTCTTCTTTGTTCGCGGTCTTCGTCCACAAACGAAAGCACTCATCTCCATGAATGAAGTATATGGAAGAATGAACTATGGTACAAATTTAGGAGGGAAATGGAGACCAGTGGCTTCTCGAGCAAGAGACGAAGGATGGCTTCTTGAGCAAAAGGATGGCTTCTCGAGCAACAGACGAATGAGTGCTTTTTCTAGGGTTTATGTCGACCAGAGAAATACGAAAGGACACCCGGATCGTCACGATCACATCATAGTGACCCGCAAACCCATAGGAACTGCCCACGTTTTGTAACTTTTCTCGGAAAGATGGCATGGCTGAGTTACTAGGGTGTCATCGAATTAGTACTAGGGTGACGTCAAATTCCTGCCTTGTTCAAGCATCGGTGTCGTCGCCTTAAAGCTAGGGTGTCGTGAGATTTCAACTGGGGTGTCGCGAAGGATTTACGGCCAATGTTGAACTAGGGTATCGCGGGGATTCTCTATGTGGTCAGTTTTAAGTAAGGGTGTCGTTTCCTTAAAGCTAAGGTGTCGTGATATTTCAACTGGGGTGTCGCGAAGGATTTACGGCCGAATTCGACTAGGGTATCGCCGAAGACTCTCTATGTGGTCATTTGTAAGCACGGGTGTCGTCGCCCTAAAGCTAAGGTGTCGTGGGATTTCAACTGGGGTGTCGCGAAGGATTTACGGTCGAATTCGAACTAGGGTGTCGCTGGGATTATCTCCGTGGTCAGTTTTAAGCACGGGTGTCATCTCCTTAGAGCTAGGGTGTCGTGAGATTTCAACTGGGGTGTCGCGAATGATTTTTGGTCGAATTCCATAGGGGTGTTGCGGGGATTCTCTCCGTGGTCAGTTTTAAGCACGGGTGTTGTGTCGTGATATTTCGACTGGGGTGTCGCAAAGGATTTACGGCCGAATTCGACTAGGGTGTCACCGGGACTCTCTATGTGGTCATTTGTAAGCACGGGTGTTGTCGCCATAAAGCTAGGGTGTCGTGGGATTTCAACTGGGGTGTCGCGAAGGATTTACGGCCGAATTAGAACTAGGGTGTCGCTGGGATTATCTCCGTGGTCAGTTTTAAGCACGGGTGTCGTCTCCTTAGAGCTAGGGTGTCGTGAGATTTCAACTGGGGTGTCGCGATTGATTTTCGGTCGAATTAGAACTAGGGTGTCACGGGGATTCTCTCGTGGTCAGTTCTAACGACGGGTGTCGTTGCCTTAAAGCTAGGGTGTCATGATATTTCGACTGGGGTGTCGCGAAGGATTTACGGCCGAATTCGACTAGGGTATCGCTAGGGACTCTCTATGTGGTCATTTGTAAGCACGGGTGTCGTCGCCTAAAGCTAGGGTGTCGTGGGATTTCAACTGGGGTGTCGCGAAGGATTTACGGCCGAATTCGAACTAGGATGTCGTTGGGATTCTCTCCGTGGTCAGTTTTTAAGCACGAGTGTTATCTCCTTAGAGCTAGGGTGTCGTGAGATTTCAACTGGGGTGTCGCGATTGATTTTCGGCCGAATTAGAACTAGGGTGTCGCGGGGATTCTCTTCGTGTCAGTTCTAACGACGGGTGTCGTCGCCTTAAAGCTAAGGTGTCGTGAACTTTCCACTGGGGTGTCTCGAAGGATTTTCGATCGAATTTGAAGTAGGGTGTTGCGAGGATTCTCTCTGTTTTCCTGTCATTACTTTCGAAGATCAAATGGGAGTTTCGAGAAACATGACTAGCATTCCCAAGCAGATGGAGGAAAAAAGGAGCCTTTTAAAAGCAATTGACGAAGAGATAACGAAGGCAGCTAAGGAATCAGTTGAGCACGAACCTACACCCTCGCTCTGAAAGTCCGGTCAACAGAAAATATTTCAGCTTCGAGGCTAAAAAACCTGGCTACTGGGTCTATTGGAGTCTTCAAATATAAAAGTTTATCCAATGAGTTTTTCCTTGCCAAACCTCATGTAGACGTTCGCTTCTCTCTCTGAATTCGGCCAAGTCTGTAAGATGGGCCTCAGCTGCCTTCGTTATCTCTTCGTCAATTGCTTTTAAAAGGCTCCTTTTTTCCTCTATCTGCTTGGGAATGCTAGTCATGTTTCTCGAGACTCCCATTTGATCCTCGAAAGTAATGACATGAAAACAGAGAGAATCGCCGCGACACCCTACCTGGCCGAATTCAGAGAGAGCGAACGTCTACGTGAGGTTTTAGCAAGGAAAAACTCATTGGATAAACTTTTATATTTGAAGACTCCAGTAGACTCCAGTAGCCAGGTTTTTCAGCCTCGAAGCTGAAATATTTCCTGTCGACCGGACTTTCAGAGCGAGGGCGTAGGTTCGTGCTCAACTGATTCCTTAGCATCCGGACTCTCAGAGCGAGGGAGGGGAAGAAAGAGTTCTTCTTGCAGAGATGAAATCCAACATAAATTGGCGCTAGGATGGAGGGAAAGGGCAGCATCCGGACTCTCAGAGCGAGGGGGGGAAGAAAGAGAGTTTCTTGCACAGATGAAATTCAACGTAAAAATGGCTAGGATGGAGGGAAAGGGCATTTTCGTCCGCACGCTAATTTTTAAAAAAAAGCGAACTGCTTTAAATGGCCATCACGTTCAGAACGTAACATCAAAGCAGAGCCATACCGCCCGGCAGGTCATCCACATAGGAGCCACGTGGACCAATCAGAAGATGCGGTGCAGCCCACGTAGGCCTTGCTGCACCGGGGAACGGTGTACAAAGTCTTTTCCCTGATTGAGAGGCCAAATAGGTTAACTAGCCCGCGGCATGGTCTAATCCAGCATGATGTGGGCTGTCCCTCTAGGTTGTGCCGACACGGCTCGCAAGCTAGGCATCCAAGCCAGTCTGATACCATCGATGGATTGATCAGGCATGTAATGGGACTTATTTATTTATGTTATATTTTTATCCATTATAACATCTATAAATGACTAGTTTTGGATGCATTTTGTTCATTTTTTTAAAAAAAATCATCCCTTTTAGTAAATAAAAATATCATCCAAGCCAAATGTTCCTCCTAAACTACCATCATTTAATGAGCATCTTTCTTATATATTATTGGAAGATTTGAATCCATATTTCAAACAATTTACTGTCAAACCACCTTAAGATTTGAGAGAAGAAAGCATTCAAGCCTAAATTCTCCATCAAAGCCTCCCATTTTTTCCTCTACATGACCTTCTTGTTCCTTTCCTTTCCCCCTATACGAGAGATATCATCCACTCGCAGTGTTCTTCTTCCATTATTATGAGTCGTGATCCCCTTATCGAGCTTTGTTTTCGAGTCAATGGTCTGTTGAACGAAAGGTGCCTCAATAGTTGATCCCAACTGGCTCCTCTAAGAATGCACCCACCTAATGGTCCGAAGGTATGGCACGGGTGTAAAGAAAATGCTTTAAACCCGATATAGAATATAGTTCACAATATAGAAAGATGAGTTCAGCTAAGGTAATGTGGCACTAGCTTGAATCTCACCGTTAAAATTCCCATTCAACTGCCTTCGCCCTTTCACCATCTCCTTATACCTTTGAACTTATTTTTACTCCATCCATATACAGTTAGAATTATGATAGAAAAAGTAACCCTAATATTCAATAATTCTAAAAACAACCTCTTTTCTTTATCCCTTCCGCCACCAAGACTCCCTCCGTCCACGCACCCCGTCGTCCTCTCTTCGCCCCCTCCTTCGGTTTATGGATATGCTTCAAACTCGTAAATACTTTTCTCTTCAATAAACTTGGGGAACTTTGTGGCCTCTAATTTTTCATTAAAAAAAAAAAAGCAATCCTTCTTCGAACCAACATGGGGTAGGTTGCATAAATCACATGGAGTGTATCCTAAACATCATAAATTCACATTCCAGTCATTTAGCTAAGGCATCTAAAAATAGCTACTCTTTTTTTTTTCCTTCTGGTTCTGTTTCTGTAAGACATGGAGGAGTCATTGGAATGTCTCGTTGCGAGGGCTAAGAAGGAGGTGTTCTTTGCCTCCATGCCATCGTCATCTGTAATCAGAATCATGGGGTGGGTTTCCAAGGCAGCCCCTTCCTTCATCATATGCGTGTGCTGCTGAGTAAGAGTCTTCCGCGACCCCTTCTGCCTCCGCAGGTGAGGGAGGGGCATGGACAGAGGGAGAAGTTGTTGGATGCCACATGTTGCAAGAAAGTTATTTTTTTAGAATTATTAAATATTAGATTAGCAGGTTAATGATTTGATAATGAGTTTTAAATTTGATTTTATCACCCGTGCCACATGTGTTGCCATGTGGAACAAAATCAAATGACATTTCTTCTGTTTAATGGTATGGATCAAAGTAAAATAAAAAGAAAAGTTTATGATTATTTTTATAATTTTTTAAAATTCAGAAATCAAAGTGATAATAAATTGAAGGGGTAGTTTAATCTTTAATTTTTTTGTTAAAATTTTATGTCCTGCCAAAAATTCTTCAAGAAAAAAGAAAATTGGGAAGTGTTGTATTGACAGAACTACTATATATGTTCGTAATTTCTAAAAATTGTACTAATATTTTTTTATCTTTATATCTTTAGGCTTCACTAGCATATTCGGTTAATAATATATTATATTTTTATTTTACTGATGTATATCAATGTTTATGATAATGGTTATGCTAATGGATTTTACAATTGTCAATAAAAGCATCAATCAGAATTTATGATACCCAAATAAGAAAGGAAGGAAAATTTATGTTAGATTAAACCTAGGAATTATTAAAAATTTTAACTATAATGAATTAAAATTTAAAATAAAAATAAAAAATAAAAATAAAGTAAAGTTATATATTATTTTTGAACCACTGTGTGCCAGATACTGTCCTAAAAATTAATTTCATCCTTTTATGCCAGTTGTTGGTGATGTGTCCTTAATGTATAATAATCTGGCTCATTTGAATCTTTTTCTACGAGCATAATCACATGAAAATGCAACTAAGCGACTTTTCAAATGCCCAAAGATAAAATTAAAAAAACAAAATAATATAATAATAATAATAATAAAGAAATAGAATGAAAGTGCTCTTTTATTAGTAGAGTCTCTAAGGGCTTACTTCTTGACTCAGAAAGTTAGAGCAAGACTTTAGCAAGATAGAAAATGAATCATAGATTATCCAGACTTAGATTTGCACATTCCGGTGGAATTTTTATTCCCTAGCACGGGTCCTACCGGCTACCGCTCCCCCACATAACTAATAATGACAGTGCATAAGACGAATCTTTTTTATCCCAATCAAACATGCATTGGGTCCATCCCCAAGGAGCAAAAATATTTGAATAATAATTTTTAACTAATCTTTTAGAAGACGTTTTAAATTATTACAATTAGCATCAAACAAACATGGCTTATAGCCTACTAGAGGCAAGCAGGCTTAGGTTATTAGGAAAAGTCTTACTACACTGGTTTCCATCCCAGAGGAGCAAAAATATTTGAATAATAATTTTTTAACTAATCTTTTAGAATGATGTTCTAAATTATTACTGCTAGCATCAAAACAAATATGGTTTATAGCCTATGGAGGCAAGCAGGCTATAGTTATTAGGAAAAGTCTTAGTACATGGTTTGATGTAGCATAGTCTGCACAGAACGTGATGATTTGTTCATACATGGGTCCATACATTAGTGATGTAAAACTATGAGTAGATCTTATGGTATAGGCTTATGTACAGATGAATCGTCGTCGTTCGATACAAGTCATACTACAGCAAAAACAAAGACGATGTACTAAGACTTTTCCAAGGTTATTATTGGCGAATGTGGAGTCCCATGACAAATAGCTCCATCTGCCATCCATGAGAGTTGCCAGTGGATGTTGACTTATAAAAGAGCGGTGGCTAACCAACAAGTTCACGGACATCATTAATAGGAATAGAATTTAGAATAGCATAAACTTCGGCACTCCTTAGCATGTGGCAACGTTAAGGCAAACCACTTTTATTAAGCCCCAGTCTGCCAATTGAGCTGAACACATGAAAGGCGCAGACCACTTTATTATCATTTTTTAATTTATTATTTTCTAATACATAAAATTTAATTAAAATTATTTAACTTATGAAAATTAAAATAGGTAATTACAAAAGCTAGTACCAATTATCTAATTGTCTTTATCTGCTTAT
Organism: Calamus simplicifolius; assembly: GCA_900491605.1. Lineage (NCBI taxonomy): Eukaryota > Viridiplantae > Streptophyta > Magnoliopsida > Arecales > Arecaceae > Calamus > Calamus simplicifolius. The sequence continues at coordinate 81,288 of UESW01004003.1, forward strand.
ACTTCACCCAATCCATTCATATAAACTGATTCTAAGCATTCTGGTCTTTGCAAAATAAAACATGAAAGAACATAATGAGCTTTAGCCTAATAAGGAATCCCTACCCACACATCTTTCATTTTGCTATGATTTTATCATTTTGAAATGTAACATGTAACGGTAGGGATATAAGTAATGATAGCATAATATGATCATATCCTAAAAGCAATAAGTAAATCATAACAAAATAACATTTAAATTAATCATGTTTAATAATAGCAATATCATCAAAATCCTCAGCATAAACTACGTCATGTATAATCAACAGCAAGCTAAATTATCATAATAATCATCATCATGTACCAATGTCTTATTTCATTAGCTTATTAACAACAATTTACATAGCTAGTAATTTTGTATTTCGATAGCCATTCAGCCAATTATACCCATATGTTTTAGGTGGGCTACCATATGGTGTGACAACCAAACCATATGACTAGTTCATTTTTTTTTCATCACCATTCATACAAATTATTATTTTTAAATTTTTATTTTTTCTTTAAAAAAAAGAAGGTGACAATGATCCCAAATACAACCTAAATGAACCATGACCTTTCCATGCCATTTGAACTTGGAAACGTGCATCCAAGTCTTCTTCTAATGACATTCCATGCTTTTCTTCAAAAAGAAAGATAATGATTTTAAAAATTTATAATTTAAAATCCTATCCAATTTCTTCTTTTTTACATGGTCTAATAAATCAAAAGAAGAGAATTAATGTAGGTTTCAAATCTTTTGCCATTTTTTAATAATTTTTTCTCTTTTAAATCTCACACTAACCCATGCACGCGCCTCTAAAAATATAGGGTAACAGAGACCTCAAACAAGCATGGGTACTAATAAGACAAAAATGGGCTCTCAAGTTAAACAGCCAATAAAATATGTTCCTAAGAGCTATTTCAACGATCACAGTTTAACCAGTACATTAAGTGCTTTGAGGTTCGTGCATGTGAGAGCTCCGGCTTCTGGTTGCTGATTTGCTTTGCGATTCGTGCTCGGCCCTTGCCTGTGCTGATCTCCGGCGATCGTCTTCGTCTCCGGCTGCGGCTCTTGCGGAGGATCTCCACTCTACTGTCCCCTTGCCATCTATGGCGTCTGATGGAGCTGTGGGGGACCGTGGGGCTGGGCAGAAGTTCAGTTCGTCAGGGTTCGTTTGGGTCTCGTCGTCTCCGGCACCGGCTGAAGTCTCGCGTCTGGTATCAGAGTATCCGGAGGTGGTCAGCGTTCCGGTGGATGATTTGAAGGCAGAGATGGTGGATTGGCAGTCGCGTGCTCTCATCCTTCGGTCGTTTATGAAATGGGTTCCAGCGGAGGCGTATGTGCGGGAGTTTCGCCGTGCCGGAATTTAGGGGGATATCAAACCTGTTAGCCTGGCATTTCGATGCCACATCTCCTGTTCGAAGATCCGAAGGCTGTTGATCAGGTGATGAATCGTTCATGGATCATCAATGGACAAATCGCAATGGAAAGGTGGAAGTCCGGAGTTCGTTCCGACTGCGGATGCCACCCCCTTTGCCCTTATTGGCTGCGTTTACCAAACCTTCCTCTGGAATTTTGGAAGGAGAATTTCCTCAGGATGATCACTGAGACGGCTGGCCAATTCCACTATGTTGATTCGTCGACTCTGGCCAAAAGTAGAGGAGGGTTTGCCAGGTTTGCTTGCGGGTGGATCTCCGGCGTTCTCTCCGGCCGGTACCTGTGTTCAGGGCTTAAATCTTCCCTTCTGGCAGTAGTTTATCTATGAAGCTCTTGAAGGATTTTGCTCCAGCTGCGGATCGCTCCATCTGGAAGGTCCGTGTTCTGTGCCGGTTGGATCAAGTAAGGATGATGATTCCTCGTCCCCTGCTTTCGGATCCTGGCTGACTGCTGTTCGTCAACGCCGGGATGTCCCTGGTTCATCGAGGGAGATGAGGAAGAAGTCTACATCGATGTCCACTCCTGGTGCTCCCGGCTGTGATCCAGTGCCTGGCTAAGGATAAGCAGCGGCTTGTGGCTAATGGCGCTGACGAGTGGAGGACGCCGGTCAAGGTCGCTCGCCGGAAAGTTCCACCATCGACAAAGACGGTGGTCATCTCGGATGCAGTCCCCGTTGAATCTGGAGGTGAGATGCAGCAGAGAGGGATGAAGGCTTCTCCAGTGTTCGTCACAGTGCCGGTTTCCTCCCGTGCCGGTACTGTAGCAATTGAGAAGATTAAGCTGAAGGAAGGAATAAATTCAGTAAGTTCAGTAAAGATGAAATTGGATCCGAATCAATTTAGCCAATTACCAATCCTTTCTCTTCTTCTAGTTTGGGTGTGGTTTGTGGCAGTGACCTAGGCAGCGGGGACGCTTTTCCTGGCCCCTTGAAAAGGGCCAGACCTGTCGAGAGTCCTGTTCCGAGAACTAACCCCAAAATTGTTAAAAGGAAGGGCAAAGGTAAAGTTGCTGTGCCAAAGAATATTGAGGTTGCTCATTATTTTCCTGTCAACCCGTCATTATCGCAGTGCTCTTCTGGAGTGATCAGGAGGTGAGTCAGCCCAGCGCTGAGATGAATGTAGGGTTGGCTGTGGTGGGCTCAGGTGTAGAACCTATGAGTCGGCACTCGGTTAATCTAGATGTTGTTGCGGATGGACCGAAGACTGACTCTCTAATGATGACTGATGGGGGCTCCCTTGCCAGTCAGTGCCTTCCTGATATGGTTATGATGGAGGACCAGGGAGGGGTCCCAGTTTCCTCCAATAATTAATGAAGATTCTTATATGGAATACTCGAGGAGCTCGAAAGCCTTCCTTTCGATCCTCTTTTAATAGATTGATGCAATTATATAAGTTTGATATGTGTGTTGCTGGAAACCAGATTGTCGGGGATACTCTGGCCCGGCTTTGGAGACAGATTTCCCGATCTTGATCTTCGTATGCGGTGGAGGCTGAAGGGATGTCGGGGGGTTTATTGGCCATATGGCGCGATTCTGCTGTTTTGGTTGAGGCTTTTCATCAATGCAACCAGCAGATTGGTCTTCTTATCTCTATGGGGTCCTCTGACCCCTGGCTACTTTCGGCGGTTTATGCCAGTACGGATTATAGAGAGAGACGAATCCTTTGGGCTGAGCTTCTTTCCCTCCTTGATCAGGTCTCCCTGCCATTGTTGCGGGAGATTTTAACTGTATCACTGAGGCAAAGGAAAAGCGTGGGGGCAGACGGGTTTCGGCCTCAGCTGATATTAATGAATTCAATTCCTTTATTCAGTCTTCTAATCTGATGGATTTGGGGTATTCTGGAACCCAGTTTACTTGGTGTAATAACCGTCAGGGCTCAGCTCGTGTTTGGGAGAGACTCGATAGAGCTTTGGCTACGGCCCAATGGCTTCATATGCATCCTGCGGTTTCTGTTTCCCACTTGCCCAGGATTGCTTCGGATCACTGCCCTATTTTGATCTCTACTGAGGCTGACATGCACCAGCCTAGACAGTTTAGATTTGAGCATTTCTGGACAGTCCATTCGGGGCTCGGTCCATTATTACTCAAATTTGGCATCTTCCGATTAGGGGCAATGCTATTTACCGTCTCTCTCGTCGTCTTATGCTGGCCAGACGACGTCTTTCCAAATGGAATAGGCTTGATGTGGGGAACTTGGATAGATAGATTGATCTGGTGGAAGCTGATATTACTGTTCTTCAGGGTAAGGAGGATTTGGATGGATCTCTTTTGGATTCGGATCTTTTCTCTCTGCGAGAACTGCTTGCTCGTCACCATTCTCTGCTTCGCCAACAGGAGATGTACTGGAAACAGAGGTCTAGGGCGCAGTGAATCTGTGAGGGGGATCGTAATACCAGATTCTTTCATCAGGCTACCTTAAAGCGCCGGGCTGTGAACAGGATTCGGAGACTAGTTGACACAGAGGGGCATGGTCAGGAGGATTACCAATCTATCCGGAATATGCTTCTCCAGTTCTTTCAATCCAGATGAGCTGATTCCTTTGCTGATGGGGATCCGGTGGTCAGGGTTCCTGAGTCCAGAAGGGTTTCCACACAGGATAATGAAAAGCTTTGCAGACCTGTCACTGCTGAAGAAATTCGGGAGGCCCTTTGGGAGCTCGGTCCGGACAAGGCTCCAGGGCCTGATGGATTTCCTCCTCTATTTTATCATCACTATTGGGACATCATTGGACAAGAGGTTATTCAGGCCATTCAAATTGTCTTCCAACTGAAGCAAATTCCCTTGGAATGGAACCAGACTCTTATTCGTTGGTTCCCAAGCAGTCTGACGCCTCTCTTCCACAGCACTTCAGACCTATTAGCCTTTGTACTACTCTGTATAAAGTTTGTGCTCGCCTCTTGGTTGGCCGTCTTCGGCTTGTGATCCCCCATCTTATTTCTATAGAGCAGGGGGCTTTTATTAAAGGGCGTTCTATATCGGACAACGTCCTCATTGCTCAGGAGTTCATGCATGATCTTCAAGAGCCCCTGTGAGAAGAAGTCTCATGGCGGTGAAGCTGGATATGGAGAGAGCTTATGACAGAATGAGCTGGGCCTTCCTGAAATGCACCCTCCAGTTCGGTTTTGATGATCTTTTTATTGAATGGATTATGGCATGTATTCTGAGGCCTTCCTTTTCTTTGCTCATCAATGGGAGCCCTACTGAATTTTTTCACTCTTCCGTGGGTTTGAGGCAGGGATGTCCTTTATCCCCTTGTTATTTATTCTTGCCGCTGACGATCTTTCTCGTGCCTTTCATCTTGCTCAGCAGGAGAACCGGATTGTTCCATTCATGGCTGGGAGAGAGGCCCTCTGATTTCTCATCTTCTTTTTGCTGATGACTGTATTCTTCTGGGGCAGGCTTCTATTGACAATGCTGCTTCTTTTCATTCCATTCTGCAGCGGTACTGTCAGGCGTCGGGCCAGAGGGTAAATTTTCTCAAGTCTTCTATCTGCTTCAGCCCCAAGACCCCTAGATCTATCAGGGAGGCCATTATGGAGTTATCAGGTATCACTACTCGGTCGGATCTCTTCAAGTATTTGGGGATCCCTATTACTGGCAGACGGGCTCTCTGTTCTGACTTTGCAAAAATCGAGCGACGGGTCCGCCAGCGTATTGAGGGGTGGCAGATGACTAGTCTATCTATGATGGCTAGGATCACTATCATTCGTTCTGTCCTCTCTTCTCTTCCTGTGTATCTCCTTTCGAATGCCGCTCTGCCGATCACTTGTCTGAGGAGGATTGAGAGATGTTTCATAGATTTTCTTTGGGCTTCTACGCAGGAGGGACATGGTATGCATCTAGTTGCTTGGGACAGGATCTGCATGCCTATTAATGAAGGTGGTCTGGGGATTCAGTCCTTGATTGTTAGAAGAGAAGCTCTTCTTGCCAAACAAGCCTCGCGTTTCCTTTTGGAGCCTCATAGTTTATGGAGTTCTGTGATGCATGCGAGATACGGTGACTGGGCTTCTGGTTCGATTATTATTCCACCCCGTGGTTCCTCTTCCTATTGGAAGGAGATTTGTAGACATAGTCAGCCCATTATGCACAATACCTCTTGGATAATTGGTGATGGCTGGTCTATTGATGCTGTCAATGATACCTGGATTTCTGAGCTCCCCCTTATGCGATGGCCCTCCTTTATCAACATGGATATTCCCTCTAATCTTAGGGTTCAGGATCTTATCTCCTTAAATCCCCACTCTTGGCACACTCCCTCGGTGACCCGGTTTTTTGGGGAGGAGCTTTCTCGTCGGATTCTCTCGATGCCTCTTTTACCTGATTCCTCTGTTGACTCCAGGATTTGGCAGCGATCTTGTCTCCCAAGGCTCCCATTAGGGATCTTATGGACATATACAGGCCGCAGGCTCAGCACACGGAGGATGCAGCTTGGATTTGGAAGCTTCCTATTCTCCCCAGGGTTCAGTTATTCATCTGGAAGATTCTTTGGGACTGTCTTCCTACTTGCCTCCTTCTTTCTCGGAGGGGTCTGCCTATTCAGCCGAGCTGTCCTCTGTGTAGGCAGGTGGATGAATCTGTGGACCATGCTATATTTTGTTGCTCCAGAGCGAGAAGGATCTGGACTCTTATGGGCTATCCTAGGGATATGGAGGTAATGGATTTTTCGCATTCATTTTTCCTTCAGGATATCCGGAGCGGTCCTATGAGCAAGCGTGGTCTTTGGTCTGTTACTGCTTATATATGGCTGTCGAGGAATCAGATCATATTCTCCGACGACAGATTTTCCTTTCACAGGATTGTGAGGCAGATTAGATTATTGACTTCGGAATGTGCCCATGCCTTTCATGATGTTATTTTTGACTCCTCTGGCCTCTGGGGATCCCCTGCTGTTCCGACAGCGAACCGTCGCACGGTTTTTGTCTCTTGGGAGCCCCCCCTCCAGGGTATGTCAAAATTAACTTTGATGGGAGTGTCCGGGACAGAGCTGCTGGATCTGCTTTCATCATTCGGGGTCCGATGGGTAATCTATTGGCAGCGGGAGGCTTTGGAACCCTGGACTCTACTGTTCCTTTGTTGGAGCTTGGTGCTGCTTGGGCAGGGCTCTCATTTGCTGTTAGGATCCTCCATGCTCCTAAGATCATGATTGAGGGGGATTCTATGACTGTTATTTCTTGGTTATTAGAGGAGAGCTATATAGATGGTTCCTCAAATCCGATCCTGAGGGACTGTTAGTCTATGCTGCGGGAGCTTGATTCTGCCCAGATCCGCCACACTTATCGTGAGGCCAACTCGGCGGCGGACTGGGTGGCGTCCTTTGCTGCTCAACATGCGGGTCCATGGAATTGGAAGCCAGGCGACCCATGTCCTATTATTCTACAGCAGATCTTAATTTCTGATGTATCTGGGCTGACTCATTCTAGAATTATATGATCGCCCGTTTGTAACCAAAAAAAAACCAGTACATTATATTGCCCTTTACACATAACTACCACTAGACAAAATTTCTAGCACTCTATCCGTCGGCAATTCACCATTTTATTGTGGCAGATCATCTAAAGTGGGACTTAACGTAGACATGTCTTCCTTTGTTCCACTTTTCATTATGATTCAGAACAGCCCTTCCATGGGCCATGTTAAAAGGTCGATCCAATTCATAGACAGTCCTGTTCACAATGATAGGAAAACACTTTGTACACCGCCCCCGATGCAGCAAGGCCTACATGGGCTGCACCGCCTCTTCCGATTGATCCATATGGCTCTGACGTGGATGACCTGACGGGCGGTATGGCTTTGCTTTGACGTAACGTTCTGAACGTGATGGCCATTTAAAGCTGTTCGCTTTTTTTTAAAATTATCGTGCGGACGAAAATGCCCTTTCCCTCCTTCATAGCGCCATTTTACGTTGTATGTCATCTGTGCAAGAAGAACTCTGTTTCTTCCCCGGTCGAAAGAAAATATTTCAGCATCGAGGCTGGATCACCTGGCTACTGGAGTCTGTGTACAAAAACTTCTGGAGGAAATGTCATCCGCAGCACAAAGTAAAAACTCTTTCTTCCCACTTCTTTATTACACCAACAGTTTTTTTCGGTTAGAGTTAGTTAATGCGTGACCAAACCATTTAATGCATGGGTAACTACCTTAGAACAAAATAGTTATGACATTCTGGGAGTCATAACTATTTGTAAGCACGAATGTCATACTCTTTTAATGCGGCCCTGTTATACCTCATGAAACCCCTGATATACTGTTAAGACACCGTAGTTACAGGCCTAGGACACCCGTGCGCCAAACGAAAGCTGGAGAAAAGCCTCGCGACACCGTAGTTACAACGCTACGACACCCATGCTTATAACCTTTGCGATCTTCGTATGTTGCTTTCCGGAGTGTCGTAGCTTGTTCTATGCGGTGTCTTTAAATGCTATAAAGGGTGTCGTGCTTATAAACGACGCTGGAGAGCAGGCCCGCGACACCCCGTATGGAGAACACCCCGCTTTAACAGTCACGTCATCGGTGTCGTCGCCTAAAAGCTAGGGTATCGTAAGATGAGAACTGGGGTGTCGTTAACAGCCTGAGTCGGTGTTGTCGTCGTTCGCGACACCCCAGTTGAAAATTGACGACACCCAAGCTCTCATCTGATGACACCCGTGCTTAGAACTGACCACGGCGAGAAGGCCCGTGACAACCAAGTTACTAAAATTTAATTTTATTTATCAAAAAAAAATACATTAGCCCTCACTGGGGCTTATCTCCTTCGGTCGCTGCGTCGGCGATCTGGCACTGGAGGGACGCTACTTGCCGCTCCAGGTGGCTGATGGCCTGACGCAGGACGTCTATCTCTTTTGTGGAAACGGCCAGGTATTGCTCGGCCGCCTTGCTGAGTCGCTCGTTGATTGCGAGTGACTCAGCATAAACCTCCGCATCGATGGTGACGGTTGCGCGGCGGCTGCCATGGTTGCCATTAGATCTCCCCTCGCCTTTGGAAGCCATCTCAGTGGTCAGTTCAAGCTGGAAAGGTGATTAACGATGGTATTCCCCCATCTTTATTTAAGGTACTCCTGGCGGGTGTTTCGATTGCCACGTGCCACCATCTCAGTCGTTGTTCACAGGAATCGAATCGGTGAGCCACCACGCGCCCCCCCCCCCCCCCCGTTGAGTTTCGAGGGATGGGGAACAGAACAGAGTTTCGGGAAGCAAACCGTCGTAAGTTTAACGTCGTCCCAAGAGTAAATTCATGACACCCAAGGATGATTTGGATTTCGGCCGAAACTCCTTCGTGACACCCCTGTTGAAAGCTCACGACACCCTAGCATCAATGCTTCGACACCCGTGCTTAGAACTGAACACGGAGAGAACCCCCGCGACACCGCAGGGAGAATTGGATTTCAGCTCACGACACCCTAGCTTTAAGGCGACGACACCTTAGCTTGAGGAACTACAATAATCCCCGCGACACCCCAGGGAGAATTGGATTTCAGCTCACGACACCCTAGCTTTAAGGCGACGACACCCATGCATTAACAGTGAACCCACGTTAATCACCTTTTCAGGGGTGTCGTCCCCTTAAAGCTAGGGTGTCGTGAGTTTTCAACTGGGGTGTCACGAAGGAGTTTCGGCCGAATTCGACAAGGGGTGTCGCGGGGGTTCTCTCTGTGATCAGTTCTAAGCATGGGTGTCGTCGCCTTAAAGCTAGGGTATCGTGAGCTTTCAACAGGGGTGTCGCGAAAGAGTTTCGGCCGAAATCCAAATCATCCCTAGGATGTCGCGGGGATTCTCTCCGTGTTCAGTTCTAAGCATGGGTGTCGAAGCATTGATGCTAGGGTGTCGTGAGCTTTCAAGTGGGGTGTCACGAAGGAGTTTCGGCCGAAATCCAAATCATCCTTGGGTGTCATGAATTTTCTCTTGGGACGACGTTAAACTTACGACGGTTTGCTTCCCGAAACTCTGTTCTGTTCCCCATCCCTCGAAACTCAACGTGGGGGGGGGGGGCGTGGTGGCTCACCAATTCGATTCCTGTGAACAACGACTGAGATGGTGGCGCGTGGCAATCGAAACACCCGCCAGGAGTACCTTAAATATGGATGAAGGAATGCCATCGTTAATCACCTTTCCAGCTTGAACTGACCACTGAGATGGCTTCCAGAGGCGAGGTGAGATCTACTGGCAGCCATGGCAGCCGCCGCACAACGGTCACCATCGACGCGGAGGTATATGCGGAGTCGCGCGCAATCAGCGAGTGACTCAGCAAGACGGCCGAGGAATACCTGGCCGTTTCAACGAGAAAGATAGAGGTCCTGCGTCGGGCCAACAGCCAGTTGGAGGGGCAAGTAGCGTCCCTCCAGCGTCAGATCGCCGACGCAGCAACTGAAGGAGATGAGAAGCCCCAGTGAGGGCTAATGTACTTTTTTTTATTTTTTTTATTTGATAAATAAAAATAAATTTTAGTAACTTGGTTGTCGTGGGCCTTCTCGCCGTGGTCAGTTCTAAGCACGGGTGTCGTCGCCTTAAGCTAGGGTGTCGTGAGCTTTCAACAGTGGTGTCTCTAAGGAGTTTCGGCTGAAAACTAATTCTCCTAGGGTATCACGGGGATTGTCTGCGCGGTCAGTTCTAAGCACGGGTGTCGTCGCCTTAAAGCTAGGGTGTCGTGAGCTTTCAACGTGGGTGTCTCGAAGGAGTTTCGGCCGAAATCCATTTCTCCTGTGGTGTCGGAGGGATTCTCCGCGCGGTCAGTTCTAAGCCACGGGTGTCGTAGCATTGGAGCTAGGGTGTCATTAGATTTCAACTGGGGTGTCGCGAAGGAGTTGCTGCTGAAATCCAATTCTCCTGGGGTGTCACGGGTATTGTCCGCACAGTCAGTTCTAAGCAAGGGGTGTCGTAGCATTGGTGCTAGGGTCAAAGAAGTTTTCAACTGGGGTGTCGCGAAGGAGTTGCGGCTAAATTCGACAAGGGGTGTCGCGGGTATTTTCACCGTGATTATTTCAAATAGCCATATTGCATGAGGGGTGAAGGTGCACGGCCTCGCCTTATCACTAGTGTGGCGTGTGATGATAAATGGGGTGTCGTATTGTTTTAACATTCGTGTCCTCTATCCTAATCCTTTGTCAGCATATATTGACAACTAAATCTATGGATATCATTGTTCATGACTGCGTGCCTATATTTTCACAGTTAATGCTGAAATTATAGAACGGAAAGAAGAAGATAACACTCCCGGCCGTGCACCTTCACTCGTCGCTCCAAATGCAGTGGATGATATTGTAGTTCCTCAAACTGGGATGGAATTCAATTCAGCAGATGATGTATATACGTTCTACAATGGATACGCGAAACGAGTTGGCTTTGGAATCACAACAGTGTGTAGCAGGGCCAACAACAAAAAACAACTTTGCTTCAAGCACCTGGCGTGTTGGAGGCAAGGAAAATCTAGAAAATCAGAGAAGAGTATGAATCATAGGGATACTGGGAAAGTTGGTTGTATGGCATCCATAAAAGCAAGACTGAATGCTACAAGTGGTAAGTGGATTTTGGATGAGGTTTCTCTAGAACATAACCATGGGTTGTCCATAACATCATCTGGTTATCTACGGTCGCATAGGAGGATCAGCACACCAGAGAAGGCAGAGATCAGCAATTTACATGCCGTGAATGTTCCGACGACTCAGATATACTCTGCCATAGCAAGGAGAAAAGGGGGCAGAGGACAATTGGATTTCACCAAGAAGGATGCTCGTAACTTCATTTGTCGCGAACGTCAGTCTAAGCTGAAAGAGGAGATGCTCAGTCGATGGTAATTCATTTCGCCGAAATGCAACTCAGAAATTCCAATTTCTTCTATTCCTTAGACCTCAATGATAATGGTCATCTGAGGTCTGTCTTCTGGATTCATCCAAGGTCAAGATTGGCACGCACATACTTCGGTGATGTTCTAAGCTTTGACTCAACTTACTTGATAAACAGATATCAAATGCCTTTTTGTCCATTCGTTGGGGTCAACCATCATGGACAGTCAACCTTGCTTGGATGCGCATTGTTGTCTGATGAGAGTACTGAGACATATAAATGGGTTTTTCAGACTTGGCTGGATGCAAATGGTGGTCAAGCACCTATTGCCATGATTACTAACCAAGATAAGGCAATCGAGGCTGCTGTCAAAGAAGTTTTTTCCTAACACACGACATCGATTTTGTCTTTGGCATATATTGAAGAAGATACCGAAAAAGATTGGCCAGATTTGCACGGCAAATCCCAAGTTTATGGTTGATTTCGATGAGGCAATATATGATTCATTGACCATAAATTCATTCGAGGAAAGGTGGGCACATGTTATGGAGAAATATAAAGAATGCAAGTCTATAGATTGGTTCAATGTCCTTTACGAATGTCGGGAAAAATGGGTCCCAGTTTACCTCAAGGATACATTCTTCGCAGGTTTGTATGTCATTGTCTTTGGTTCATGTTCGAGTTAAACGCTTTTTTTTTAAATTTTTTATTGACAAAATTTTTAACAGGGATGTCATCTTCACAAAGGAGCGAGGGCATTCATCACTTCTTCGATGGGTTTATAAATTCGAAGACAACACTAACGGAGTTCATAAGTAAGTACGAAGATGCCTTGGAAAAACGATACGAGGCTGAAAATGAGGAAGATAATAGGACTTTGCAAACGATAGCTTTCCTAAAGACATCATCACCTTTTGAGAGACAAGCTGCAGGAAGGTATACACGGAGCATTTTCAAAAAATTTCATAATGAGATCCTTGAAATAGCTGCATCAAATACCAAATTGATCAAGGAAGCTGGCAACACGTTTATATTCCGTAAAGTCGTATGAAAGGATTGAAGTCGATGGAATTGGCAAGGAGATGATCAAAGATTATATCGTGTCATACGATAGAAATATTGAGGAAGTCCAATGCCAGTGCCGATCCTTTCAGTTCAAGGGGTACCTGTGTAGGCATGCCCTGCTGGTTCTTCATCAAAGTGACGTATTTCGTTTACCAGATAAATACTTCTTGAAGAGATGGTGCAAGGACATGAAATACCAATTCGACGAATTCGACTGCAATACTGAGGGTTATGATAAAAGCACACGAAACTCACGGTACGCAGTGATAATTTTTTATCATTAATATTTGTTATCGTTAATATTATGTTAATGATTGTAGATATAGTTTGCTGTCTCATTGGATGATGAAGCTCGCAGAGATAGCCTTCATGTCTGAAGATGCATTTAATGTAGTGATGGATGGTCTAACACCTATATTCAAAACTGTCGTGGATGCCAACTGCGCTGCTAAACCACGTTCAGAGCTTGTAATTCAAGATCCTGAACAAATTAGGACGAAAGGTCGCCCGAGAGAGAACAGATTAAAGAGTGCAGTCGAGAAGAAGTCAAAAAGATCAAGGAAAAATCAGGTCAAGGAAAGAGCTGCTTCAAGCATCAGGCAGACTTGTTTACAGTCTATTAATACTGAAGAGGACCTGGAGAGAATTGTTCCGCCGTCCGAAAATTTGAGGGACGAATTTGATGCTTATGTATTGAGTCAACTTACACAAGATCATATATAAAACACGGGTGTCGAAACTTTTGAATTATAGTTGCTTGGTCGTAAATGAAATGCTTTCAAAATAGGGTGTCTATTTCAGTAAAATGAAGTGCTTTTAGTACGACGACACCCTAGCTCTTGCGCGGCGACACCCGAAAGGCAGAAACCTATGAGACATACCAGTGATCGCGAACCGACACCGAAGATTTTAGCGCGACGACACCCCAGCTCTTGGCAAACGACACCCTAGTCTTGCGCGGCGACACCCGAAAGGCGAAAACCTACGAGACATCCCAGTGCTCGCGAACCGACACCGAAGATTTTAGCGCGACGACACCCTGGCTCTTGGCAAATGACAGCCTAGCCTTGCGCGGCGACACCCGAAAGGCAGAAACCTACGAGACATCCCAGTACTCGCGAACCGACACCGAAGATTTTAGCGCGACGACACCCCAGCTCTTGGCAAAGGATTTACGGCCGCAGCAATTTCAACTGGGGTGTCGCGAAGGATTTACGGCCGAATTCAATTAGGGTGTCGCCGGGTACTCTCTATGTGGTCATTTATAAGATGGGTGTCGTCGCCCTAAAGCTAGGGTGTCGTGGGATTTCAACTGGGGTGTCGCGTAGGATTTACGACCGAATTTGAACTAGGGTGTCGCTGGGATTATCTCCGCGGTTTGTTTAAAGCACGGGTGTCGTCTCGTTAGAGCTAGGGTGTCGTGAGATTTTAACTGGGGTGTCGCGATTGATTTTCGGCCGCATTAGAACTACGGTGTCGCGGGGATTCTCTCCGTGGTTAGTTCTAACGACGGGTGTCGACGCCTTAAAGCTAGGGTGTCGTGAACTTTCCACTGGGGTGTCGCGAAGGATTTACAGCCGAATTCGACTAGGGTATCGCCGAGGACTCTCTATGTGGTCATTTGTAAGCACGGGTATCGTCGCCCTAAAGCTAGGGTGTCGTGGGATTTCAACTGGGGTGTCGCGAAGGATTTACGGCGAATCGAACTAGGATGTCGCTGGGATTCTCTCCGTGGTCAGTTTTAAGCACGGGTGTCGTCTACTTAGAGCTAGGGTGTCGTGAGATTTCAACTGGGGTGTCGCGATTGATTTTCGGCCGAATTTGAACTCGGGTGTCGCGGAGGTTCTCTCCGTTGTCAGTTCTAACGAAGGGTGTCGTCGCCTTAAAGCTAGGGTGTCGTTAACTTTCCACTAGGGTGTCACGAAGGATTTAGGACCGATTTTGAAGTAGGGTGTCGCGGGAATTCATTACCATCCGGACTCTCAGAGCGAGGGAGGGGAAGAAAGAGTTCTTCTTTCAGAGATGAAATCCATCATAAAATTGGCGCTAGGATGGAGGGAAAGGGCAGCATCCGAACTCTCCGAGCGAGGGGGGGAAGAAAGAGAGTTCTTCTTGCACAGATGAAATTCAGTTGAGCACGAACCTACGCCCTCGCTCTGAAAGTCCGGTCGATAGGAAATATTTCAGCTTCAAGGCTGAAAAACCTGGCTACTGGAGTCTACTGGAGTCTTTAAATATAAAAGTTTATCCAATGAGTTTTTCCTTGCCAAAACCTCACGTAGACGTTCGCTTCTCTCTCTGAATTCGGCCAAGTCTGTAAGATGGTCATCAGCTGCCTTCGTTACCTCTTCGTCAATTGCTTTTAAAAGGCTCCTTTTTTCCTCCATCTGCTTTCTCTCTGTTTTCCTATCATTAAAGCCTTTAAAAGCAATTGACGAAGAGATAACGAAGGCAGCTGATGACCATCTTACAGACCTGGCCGAATTCAGAGAGAGAAGCGAACGTCTACGTGAGGTTTTGGCAAGGAAAAACTCATTGGATAAACTTTTATATTTGAAGACTCCAGTAGACTCCAGTAGCAAGGTTTTCAGCCTCGAAGCTGAAATATTTCCTGTCGACCAGACTTTCAAAGCGAGGGCGTAGGTTCGTGCTCAAACTTAGCATCCGGACTCTCAGAGCGAGGGAGGGGAAGAAAGAGTATGACATTCGTGCTTACAAATAGTTATGACTCCCAGAATGTCATAACTATTTGTTCTAAGGTAGTTACCCGCGCATTAAACGGTTTGGTCACGCATTAACTAACTCTTACCAGAAAAAAACTGTTGGTGTAATAAAGGAGCTTTAGAAAAAAGTTGGAGGAAAGACTTTTTACTTTGTGCTGCGGGTGTCGTAGCATTGGTGCTAGGGTGTCATTAGATTTCAACTGGGGTGTCGCGAAGGTGTTTAGGCTGAATTCGACAAGGGGTGTCGAGGGCCTTCTCCGCGCGGTCAGTTCTTAGCACGGGTGTCGTCGCCTTAAAGCTAGGGTGTCGTGAGCTTTCAACAGGGGTGTCTCGTAGGAGTTTCGACCGAAATCCAATTCTCCCTGGGGTGTCGTGAGGATTCACCGCGCGGTCAGTTCTAAGCACGGGTGTCTCGTATGAGCTTTCCTTTGGAGCCAGGTGATCCAGCCTCGATGCTGAAATATTTTCTTTCGACCGGGGAAGAAACAGAGTTCTTCTTGCACAGATGACATACAACGTAAAATGGCGCTATGAAGGAGGGAAAGGGCATTTTTGTCCGCACGATAATTTTGAAAAAAAGCGAACGGCTTTAAATGGCCGTCACGTTCAGAACGTTACGTCAAAGCAAAGCCATACCGCCCGTCAGGTCATCCACGTCGGAGCCACGTGGACCAATCGGAAGAGGCGGTGCAGCCCACGTAGGCCTCGCTGCACCGGGGGCGGTGTACAAAGTGTTTTCCCACAATGATATATAGCATTTAGGAAACACCTTGCTTCTAACAACATATCAGTTAAGATCTTGACTAGCAAAGCTAACATTAGTTTCTTCTTATCAAGTTTTTCCATATTTAATCAAATGCTGACTTTCTTGAGCTCTGCATGGGTTGACAAGGACATGGTCGTAGCAAATGCTATAAGAGAACGGGGAAGGTGGGACATCCAAGCTTGAACAATATTCTCTGTCAAATTATTAGGAATGATCATTTGGTTCATGATAATCTATGTTGATGATTTTAGATTATCATGAAGTTAACCATTTTAGCAATTAGACATTAGTCATCAAAGCGGTAATATTTAATTTTTAGTAGTTTAAGATTATCACAAATAACAGTTCCTAGCTAAATGATGGATATCTTATATTATCAAAATCTAGTAATCTTAAATATTTAAGATTACACTTTTGACTTTTATTTATATATTTAATTTGATTATATATTTTATTTACACTAAGCAATATTTAAATATTATATTATATTTAATATTTAATATATAATACAATATTAATATTAATATTAATATAAAATATTGTATTATATATTTATATAATAAAATGTAAATTTTAAAATTTAAATTATTAATATTTATGACCTTTTTATATTTAAATTATTATATAATTTACTAATATTCACTTGATGTCAGCTAGTCATACGAGTCTTTATGCTAAAGTGTTTATTTGATCTCAATAGCAAATATTGAGGCTCCTCCTTAGGTCGACTATCTTATCATCTACCTCCAATTCCTTGATTCTAAAGATTTTGAAGGTCTTCATTAAGTACTAGTTAAGATCGATCTCTACCTATTAAGGTCAATTACTATCCAAAACTTTCCTTCGGTAAGCTCTTAGTTGGTTTTTAAAACTAAATCCTTATAGAATCAAACTCTGGATCAAATTGGCCAACATCTCAACATGTTATAGAAAGGTGTTGAATTACTCTTAGGTAATTACTGCATCTACTGGAGGATTGTGTTGGCCAGATCTCCTTTAAAGTTTTAGGAAAATATAAAACGGTGCTTGAGTATTACTCACTTCTTAATATCTTTTCTAGGAAAAAATGGTTGGATGCTTCTGCTCATTTCTCATATATGGTGTCAATTTGTTGATATCTAAATCTAGCTCTTAAAAGCCAACCAACGAAAAAGGTGATAGCTCAAATAGCAAAGCACTTCCCAACTAATTTGTAAATGAGCTCTTGCAAGAGAGAGAGGAAGAGCTCAAGTGGTCTAGAGGTTTTCTTTGAAGGGAACCAACTATTGCTCAAGTTGGTCTATAAGAGAGAAGATCTACAATTCCTTATGTCGATGCTCTACGGTTTTTTGCTTATGCTTTGAATTGAACTTGCTGCATGCCTTAGAGGATCAGGGTTATTTTTATAAGCACTTAGAGGAGTTCTACTTGGATTGGTCTACTCATCATTGGATGGCTCATATGAGCTTAGATTCTCTGATTAGATGGCATCATTGGTAGAAGTATTTCTTAATTAAGACTTGCTAATTTGGGAAGACGTGTAACAATCTAATTGATCACTACATATCAACTTTGATCATCCATCATATGTATCACCATTTGGTTAACCTGCAGCCAATTCATACCATATAAGATGGTGTTTAGAAGTAGGATGATGGTGCAAGGCTTGTTGACGTAGATGAGAAAGATGACGATGGGATGGAAGAAAGGGAGGATGACAAGAAGGTGGAGAGTGACAAGGGAGAAAGGGACAGAGTTTTAGATCACTAATTAAATAGAAAAGGAAAAGAAGAAAGCAAGTAGCAATGCAGGAAGCTAGGAGGATGGTGGCACTAAGTGAGTACTCAAAGACCTTATGGCAGATTCTCCTTTGGAGATTCTTAAACAACCCCTACATCACTTTCAATAGAAATTGTGACAATGCTATACCATCACTTTTATCTACCCCATATCTCCTAATCTCTCATAATCTCCCCCTCCTTTCCCATTCCCCTTCCTTGCGCTTGCCCTCATCCTTGCTCGTATCAAATCTCTCTCCTCTATTTGCCTTGCCATTGGGAAGACCAAAAGTAGTATTTTACATACCTCTTGCATAGCATATAGCCAATGAATGACAATTATTTTTGTAACATATTAACATGTTATGAGATGATCCCAAAAGATCTAAAATATATATGTAATATTTTATGAATGATAGCCATACATCATGCTTAAAATTTCTTTAAAAAGAATATCTTTAAAGCTATTGGATTAGGAGGGAAATCGTTAATCATTATAGTTAAAGAGTGTTAAGAGAATTACTGGCTTGATTTTGATCAGACTCCAATTTAGATCAAACCTAGCCTAATCTAAGCTTGGATCCAATCTAGACCACTCAACTCATGCAAAGATCAATCGTTAACCCTACTGAACTTGACTTATCCAATGGACATTTAAATCTGCTTTTGATATCATTCTATGCTACTACTAGAAAAGAAGAAAGAATAATTTTAGAAATTTATAATTTACAATCCAATAAAATCTAATTTCTTCTTTTTAAAATGCTAAAAGAATATAGTAAATCAAGCGAAGAGAGTTAATGTGAGCTCCAAATCTTCTGCCTTTATGAGATTGTGCATTCTTTTTTACCTCTATAGCAAAAAAAATACATAATTTATTTTTAATTGTTATAAAAGTATGCAAATGCAGTCATGCAAATATATGCATGAGCATTATCACTGTTATCATGTAGGAATTTCATTTTATTTATAGTTCTCGCTTTATAATTAATCCTTTAATTTGGTTTTAACATAATCATTATTGTGATCTAGTTTATTAATATTATCATGATCATTTAAGAATTCATGCATAGTAAATGACATTTATTTTATTTGTGTGATTGTAATGAAATTTGTATGTTTGTTTCAACGCCATATGCATACATTGTTTGCATTTAAGAAAATAGTATTTCTATTTTTATGTTTAAATAGAAGGACTACCTGACATAATTAATGATTTATAATATTTTTGATAAGTTAAGCCAGGATGGTTGGGGTTGCTTTATTGCCCAACGTAATGCTTGAGATGTTAGAGGACACCGACAAAAAAACATTAAGGTGAGAAAAAACACTATATTTTATTGAATATATTATTAATAACAATGTAGCAAATTGAATTGATTGGACTTGCATGACAATTTGTTTGTTATTTATTTTATCTTGCTTTTTCATAATTTAAGAACATTAGTTAACATGATTATGAGTGCTAGAAATAGCTACGTTTTACTTTTCACTCTTAATGCCAAATTATTTGGATTTGAAAATATTAAGGAGTTGTATTTATTGGATTCTGAATTTGGTGACGTATTTAGAGATTGCTCTTGAGGGTCGTGTGGTAAATTTTATTATTTTATTTGCATAATGAATTCCTGCATGGTACTCAAGTCGACTTAAGATTCTATTCAAATCGACTTTAGGACTGCATGTAATTTCTATGTTAAATATTTAAAATTCTATTTTGAATCTGTTTCAAGTCCGATTTGAATATCTTTTATTTCGTTCGACTTCTAAAATTGAGTTCTTCAAGTTAATAAAATTTTTTCCTAAAAATATTGCATAAAATGGTACAATCACATATACAACCATATATTTGGATAAGACTGAGCAATCTAAAACTTTCTCCATTTAAAATGATCGCATAACCATGGATTGATGGTGATTTGGTCTTGAAAGTAGAATAGAGAATTAAGATCCTATATTCTAGCAAATTAAATGACAACCAAGGGGAAAGATTAAATAGGAATTTTATTTGAATTTTTTGAGTCAAGAAAGGCCACCTTCAAGTTGTGAAAGCCATCACTAGCACGAATTGATATCTTGTTTGACGTGTACATCAAGCTTGAAATCGGCTAATGGCAGCAACAACCGAGAACGAACGAAAAAAAAGTAGTGGATGAAGAGTAAAAGGGGAACAAATGAGAAGAAGCGGCGAAGGATGCAGAGGTCAATGGCTGCGACGGCGACAAAGCAAGATCGTTTGCAATTTTTTAAAAAAACTATTTATACATGGCTCAGCAATCATCATCGGTTTCATGCGGTTCAGGCGATGAAAAAAAGAGAAAAAATTTATAAGAAACTTTCAATTCATTATAGTTCTGTATCTTCATGTTTTGTTTGTTATTTAATGTTTTTCACGATGCATATGCTCGGCATGATGCTGAAAGCAATCTTATATATAGTTTAAATTTTTTATATTTTTTTCAACATTTATTTATTTTATCTATACTTTAAATTATTTTCATTTTTTCTTTGATTATATTACTAGCCATTCACATTTGTCAATAATGCATTTTTATGTATTTCTTAAAGTAATTTAGGTTATCAAATATATTGAAACAGGAACTCACATGGTGTTTCAATTGCTGCATCATGAAGTAGTCTAATGTTTGTATCTTTATTAGTTTGTAATTAAACTAGAACTAGTCCTATCAAGGTGTTTGAGGGATCATTACCAACAATAACAGAAAATGAAACCATTATAAGCAAACAAGCTAATAAGCATGGAAGTCAAAACACATTTCCTACAAAATCAGACCTTTACCTATGAAGTAGTGGTAATGTTGTTCACAAAAGCACACACTTCTCATAATTGCTATCCATTGGAATGTCACCTTCCTCGTCTCCAATTCATATGACCGCAAACCCAATTAATCAAAAAAAAAATGAAATCCATTCGGATTTTTTTATATGATATAAGCTTTAATTATTGATTCATGGAACGAAGCACATTTACAATGTCATGCACATTATTTATCTTGACAATCAATCATAGCCTTGCAACCTCATCAAGTGAAAATTTGTTGAGAGGAGTAAGGAATTTTATGTGTAGAGTAATATCAATTATTTGACCAAGCCATTTTATTAGTAAAGTCTTTGAAAATCCAATCAAAGTTTTGACAACCATGTTATCCCTTTTTTGTATGTGAATGTAGTTCTTAGTAAAATAAATTTGGATAGTTTACTAGAATCACAGTTGAGGATTCAATGTTTTTTTTAAAATATGAATTACTATCTTCTTTATCAATATTATGTGATGTTTTGTTAATATTATTTTCTGACCTAATTCTTATTAATTTTTGTAGCTCCTTGATACTTGTTTGCAATCTTCATATCTTCCAGCATACCTTCCTTCTGCATTTACTAAGAAATTGAGTAAATTGTCTCTTTCAATGCCGCCATTAAGCGCACTAATTAATATTGTTGTAATTCACAATCGGCATCCTTCAATTAAATTCGTACCTCATCCTTCAATTAACTTCCTAGTTCATCAGCTACTCCCCCACTCCAACAAAACCATTTTCATCTTTGGTTTTTCTTATATTAATTTTTTTTCTGAAAGATTTTGTCTTATATTATTTATTATCAAATAAAAAATAAGATTAATTGCTTCTTTCAATACTTTGTCTGATTCGGTCTATAATCCTATGGGTTTTCTCTATATAAATAGCCTCGTCTGATTGGCTTTAACAATTTGTATGGTTTCAATCATTTTAAATATATTGATAAAATCGTTGAAGCGAATATATATATATATATATATATATATATATATATGACAGGCAAGGTAAATATAAGGTAACGTATAGCAAATTTATTGTTGCTATCAAAGGTAAACAATTGTTCCATACATCTTAATCTTCTGTTGTAGGAGATCATAGTCCTGTGGTCTTATCCATTTGAATAGCCTTTTATAATAGGTTTTGAATATCTGTGCTTATTGTTTTGAGTTTGAATTGATTAAAACTAAAAAATGATTGAAGTGAAAGCAGAGATACAAGTTTTGGCAAAACTACAATAGGCATATATAGAAAACCTAAGTTAACATATAAAGTACATGTTATTTTTAATTGTCAACATCTGTATCTTAGCTCTTTCACTAGTCAGAATAGTTGAGCCAATGTTCTCAAAGGTAAATGAAGATAATGATTTTAAGATGTACAAATGTCAGGCAAGTAAAAAACTTTAATCGAACCAGTTATTGTGTGAAATATCAAAAGAATACCTAAATTGATTAGGTAGACCAGAAAAATTAAATATATACTTAGGACTTATCATACATAGATATGGTGGAAAAAGGATTTTTAGGCAATTTCAAATCTAAAATAGGGGTTATAGAATGAGAACCGCAGCCATTGGTATAATCTTTGATGTGTAAAAATGCTTATACGTACACAAGGAAATTATATGTTTTCGATAGGGACTGATTTGCAAGCTGGTACAGTGGAGCAATATCAGCCTACACACATATAATTTGTTGAAAAAATCAATATAATAAGTCTTTTCACAATTTTGGGGTAACACTCTCTAATATCTTGTTCCATGTGCTTACTAAGCTATGGAACAATGTGAACACATCTTGCCAAAATTATACTCTGATTTTGTCTAAATACATCAATGTTGGTCCATGACTTGACAACGTACATGACATTGCATGAATCTGTTAGCCAAATGAACCCCTTACATTCTTCTCCAAACTGGCTTCACTGGTACAATCATGAGATTGTGGTTCGGTAGCACTACTTAATTTATATGACCTAGCAATTTAATCTTTATTCTGTTTGTTTTGTCTTGTTGTCCCCATTTTAATAACAAGTAACGCACTTGAAACAAATTTTAAGGGTGGTGTTCCTTGGGAATTGTTGATGCTGGATCACCAGATTTTCTATTTTGCTATGAGATCTCTTTCTGAAGGCAAAAAATCCCCCTCTGCCTTCTCCTTCCTCCCTTTTATCCCCTTCTTTTATTTATTTTATTATTATTGTTTTTTGTTTAATTCAAGAGGTCCACGTGTAGGATAAATGTTCATCCTCCATTTCTTTTCGCTACGTGGTCATTCATTGATAATTAATAATAAAGGTATTAAGAAACTTGCTCATAAAGATAAGGATCTTCATGATGACCTTGATTATCCCAAGGGAATGTCAGGGTTGGTGGGGATGTTAGAGTCAGAGAAAAGGCATCTGGCTCTAAAATAGGAGTTCAGTATCTCCTTTTTCTAGATAAACGGTTATTTCAGTGCTTGTCTTATTCGAATCATTTAAAGCGCTATGATTTTAACATTCCTTGATTTTTGTTTCGAATATGACGGTTTATCATGTTTAGTATTATTCTCAAATTGGGGGCTGCATGGGACTGGGGGCTGCCCAGACCTTAGGGCCGCCCAGGCCTTGGGAGCCGCCCAGGACTGGGGGCGCCCAGACTTTGGGGGCCGCCCAGGATTGGGAGCCGCCCAGACTCTGGGGGCCGCCCAGGACTGGGGGCCGCCCAGACTTTGGGGGCCGCCCAGGATTGGGGGCCGCCCATACTCTGGGGGCTGCCCAGGACTGGGGGCCGCCCAGACTCTGGGGGCCGCCCAGGACTGGGGGCCGCCCATACTCTGGGGGCCGCCCAGGACTGGGGGCCGCCCAGACTCTGGGGCCGCCCAGGACTGGGGGCCGCCCAGACTTGGGGGCCACCCAGGATTGGGGGCCGCCCATACTCTGGGGGCCGCCCAAGACTGGGGGCCGCCTAGACTAGGGGCCGACTTTTTATTTTCTAACTGTTTTATTTATTATCCATATCAGAAATTTTTAATTTGATTCCATTGACTGAAAACAAGACGCCTTTAGTTTACTTATCCATGTTGTGTGACATGGACAAGATCTATCATAATATAGTGTAAGATGGCTGATTACATTTTAGCATACTCTGCCTTCGATATTAAAATTAGTTGGGTTAAACGAAAACGTTCATTTAGCTTTTGAAATTAAAAGAGTTTATTAACAAAAAAAGGCTAAAAATTTTAAATTTCAATATTAATGCATCATGAAGGGTAAAGAGAAAAGAAAATAAAAGCCATTGGTGTAACACGTATTAGGGTCAAATGTGATCCGATCCTATAGAAACAATGCTGAGTTTCTGGGCTATGGACATTGATGCAAAAAGTAAAAACTAAATAATGTGCTAACACAATCTTATTGGTAAGACTCTACATATAACCTGTAGTTGTATGCATCTACATCATTTCATGGATTATTTTGAGTAGGACTCCACTATCTCGAATTGGACTTAAGATTTGATAACCTATTAAATATTTTTTGCTTTTGTTATCCTATGTATTTATATTTTAAGTAATGCATATAAATATACTTAAAATAAATTATTTTGATATCTCATTCTAGCGAAGCTTTCTATCCTTATCCCTTAATGACATTTGCTTTGATGTTCATGCAGTTGGTCAATGATGTAATCGACAGAGATCCTTCGATGGAAAGTACTCGATCTGATGACAGTAAAAGGGAGTTTGATGCTTATGTTTTTATACACAATAAAAAAAACTTAGTGTCGATCCATTTAACGGTGAAGACCAAGTCTAATGCTATGTGTAAGCTTCTTCCGTGTGATAATGCACATATAGTTATATTAATATCTACTTCGAATTAGTGGAAGCATTATGAAACCTAATGGTAGGTTATGTTTCAAGGTGCATATATGAAAATTGCATTAAGGTTCAGCCGAAACAAATTATGACATTGCTAACGGGCCAAAAAAAGAAACAAAGAAATTGATCTTCAAAATACATGCTGGCATGTTTTAGTGCTTTTCTGGCTACTTATTTTATTTAGATATGTTATTTTACTAGAATCATTTTGAACAACATAAAAAAACTTCTCTAGCTTTGAACCTTTTCTTTTTTTCCTTTGATTTAGTACCTTTTTCAGTTTAAACCATTGCATGGTTATATGCCTGTTTTGATTTCATATGGAAAGTAATGGTATAATGTATTTTTATCCATGTTATGCACTGTAAGCATCAATAACATATATTAAAAATTGGATCTTTCAATTAAAAACAAAATACATATGCCCTGTTAACATGTAAAATGCATGATTATGTTTTTTGTAACACCTATAAAAAACTATATTGCTTTTTCCCCCAAAATTATTGTTGGTAAGCTTTTAACTTTTTTTCACTTTAGAATTATTTTTTAGGTGTTTTTTTTGTCTAAAATTGATTTTTTTAAAAGAAATATTTTGGCTCACATCTTATAAAAAAATATAGTCTAGAAGTGGCTAAAATTTAAGTCTATTTAAATGGATATGGCTAGGACTTCGTGATGTTCATGTAAGAATGGGTATGTAGCTCATATATCACTAGTGAAAGCAGCAAATGAGGATGATTTTTCATACCTTTGTAAACTAGAGGAAAAATAAGGGCTTATAAAATTTAGCATCGGATCAAATTGGTAAAGGAAAGTAGCAGCCAGCCGGCTTAGTAAATTCTTATTGAGTCTAGCAATTACATGGGGATCACAACATAAAACCTCTTTAAGACCATAGCTATGAGCTTTCCATAGACTATTATTCCGACTTGTATGCTGAAATTTCTCTAGCTCTCTTTTATGGCACCAATTGTAGTCTTAAACATGTTGTTGAGGGTGGTTAATTGGAAAAGGATGCAATGTTGTGCCTTGATTTATTTCCTTTAGTTATCTCTCATTGAAAAGAGAAATTTGGCCCATGGGTCCAGATTCAGACTTTATTAATGGATGAGGGACTCTTCATGGTTCCTATTCTGAAGCACATGCATTTGATTTTTATTAAGAATGTAAGTTTTTTTGACATGTATGATTTGACTTTGTTTAATTTTTTAACACACTGCTTCTTCTTCTTCTAAATAGTTCTTAATGTAGCTCCCGATGGATATTAGGGATTGCTGTTCCCATCTATTGGATTAAAAATTCAGATCTCAATGTTTATGTTTCATAGGCACTTTGCTTTCTTAAAACTTTGGGGCACTTTATAGGCTTATTTCTGTTGCTAGTGTAAAATACTTGCAAGACTGTTATACCTTCATTGCACCATTGCTTCACTGTTGAAGCCTGACAGGTGTAGAATTAATATGAGGCAATTGATCTACCAATTTATGGATCTGATTTGATCTCACAAACCCTATTTAAATTTACTGTCAGAAGAGCACAATCCATGAGGCATATGTTCTCTAGCAGATTAGGTTTCAACATGATTGTCGTAATATTTCATCTACCGGACCGGACAACTTGATCATGTTCTTTTTGCTTGTTTGTATATTGTGTCGTATGGTAAACTTAGAGATTCCTATATGTTGCAGGAAGTTCCCTATGGGAAATGCCAACTCTCCCATCATTATTCCCCAGCAGTCTCTAGGTAAAGAATCCCTATGTTTTATTAGAGGCTGGCGCCAAAGCATTATTCTTTTTATTTGGTTACTTGTCATATTTTCATACTAATCGGCCTTTGATATTTGACTTTGTCAACAAATTTGTTGCTTCATGGTGAGGACAAAACTTGAAGTCACAATGGCAGATTATGATATGACAATGAGTCATAGTGGCAGATTTCAGTTCTGGTTCCTATGCTACAGTATTTAAAAATGAGATCAGCTGCTAATGCATTACTCGCCATAATATACGAATACAATGTAATGCTGGATCCAAAAGTTACTAATCTAATTATCCCTAATATACGAATACAGTGTAATGCTGGATCCAAAAGTTACTAATCTAATTATCCCAAAGACTATAACTCCTTCCTAGTTTTAGAGGTTAGTGGACTGTCATTAGTTTTGTTTTTATCAAAATATAATTATTATTTTCTATGGAATGAATTAATCGAACCTAACCTCTTCATTCTTTAGCTGTTTGTGTGTGTATTTTTATCATATAAGATTCAACAAGTTGATGTTGTGTCTACTAGTCAATTGGTGGTTCAATCAAGGGAGAGGATAAAATTAGCTGTACTTGTTTAAATAGTTGCTCTAGATACAAGTGGATGTCTAAACTTTGTTTTCATTAATGATCAAGATTGTTTGTTTATATTAAAATGATAATATATTATGATTTCAGAACTTCAGCAACTTACCCTAATGTTGTTTCATATATAATTTGCCATTAACCAGTTTTTGAACCAATAAGAACGTCAACGGAAAGAAAGGCTTACTCTTACTCCTTTTTGAGGTGACATCCTATCCAGACATCTCTCTCCAGTATGAAGTGAGCAAGAGTGCTAGTCTTTGTTTCTGAACATGAGTCCTTACAATTCAATTTAGATGGCTCCAGGGCCAAATTGTGAAAAGAAGAGAAGCAATATTAAAGTTATGGCACGAGCTACAAATTAGTCATTCAATAGCAATTGAGATAATCATTCTAATACAACCACAATTTAGCAGAACGATAGCAAGTTTGAATGCTTGATACGATTAAAAGCAAAATAATTCAGCTCACTCAGCTATTGTCTTTTTCGATAAGAGCACATAAAAGTTGAGATTAACATGAATCAATGCAAAGAACTCAATCAAGCGGTAAATTTGGAATATTGTGAAGAATCCAATGAGATTCACAAAACAAATGTGTTACCCATTGGTACAAATATTTAATCTCAAATGTACAAGAATACCCTACACCCTCAGGAAAAAAAACCAATTTCACCACTTGCAATTTATTTTCCAAAAGGATACCAAACTTTTGAAGACCCCCACTTGTTGACAGGAAACAGATCTCCAAACAATAAACCTGACATCAATTGCTATCCAAAGCCCCCTTGAGGATATGCAGACCCTCCAATGATATGCTTCTCCGTGGCCGAGCTCTGGGGATTTCAATGCAAGGAGGCGGATCAGATGAAAAGCAAACCACCACCACAGTTAGATTGTCACAAGTGTTGCGCTTCAGCGCCTCCCGAACTAACTCTCTCGAGCACCTCTCAGGATCATTATGGATCATGAGCTCTTTCCTGGCCATTGTGACTGCACACTGACTGCTCATCACATCCCAAAGACCATCACAACCGATTATTAGGAATTCATCCTCCTCTGTGAGGGTTGTCTCCTGCAGCTCGGGTTCAGCACTCAAGGGGCAGGCAGCACCCTTTGACCCCTTCATGTGCCAATCACCAAGAGCCCTTGCAACAGATAACTGGCCATTTAAATACCCATCATAAACCATGCCACCAAGTCTCTCAATTCTAAGTCTTTCACCAATGCAGTTAGGTTTATGATCCCTGGAAAGTTCAAACGCTCGTCCACGCTTCCCTAATACAGCCCGGCAGTCACCTGCATTTGCAATAAGCATAGTCCTGCATGTTTCAAGGACAATTCAGTGTAGCCATTTAAGAACTTTAAGTGAATTAATGAACATAAAGCAATGAAGAGCTAAGCTTAAGTTGCTGGTTGCAGCAATAACCAATGCAACAATTATATTCTGCCTTACATCCTCAAATTAAGAATTTATTATTATGCAGATTAGATCTTAATACATAAAACAAGAATGCCCTGATCTCAAACACAGATTACAGAACCTTTCAACTTTTTGACCTTTGATAAAGTGTAATTCTTAGGAAATCACCTACTTAATGTAATTATTAGATAACACGGATAGCATAAAAGTGCCAACAGAAGTGTGTTAACAAATAACTAAAGAAGATAATTAGATTTACATTGTTTGTATTTCTGAGTTCTGATGGGTTTGATGTCTTTCAGATTTTTAGCTTTTCTCAATAAAAGTAATAATCATTCTTCCCTTCTTTTCTAATATATGGTAACCTAAAAAATAGTGAAGGCGACTGACATAGTTTCTTCATAAATCTAATTACATAAAAATGCAAAGTTAGTTTCTTCACAAATCCAATCACATAAAATGCAAAGTAACCATCGCACCAAAAATATATAATGGAAGAAGACTAACAATCAACTCATCCAATGCCTCAAAGTTGTTATTCAATGCAACTTTTGTTTAATTAAGAGCAACATCTTCATAAAATAGGAAAGGTGAATTCAAGAACACATTTCTCCATATGTGTGAACTTTAGTACACTTTAGTAACCCACCCCCCCAAAACAAAAAAAAAACAAAAACAAAAAAAAATTGTAGGTAGTATGCAGAAATTGAAAATTTAACCTTCCAAAAATAAGGGCTGTCAAAGCTGTGGTTCCAGAGGAGCGATCGAGAGAACAGGAATCAGCTAATGCATGATCAGCTTTCATAAATGCACTCTTTACTGCCTTTTCCACACAAGTGGGGAAATGACTGTCCTCAATTATAAATTGAGAAGGTTCTTTCGAACAAACAATGCTGCATCTATCCCACCATGACCATCAAATACCTGCATATAACAACAGCTTTATCTCAGCAACTGACCAAATTGCATCCCCTCCCCCAAACAAAATAAATAAGTAAATAAATAAATAAATACACCACAAACAAAAAATTGATAAACCTGTATCCATTATAAGCATCCTTACTGGCAATTATTCGCAAGAAAGAAGAATATCCTTTACTTACTTTTATATCACAATTACAAATAGTAAACCTAATGCATTGGCAAGGTTTCATGAATATTATCAAAAACCATATAACAGTTGACATTGTATAAAATTGAATTCCACATGAAGGTAACACACCCCATAAAAAGCACCCGGTGATGGAAAATCTGGAGGGTCTCCAAGATGCTCAACTAAATTATCTAGACATACATGCTCATCCTCCATGTATGATTTTGGCCCAATTTCAGAGTAGCTTCCAGACCGAAACACAGGCAAGAAACCAGACTTCCCTTGTGGTGGAGATGTCAAACCCAACCTTCCTACCAAATCCTACAACAATAAAAGAGTTCGTAGTAATTCTCAATGCAGAGTGAAGGAAGCAAATTCATGTAGCTAAACCCATGTAGTTGGAAAAAGGGGTAGATAAGTTGAGTTGAGTAATTCTTAATGCAGCATGCAGAATGGATCTATATAAACAGATCATTCAAAAGGAACAAAAACCATCAGAAAACATACTAAGTGAGTGGAATCAGCCAGGTGGGCAGTGCTCGCACAATGCCGAATAACTGAAAGATGTCGAGGTGGTTTTCCAGCTTTTGATTCCTTCATGCCCTCCAGAGTCTCAGGATCTTCATTACCTGCAGAAGATCCATTTTCCTTGCCTCCATATCTGCCTTCTAACATTGTGAATGGAGGTGAGAATTCAGTGCCTGCTGCCATCTTCCTTCCAAAATATGAATCTACCACAGTTTGCTAAGAAAAAACTACAGCATAATTCAACCCTTCCTCCAGAAACCGTTCCACAGATTTCTTTTCTATCCCCAATAATGTAGCGACCCTTCAGGATCTTAAATCCAACTAGCAACCACAAGGTTCCAGAAGATGTAACGTTCCAAGAAAATTTAATCCAAGAAATTAAAGCAATCTGTTTTACAGAGATTCTTTGCAAACTAAAAGAATCATAAATAATCTGTTCTCTCCCTGGGTATTCAGCTCCAAATCACAACAATACGTAACTCAGTCGATTGTTTCTTAACCCTAAAGAATCCTCCACCTCCTATCAACCTTCAAGAAATCGCGTAATATACTACAAGCATCAAAAAGTCTCAATGTCTCCAAAGAACAAAAGATTGGATCTTTCACCGAATACCCGCTACCAAAAGACCACCTACGTTCCCTTACTAAGAGTGCCAATCCCAATTCATCTGCAATCCTATAAAAATTAGGACAGAATTCACCAAAATCCCGACCTTTTTGAACAAATATAAAGAATTAACCGATCTAAACAACATATCCTAGGCGATTGAAAATAAAACCTACAAAATTCGAAGTTTCCGCAAGGTCTTGAAAACAAACCCTAATTTATACAATTTAAACAGCAAAAACTCTCTAATTCCAAAAGATTCCACAATACAAATAACTTGCCTTTCTCTCTTTTTCTGAAATTCTTCTGAATTTGGAGAGGAGAAAGAAAATTCCCAAAAGAATCGGAGTAAAGGAAAAAATTTGCCGCAGCTTTCAAGCGGAAAGAGGGAAAGAGAAATGAAACTGCCGGCCCTTTATATCGGGGCATTGCCAACCGGCGATCGCAGGTCACCCGGTTCGCCACTAAAGTCGGGTGGTCTGGATGGACACGTGGCGATCTGATAGTGGCTGAATAGGGGGTCGGCTGGATGACAATTCATGCTTAGCGGAGTGGTGCGGCCGGCGATCGCCAACCGTCAGATCCATGCTTGATGGGGAATTAGACGGCTGAGATATTTTCATTTATGCTTGTAGACTGATTTGAGGTTGCGGTCGTTTTGGGAGGACTCGCTTGGTAGGATTTTGATTAGCGGCAGAGCTGGTTTTCCTCTCCGTACGTACATATCAATCTTACTATGAACAATCATTATGGAATTATGTAACGAAGAATTTGAGGCGAAATCGAATCAGATCAGGTACAACATAGATCGAATCAGATACACAAAAGATCAAAAATTTATTAAGCTTCATCTATTTATTCAATAAATTAAAAATATAATTTAAACTTAATCATTTTATTAAATAATTAATATGATAAATATATAATAAAATGTATGATAAATTAAATCAAATTAAATGAGTTAAACGAATAAGCATTGCCACCTCTACTAAGAATGGTGTGCATGCATGGGGTCAACAAGCTTATCACTCTTGTTAGGCTAGACGGTCTAAATGGAGGATGGCTATAGGCCAATTGAAAGTTAGCTTTGAATTTGAATTTAAATTTAAAAATTATTTTATTATATATATTAGCTTTTGTTATGAAATATATTATTATCGAATCAGGTAATTATCATGTTATGAGATGGCTACTATAAAATATACGTTATAGCGTGAGAAGGTTATTGTAGCATGAAATCAATCATGCGAGGAAATTTTTACATGCTAGCACTTATTTGTTTCTCCAAATATCTTAGCATCCTTAAAATTTGTATAATAACCAAGTTGTACGTTTATATACTTTTGTATATTAATCATAGTTATAGCTGATAGGCTCAAGATGTTGCCGTTAAGATACCATGGCTATCAATTTAATTAATTAACTCTTTAAGAAAATTAAAAATCAATAAAAAAAGTGAGTTGACAATATATTGAATGTTTTAAAATCATTGATTTAAGAAAATTAAGAGATCGGATAAATAGAAATTACAAGTGCAAAACAAAAAAAAACATGGTATTAGGATCTATTATTTAGATCCTAGCATCTACTTGCAATAAAAATGAAGAACATAAATTTAAAAATGTAAGAAAATAAACTTTATATTAATTGAAACTAGGATCCTACTACAAAATGAAATTGAATAAACTAAAAATAATTAAAAAGGAAACAAAGATAATAGATGGATCGGCATAGCCTTGTCAGAAAGATGGTCGACGAAATTCCCTTCTTCCTTCGTACTCCTTGAAGTCAACTGTGCTTCTCTGTTTCTTCTTCTTTGGCTCTTTGATCTTGAAAGTAAAGTTGGCTTGAAGATGGTGTAAGAACAATACTCTTTCTCTAAGATACCTCACCCTTAGAGGTCAATCCGCAACCCAAGTAGTGTTCTCTACCCTGTATCATCTTCTCTTTCCAAGATAATTTGATATGTAACTCTGAGGGCCTTTAAATAGATTATGCTGCTAACTTTTCCAACTTGATCTTCTCTTGATTTGATTGTGATTATATCTTGGTTTAATTGTAAATGATCTTTATTCTGATTCCCTCGTATTCCTTATTTATTCACCACTTTTCCTTCTTTGTCTCATATCTTAGCCGCCACATTCTTTCTTTAAAACTATATACTTTATTTAAAAATTATTATAATATTATTAATAAAATGGATGTCCATTGGTATTCTAAGGGGAGGTTATGTCAAGTTATAAAGATATATTCCAAGGGAGGTTATGTCTATTGGTATTACCTGTAACATCTTTTACCATTTGTCTATAAATTGATGGCATGGAATTGTATTTGAAAAGGATTTGATGAAATAAGATATAGATGAAATAAGAGAAATATATTCCAATACTTTCTTTTCTTAGTCTCTTTGTTCTATTGTTACTCTTTAATTATATAACACGTTATATTGTTACTCTTTAATTATATAATACGTTATCAGCACGACTCTCTACCTCATCATTTTACATTTGTTGAAGAAACTTTTATTGAAGTAAATATCATTTATATATACGATTGTCTCTAATCCTTGATAAATTTGAAATAATTTTTATTCTAATAAAAGATTATGTACTAATTTACTTTGTATGCTTTGATAATATTGTTATGGCAAATTTGACAAAACTTGATTTTATGGCACTAGATATCATGGGCAAAAATTATCAATCATGGATACTTGATGCTGAAATCCATCTGAATGCTAATGCCCTTGGTGATACAATTAAAGATGGTAATGAGGCATCCAACCAAGATAAAGCAAAAGCAATCTTCCTACGAGGGATTGAAAGTTGAATACCTAATGGTAAAAGATCCCCTTATCCTTTGGAATAGCCTAAAAAAGCATTATGACCATAAAAAAATGGTCATTCTCTCCAAGGCTCGTTATGACTGGATGCACTTACATCTACAAAATTATAAGACAGTAAGTGAATATAATTCAGCTATGTTCAGAATTACTTCTTAATTGAAATTATGTGGAGAAAAAGTCACTAATGAGGATATGCTGAAAAAAATCTTTTTCATTTTCATGCTTCCAATTTGCTTTTGCAGCAGCAATATCATGAAATGGATTTTAAGAAATATTCTAAACTAATTTCCTGCCTTTTTATGGCTAAACAAAATAATGAACTTCTAATAAAAAATTATGAAGCCCGTCCAACTGGCTCTGTACCATTTCCTGAAGTGAATGAAACTACATATCAATTTTATAAACAAAGGCATGGTCGTGGACATGATTATGGATGCGAACGTGGTCGAGGATGTTTTGTTTATCATGGTGGTCATGTTAAAACTTTTTTTCACCACCTGAAAAGTGGAGAAAATAAGAAAAATAAAAAAAATTGAGAAAGGTTAAGGAGACTTAAGTAAAAATTTGGTGGATAACTCATGTTATTATTATGGAATAAAGGGTCATTGGTCGCGTACCTATCGTACGCCAAAACACATTGTTGAACTTTATTAGAATCATTGAAAAAGAATGAGAAAAAGATGAAAACAAATTTTGTTTTTGAATCTGGCCCTTCTGATATTGGATTTGATTATCTGGATGTTGCTAACTTCTTTATCCAACCAGAAGAAAATAATGCTTATCTAATTGATAGTATGAATGTATAAGGTTAATTTTAAGAATGCCTATGTTATCAAATAATACCATGCAATAAAATAATGTCGTATTATATATATTGTTTGTTTTAAAGAAATTGATGCAATGATGAATTGTGACTTTTAGTTTTTATGCCTTTATATACCTTGTATTCTAATTTGTATTTCACTATATGTCATTCTTTCCATGAAGAAAATGAAATTATCTTGAGTAGGATCTTTTGTCGATAATAACAATTTGTGCCTTGTCGACAGTGCTATAACGCACACAATACTTAAAGATATGAAATATTTCTCTTACTTAAGAATGTAGGCAACAAATGTTAATACAATTTATGGTAGTGCAAATTGATTAAAGGCTCTGAAAGAGCCCATATCATTTTGCCTTTAGAAACAAAATTCATAAATGATGATGCCTTATATTCTGAAAGGTTTTAAAGAAATTTATTAAGTTTTAAAGATATTCACATAAATAGATATCACATTGAGACAACTAATGAAGGCAATATTGAGTATTTGTGCATTACAAGTATAATCTTAGGCAAAAAATGTATTAGAAAAATTGCCTGTATTTTTCTTTGGTTTATACTACACAAATATAAGCACAGTTGAAGCATATGCTATAGTAAACCAGAAGTTACTAATCAAAATTATTTTATAATTTGGCATAACCGGTTGGGTCATCCTGGTTCAATTATGATGCGAAGAATTATAGAGAATTCATATGGGCATTCATTGAAGAATCAAAAAATATTATAACCAAATGAATTCTCATGTGCTGCTTACTCTTAAGGCAAATTAATTATTAGGCCATTATTGGTTAAAATCAAGACGGAATCTCTTGAATTTTTGGAGCACATACATGATGATATTTATGGACCTATTCATCGACAAAGTGGACCATTTAGATATTTCATGGTTTTAATTGATGCTTCAACTAGATAGTCACATGTATGCTTATTATCAACTTGCAACCTGGCATTTGTGAGACTACTAGCACAATTAATTCGATTACGCGCTCATTTTCCAAATAATCCTATTAAGACAATATGCCTTGATAATGTTGGTGAATTTACTTCTCAAGCATTCAATGATTATTGTACTGCTATTGGAATCACTGTTGAACATCCTGTAGCATATGTTCATAATCAAAATGGTCTTACAGAATTGCTTATCAAATGGATCCAAAAGATTGCAAGACAATACTTATGAGAGCAAAACCTCCTTTGTCTACATGGGGACATATTATTTTACATGCAGCAGCACTCATTCGCATCAGGCCAACGAATTATCATGAATTCTCCCTGTTACAATTGGTTTATGGTCAATAACCAAATATTTCTCATCTAAGAATTTTGGATATGTGGTTTATGTTTCAATTGCTCTACCAAAACGCATTAAGATGGAACCTCAAAAGAGGTTAGGGATATATGTTGGATATGAATCTTCATCTATAATTAAATATCTTGAACTATCTACAGGAGATTTATTTATGGCATATTTTGCGGATTGTCATTTTGATGAGTCTATTTTTTCAATATTAGAGGGAGAAAATAAGCAGTGGATAAAAGAAATTAGTTGGAATGAATTATCATTGTTCCATCTCGATCCTCGTATAAAATAATATGAACTTGAAGTTCAAAAGATAATTCACATACAAAAACTAGCAAATCAACTGCCAGACGCATTTATTGACCTTGAAAGAGTGACAAAGTTACATTACCAACTGCAAATGCTCCAATCAAATTATTGTTCCTAAAGGACAACCTACCACTGCTAATAAGATAAAGGAACAAGTAAAGAGTGGTAGTCTAGTTGGTTCCAAAGATAAAGACCCTCGCAAAAGAAAAGGAGCAAAGCATTTAGATGATCAGATTGAAGATACTGTGATGCGAGAAAAGATTTTCAGTATAATAACAGAAGTAATTGAGACTACAGATGAGTCTGAGAATAAGGTACCTAAAATCAAAGAAAATGAAGAGATCTCTATCAATTATATTATGACTGAAAAAAGATGGAACCAATATAAGATGATCATCGACGATAAGTTTACATATTATGTTGTGCAAAATATTGAAAATAAAAATGAGAATTATGAAACAATGTTTATGGCAGAATGTAGACATCGACAAGATTGGCCAAAATGAAAGGATGCAATCAATTCTGAATTAAAATCGCTAGCAAAACGTAAAGTTTTTGGACCGGTTGTTCAAACACCTGCTGGTGTAAAACCTGTAGGATATAAATGGGTATTCATATGAAAGCAAAATAAGGATAATAAAATAGTGAGGTATAAAGCACGACTAGTTGCCTAAGAATTCTCACAAAGACCCGGTATTAATTATGAAGAGACATATTCTTTTATGGTGGATACAATAACTTTTCGGTATTTGATTAGTCTGGCAATGCATGAAAAACTTGAATTGCGTCTTATAGACGTAGTAACAGTCTATCTATATGGCTCACTTGACAATGATATCTATATGAAAATTCTAGAAGGATTACAATTGCTTGAAAAGCCTAACTCTAATTCGAGAGAACTTTATTCGATAAAGTTATAGAAGTTTCTCTATGGGTTAAAACAAGCAGGGTGTATGTAGTACAATCATTTGACTGAATACCTATTGAAATAAAGCTATAATAATGATCTCATATGTCCTTGTGTCTTTATGTTGGCCCAGATGGCAACCCAAGAGGGGGGGTGAATTGAGTTCTTAAAAATTTTAACCTTTTAAAACTATTGGCTTTGAAATAATTAAGTGCAGAATAAATTTCAATCACAAATGAAGAGATAGAGAGAGAGACAATTAAAGCACGAAAAACACAAGAATTTTATAGTGGTTCGGTGTATCCAACACCTACGTCCACTCCCAAGTTCCACTTGGGTCCACACTATAATCAACTAGATTACAGCTGAGTTGTTTTACAAGATCACAACTCAAAACTTGTTGTTTCCCAGGGATCACAATGAACCCAGCTGGTTTTCTGGGCTCACCAGCACAAAACCCAACACAAGCTAATCTAGCTTGTCCCAAGGTATACTACCTCCACTAATTCAATCCCCCTGATTGAACTAGCAAAAACAAGAAAGAATAATGTTTACAATAACACAGCTCCTTAAATGAGCAAATATTCAAAGTAAATAAACAAGTTTAGAAAAGCCTGATTTGAAGATGATTGGATTTGAGCTTTTCTTCTTTTCTTCTTTTCCTCTTCTCTTTTGAGATGTTGAATCAAGCCTCAGCTCCGATTCTTCACAGATGTTGCAGATGAGAAGTTGGGAAATCACAAAAACAGGGCTTTTTCTTCTTTTGGAAAATCCTCCGATTTTTCAAGTTGAACGCCTTGGATTTCTCTTTGAGCTTTTTGGAGTGGAAGAATTTGAACGTGGATTCTTTTCTCTTGATTTCTTGCTCAAGACCTCTCAAATTTTTTCAATATGATTTCTCTATTTTCCATTTTTTCCTCTTTTTTCAAACGAACGCTCTTCCCCCTTTTATAGATTCATTTAATCCATTTTTGGGTGTGAAACTAGCCGTTGGAATGTACCTGGAAAGTTTTTCCATACATGAAATATAGCCGTTAGGGGTTAGGTAAAGAAAATATTACCGTTTGAGCTGATCTGGCAATTTAAAAATCCGTTCCTGATAGGTTGGAGTCGGCTCCAACTTTTCAGGTGTCGGCTCCAAGTCGTGTATCCAAAAATAGAAAGTTCTGAGCTCGTTGAGGAGTCGGCTCCGAAAAAGTAAAGTGTCGGCTCGCCATGTTCAGGTGTCGGCTCCAAAAGACTGTAAGTGTCGGCTCCAAGGTAGTCAAAAATCATGCGTTCTGTCCCCGTGTCGGAGTCGGCTCCAGACACTGTAAGTGTCGACTCCGAAACTCTGGGTGTCGGCTCCGGACCGTATCAAAAATCAGAAAGACATTTGATTGGCCATGGGGTCGGCTCCAGACTTTCTAGGTGTCGACTCCAGGCTCTGAATTTTGAAACTTACCTTTGGCACTTGATTCAAAACACGTTTCTTGATGCCTTTTGATTAAACAAATATTTTTAAGCCCTGAAACACTTGTTAAATTTATTAGTAACACAATGAATATACTCAATTCCTTTATTAATCATCAAAATCAATAATTGGGTCAACAATCTCCCCCTTTTTGATGATTATAAAAACATTGAGTATATGCATAGGATTCTCAAATCAAAATTTTCAAAGATGTGATCCTCACAGGTAAGCTCCCCCTGAATAAGGTAGCTCCCCCTATGAAGTTCAATTTAACAATTGTTCTTCCTTTTGCTTTACATTTTAGTGTTTGATACCTAGAATTCAGTTATATCAATTTTCACTTAAGCTTATTTAAATTAATGCATATCCAAAATAATTTAATACCAATCAAATACCAATCAAAGCATAACTAATCAATGCATATACGACATAACTTTCTCCCCTTTTTTGTAATCAACAAAAAGATTAAGAAGAGTAAATTGATAGATCAAAAGATAATTTCATTACATCAAAAAGTCAGGTATTACAAAGTGAAACTGAACTTTGTCAAACATCAAACTATACATCATTACATTAAGATTTCAAGATAAAACATCAAACAAGCTTACACTTCATTGAATCAAAAACCTGTACTTCATTACATGATAATCACAGATTAGTTCTAATAATCCTTTGTAAATGTTCTAAAATTTTTCCCATCCCTTCACTCTGAGTCGCTACAAATTCTTTTAATCTTCTATCAACAAATGAGCATGCAGTCATGATCTTATCTTGAAGTTCAGCATTGCATCTGGAGTAGGTTTCAGAGTCTCCACAAATATCCTTAAGTTCTTCAAATATGTTCTTTAGATCAGTCTTAAGGATTCAGCAGATGAGCCAAGAGTGGACTCAATTTTACTAATGCGATCATCCAAAGAGTAAAGGGTCTCTTTTAAATTCATAAATGACTGTCAAACTCAGTCTTCATTTCTTCCTTCTGAGCAGCAAGTAGACTTTTAAGTTGCTCCAATTGAATGTCTGAAAATCCGACAGATGAAGTAGATGGAGGTACCGAACTGGAGCAGGAGCAGGAGCAGGACTGCCAGGCTGTGGAGAAGGAACCCTCACAGACGGACCAGCCTCAAAAGGTGCTGAAGACCTCATTTCAGTGGCTCTCTCATCCAAACTGCCTTTCCTCTCCCATTGTCCATTAACCTTCACAAATCCCATCCGATGAACTGTAGCCAAACTATAGTAGTCAGTATGCCTAAGGTTCTTGGAAGGCTCATTATCCAAAATCACAACTCCTTGGCTCCTGAAAACCATAGTCAAAATCATACCGTAGGGTAGGGAAGATCTCCTTTTTCCTCCAGCCTCGGCCATATAGAAAATCATCATTGCAGCAAGGTTTATGGGTTGACCAGTCAACACACTATCCATCACCACTATGTCTCGCTCCGAGACATACTCAAATCGTCCGGTCTTAGGAATAAAATTCTGCTGCAAATATTATGAAGTAACCTCAACTCCAAGGGCAATTGGTTAGCCCTAACCTCTTCAAATTCTGTTACCTTCTCTCCCTAACATCCTTGACAGAGCATCTGACCTCTCACTGTGAATATCTGCTGCTAATCCATGATAGGAATGCTTAGAAGATTTCCTAATTTCTGAAAAGTAAGGTGGATTCTTTTACCTCTAACAGAGCTTACGATCCCACCATCACCTCTTGACAAATTGAAGTAGAACTCCTTGACAAGGGCCGGATAGGTAGGAACATCTAATGAGCACACTTTATCCCAACCTAGCTCTTTGAGTTGATTTCCAATTGAAAAACCCTCGGACTCAAAGAATTCGAAATCGACCTTTCTACCCATGGTAATTACTCTCCCGGCTAAGGTGTCTACCTGAGGAGAAGAAGGGCCTGGATTGTCCGATTGGGTTGTAGAATCCTCGCTCGGAGACGGCTCGCGGACGGGTCGCCTCGCCGAACTTCCCAGTCGTCACGGGCGCTCCAAGTACAGATCCTCTCCGCTTAGGTGCCATTTAGATCCTTAGGAAAGTTTGAATAGAGTGGAATTTGAGTTGGGGAGGTTTTGAGAGAGTTTGGGAAGAGTTTGGTTAAGGATTGAAAATGAATGAAATGACGAAGGTGTCGACTCTGCCCTAATAAAGTCGATTTGGGACCCCCAGGTGTCGACTCCCGCAAAGTCGGGTGTCGACTCCAAATCGCTAACACAGTCAGCGCTCGAACTGGAGTCGGCTCCACTTATACGGGTGTCGGCTCCAAGGTCAGGGACCGAGAGCGACACAGACGAGGTGTCGACTCCTCAAACTGAGGTGTCGACTCCACTGACAGTTTCAGAGAAAAACAACTGAGATTCAAACATCTGAAACTTGTCAAAATAGGTTCAATAAAATTTTGAAAAAATCTTTGGAATATGAAGAATCAAATTGCTCAGATGACTAGATAATTTGTCCTTAAAATTATGAAAGGAATATCAAGAAATTAATAGAAATCTAGATAGTCATTCCTTAGAGTTTCAAAATCATTCCAAAGGGTCACAAATCCCTAATTCACCTCTAAGATAACAAAATCTCTCTTCACTTAAAGGTTTTGTAAATATATCAGCTAATTGTTCTTCAGTATTAACATAATCAAGATAAATTTCATTATTAGCTACATGTTCTCTTATAAAGTGATATCTAATTTCAATGTGTTTTGTTCTTGAATGTTGAATTGGATTTTTTGTTAAATTTATTGCACTCGTATTATCACATCTAATAGGAGTTTTATCAAGTGTTATGCCATAATCTTCAAGTTGTCTCTTAATCCAAAGGATTTGAGCACAGCAACTTCCAGCTGCAACATATTCTGCTTCAGCAGTTGATAATGCAACCGAATTTTGCTTTTTGCTAAACCAAGAGATTAAGTTACTTCCTAAAAATTGACATGCACCACTTGTGCTTTTTCTATCTAGTTTGCATCCAGCATAGTCAGAATCAGAATATGCAATCAAGTTTAATGTTGAGTCTCTAGAGTACCATAAACCTACATTTTTAGTTCCACTTAAATATCTTAAGATTCTTTTCACAGCAATTAAGTGAGATTCTTTAGGTTCAGATTGAAATCTAGCACATAAACAAACAGCAAACATGATATCTGGTCTACTAGCTGTTAAGTAAAGAAGAGATCCGATCATACCTCTATAATGTTTTTGATCTACTTTCTTACCATCTTCATCTTTGTCCAATTTGCATGAAGGACTCATAGGTGTTCCAAGTGGTTTGATTGACTCCATTCCAAACTTCTTGAGAAGTTCTTTTGTGTATTTTGCTTGATTGATGAAAATCCCCTCTTTGCTTTGCTTGATTTGAAGTCCTAGGAAGAAGTTGAGTTCTCCCATCATGCTCATTTCGAATTCACCCTGCATTAACTTAGCAAATTCTTGACACAAAAGATTGTTAGTAGCACCGAATACAATATCATCAACATATATTTGTACTACTAATAAATCCTTGTCTTTTCTTTTCAAAAATAGTGTTTTATCAACATTTCCTCTTGTAAAATCATTTTCAATCAGAAATTTACTTAATCTTTCATACCAAGCTCTAGGTGCTTGTTTTAAACCATATAGTGCTTTGTGCAATTTAAAAACATGATTTGGAAATTCATGATCTTCAAAACCAGGTGGTTGTTCAACAAAAACTTCTTCATTTATAAATCCATTTAAAAATGCACTTTTAACATCCATTTGAAATAAATTGATATGCATATGACATGCAAATGCGAGTAATAATCTAATTGCTTCTAATCTAGCTACAGGTGCAAAAGTTTCATCAAAATCAATTCCTTCTTCTTGATTATATCCTTTTGCGACTAATCTAGCTTTGTTTCTAATTACTATGCCATTTTCATCTAATTTATTTCTAAATACCCATTTTGATCCTATAACTGAATGATCTTTAGGTCTATCTACAAGGGTCCAGACATTATTTCTAGTAAATTGATTTAATTCCTCTTGCATAGCTAACATCCAATTATTATCTTTTTCAGCCTCTTCAATAGTTTTAGGTTCAATTTGAGATACAAATGCAAGATGATTATTGATGTTTCTCATTGATGATCTAGTTCTTACTCCTTGAGATGGATCACCTATAATTAATTCTTTTGGATGACCATAGGCATATCTCCAATCTCTAGGAAGATCTACATCATTATGATTTGCATCAACAACATCAACACTAGGAGAATCATCATCTTTAACTTCTTGTTCATGATCTGAAGATACATTTATATTCAATTTTTCAATGTCTCTTTCTAATATGTTTGTATCTTCCTCATCATCAATCTTTCCTGAACTCGATGCTAAAG
This sequence comes from Calamus simplicifolius, assembly GCA_900491605.1. NCBI lineage: Eukaryota > Viridiplantae > Streptophyta > Magnoliopsida > Arecales > Arecaceae > Calamus > Calamus simplicifolius. The sequence goes on from UESW01004003.1 coordinate 123,498, forward strand.
ATTCATCAAAAATTACATGAATAGATTCTTCTACAATTAAGTTTCTCTTGTTAAACACTCTATAGGCTTTACTAGATGTTGAATATCCTAAGAAAATGCCTTCATCAGATTTTGCATCAAATTTTTCTAGATTATCTTTACCATTATTATGAATGAAACATTTACAACCAAATGCATGAAAGTAACTTATGTTTGGTTTTCTATTGTTCCATAGTTCATAAGGAGTTTTCTTAATGATTGGCCTAATTAAAGCTCTATTAAGAATGTAGCATGCCGTGTTTATAGCTTCCGCCCAAAAGTATTTTGGTAGGTTGCTTTCACATAGCATGGTACGGGCCATGTCTTCTAAAGTTCTATTTTTTCTTTCTACAACTCCATTTTGTTGTGGTGTTCTAGGTGCTGAAAAATTATGATGGATGCATTTTCAATGCAAAAGTTTTCAAATAAATGATTTTCAAATTCAGTGCCATGATCACTTCTAAGAGACACTATGGTGTTGTTTTTCTCATTTGTGACCTTCTTGAAGAATTTCAAAAATAATGGAAAGGTCTCATCTTTATGAGCTAAAAATAATACCCAAGTGTATCTAGAATAATCATCTACAATCACAAGACCATATTTCTTTCCTCCTAGACTAGTGGTTCTAGTAGGTCCAAAAAGATCCATGTGAAGTAGTTCAAGTGGCCTAGAAGTGGAAACAATATTTTTAGTTTTGAAAGAGTTTTTAGTTTGTTTTCCAAATTGACATGCATCGCAAATTTTGTTATTTTCAAAATCTAGTTGTGGAAGACCTTTTACTAAATCCATTCTAATTAATTTTGAAATTAGGTGTGTGCTTGCATGACCTAATCTACGATGCCATAACCAACCAATCTCATTCATATTAGCATTATTAGCAACTAAGCAATGATTACTAGTAGACAAATTGTCTAAATCAATCAAGTATACATTGCCATTTCTATTTCCAGTAAAAACAATGCTATTATCAATGGGATTAGAAACAGTGCAGATAGAAGCTTCAAATGATACTTTAAAACCTTTATCACATAATTGACTAATACTAATTAGATTATGTTTTAAACCATTGACATATAAAACATTTTCAATATATGTGGAGGGAGTTATTTGAATTTTACCAAACCCCATGATTTGGCCTTTGCCATTGTCACCAAACGTAACAACTCCTCCTCTTTTGCTTTCAAGGGTGATGAATTGATCCTTGTCACCCGTCATGTGTCTTGAGCAGCCACTATCGAGATACCACTTTCGCTTTGCTCTTTTGGCCGCAAGACACTCCTGCAAAAATGATCAAGTCTTATATTTAGGTACCCAAGCCTTCTTGGGTCCTTCATGGTTAGTAGCATAAAAGATTGTTCCTTTGGGAACCCATATTTTCTTTCCTTTACTACTTAAATTCTTGTTACTATTTCTTGCCTTACATTCATAGGATTTATGGCCTTTCTTGTTACAATAATGACATGTAACATCATCTTTATTTGGTTCTTTTCTGAAAAAGTTTTTGACAAACTTTTGTTTTATGTTAGGCCTATATCCTAATCCAGCCTTATCAAATATAGCTCTTTGATTACTCAATAATAAATTAAGTTTTTCAGAACTATTAGTAATTTATCATAATATTTTTATATTTATCAACTTCTTCTTTAATTTATCATTTTCATTGGAGATTGATTCTCTTTCTTTTGTCAAATTATCATTTTCAGATTTCAGCATCTCAATCTCATGAGTAAGATTATCTTTTTCTTTAATGAGAATTGAATTATCATTTTTCAAAAATTTGTATTTCTTTTTCAAGGCTTTAAAATCATCAACTAGTTCATTAAAAGCTTCAAACAATTCATCAAATGTGAAATCATCACAAGGGTTTTCAGAACTTACCTCGTTGTCATCGTTTGCCATAAAGCAAATGTTTGCAACTTCTTTTTGTTCTTCCTTGAAGAGGATTCATTGTCGCTCCAAGTTGCAACATACGCCTTCTTTTTCTTCTTGTAGGCTTTCTTCAGTTGAGGACAGTCATATCTAAAATGCCCTGGTTTCTTACACTCATAACAAATTAAGGGCTCCTTTTCTTTTTCTTTGTCCTTCTCTTTCTCCTTTTCTCCTTCCATTTTTGTTCCAGATTTCTTCTTATGGAAGGGTCTCCTTCTTTGCATGAATTTCTTAAATTTTCTTGCAAGGAGAGCTGTCTCGTCATCTTCCTCTTCTTCATCACTGCTGCTTATATCCTTTTCTGCAGCTTTGAGAGCGATTGTCTTCTTTTTCTTGACTTCCTCCTCTTGATGTTGTTTCATTGTTAGCTCATGAGTCATCAAGGATCCAAGTAGCTCTTCCAAAGGTAACACATTTAGGTCCTTTGCTTCTTGGATGGCAGTCACCTTCGCTTCCCACGATCTTGAAGTGACCTAAGAATTTTACGCACAAGTTCAGAATTAGTATAGGTCTTACCTAGACTTTTCAAACCATTTACAATATCAGTAAATCTTGTGTACATGCATGTGATGGTTTCAGTTTGTTCCATGCTAAACAATTCATATTTATGCACTAAAATATTAATCTTTGATTTTTAACTTGATTTGTACCCTCATGGGTAACCTCTAATCTATCCCAAATTTCTTTCACGAAAATACTATAGAAATTTGATTAAATTCATTTGCATCTAGTGAACAATATAAAACATTCATAGCCTTGTGATAAACGCATAAATAATTATCATTAAACCTATTAATTAATAATTTAATGTACCTATTATTATTTAATATTTTAATATTTTATATAATATTTTAGTAAAAACCTTATCAATTTAAAGAGCTCGATTTACGAAACACTCAAATCGAATTTAAGATGAGCCCAGAATTGATTTTCCATTGATTTATCTATTTTAGCATGGATTTTAAAGAGAAGTCGGCAAACCAAGTGCCGACTTCATCGTTTCTCAGCCCAATCCCCTGTTTTCGCAATTCTTCTCCGATTCCAATCTAACTGTTTCCTCCATCAATTAAGGAATAATTAGATTGAAAGTTATCAAATTGGACGAATTAAATTCCTCCAGAAGGAATTTGAATTTTATTCATGATTTACTAGGGATTTTCTTAGAGTTGCCCACGTCCTCTGTTTTTGGCATCCCGCATCTTCACCGCGTCTGGGCTTCTACAAATAGCAACAGGGGGAGTCCAATGATCTGCATCCAGGATTCGTGAGCAAGGGAGAGGCTATTCTACGTCCGTGGGCATTGAGGAGAAGTTCGTGGAGTCCTCTGTTCGTGGGAGAAGTCCGTGAGAAAAGTCTATTCGTGGGAGAAGTTCGTGAGTCGTCTTTTCGTGAGAGAAGTTTTTGGAGGCGTCTCCAGTTCAGTCCGGTTCAGCCTGTCTTCAATCCATTTCATCTGGTCTTTGATTTGATTTATGAAGAAGTTGTTGCTCTCTTATTGCGATCAGAAATTAAAACTCTTTTATTTTAGATTTTAATATGCACTTTTGGATTTTATTGAAATAAAGTTTATGCATATTTAATTGTTATTAAATTCTATTTAAGTGAAAATAATTTAGACTGATTTATTCTTAAAAGGGACGGGCCGTGATCTACGGGTACGGCCGTGCTCTAATAAGATAAACCATATCTTATTATTTTGCACTATTATTATCTATTTATCTATTTAGTTAAATTTATAAATTTATTTCAAGATAATCGCTAAAGTCCCTGTGGAATCGATCCCTTACTCTCGCTATCCTAATAGTGAAATTAAGGTGTTTAAATCGTTGCGCTACGACACGCATCAGATTTTTGGCGCCGTTGCCGGGGACTTAAGTGTGTTATTTTGAAAAAAAAAAAAAAATTAAAAAATAAAAATATAAAAATATAAAAAATTAGATTAATTTTCTCTTAAAATAGTTATTGTCTCTTTATTTTATTTCCTTAATTGTTAGAATTGCATATTTTTTTTTTAACATAAAAAAATTATTACTTTCCTTTTTGCCACAAATCCAATTTTAACCTAATCAAATTTTCTTTTAATTAACTTACCTAAAAAAACCTAAAGAAAACCCTAAGACACCTTCCATAAAACATAATTAATTTAAGAAAAAAAAAAAAATTATAAAAATAAAATAAAATATAAAACAAAATAATTATTTTATTTCTATGCTTAGATTGACTTAGGTGATTTATTTTCTGCAAAACTCAAAATTCTTCCATTGACATCTCATAATTTATTAGGAAATTAGAAACTAATCACAAAAATCTAAAAATAAATAAATAAAATAATAAAACATTTGCTTTAGAGTCATTGGTAGGGTGTATGCTTGGTCGCCGATCGTTGCAACCCAACCTTATACCCTTAGATCCTGAGATAGAAAGAACTATTAGAGCAAACAGACTCAGAATTATGGATCCTAATAACGAAAATAATCAACCACGACAGTTAAAAGAGTATTTCACTCCTTCAAGGTATACCTACTCTCCCTGCATTCAAGTGCCTCCAGTAGAGGCTGCCAATATGAAATTAAGTCAAGTGTAATCCAAATGTTACCATCTTTCTATGGACTTACAAATGAGGATCCCTACAAACACTTAGATGAATTCTTGGAAATTTGCTCAACTGTCAAGATTCAAAATTTCTCTGATGATGCACTTAGGCTTAAGTTATTCCCTTTTT
>UESW01004003.1:130911-172034 GCA_900491605.1 Calamus simplicifolius
AAATGGCAACTGGTTCAGTGCTTTTATGATGGATTATCAGAAAAGCATAGGCAAATGGTTGATGCTTCATGTGGTGGGACATTTATGTTAAAAAATGAACATGAGGCTTGGCAACTCTTTGAGACATTGAGTGAGAATTCATTACATCATATGTCAGTTGCTCGTCGAGACCCTCCCGTAGAACCTAAAAGAGGTGGAATATATGAAATAGGTCATTCTACAGATATCTATACTAAGGTAGATGAATTATCCCATAAACTTGATCGGATTCTACAAGTTGGAAACATCTCTTCCCCATCTACTCAATTACATGAGGTCTGCATAATTTGTTCGAGTCCAACCCATTCTATAGGTGAATGTCCAGCTGCATACCAATTTCCTGAACTTGTTCAAGAGCAAGCCCACCAAGCCCAAACCCGATTAGCTCCTAGAACAGGAAATGATCCATTTTCAAATACTTACAATCCTGGCTGGCGAAATCATCCAAATTTTTCTTGGAAACCTCAACCTGTAACCAATTCATCGATCAGACCTAATTACCAAGAAACCAATTTTAGAAACATGCCATATTCACAATATCCAAACATCCCACAACCTCCACCGAATAATCAGCCTACTTTTGAAGACAAAGTGTTACAAGCATTGAAAGGGCTAGAAATGAATACTCAAATCCTTCACTCCACACACAATCTATTGCAAAACTAGAAACTCAGATAGGTCAATTAGCCACAGCATTCAGTAGAAGGGAGGAGGGTAAGTTACCTAGTCAGCCTATCGATAACCCGAAAGGACAATTCATGGCTGAAGGTTCCAATAGTCCTGACAAATTCCCAGAACATGCTAAATCAGTCATGACTCTCAGAAGTGGAAAAGCATTGAACCCACCTGAACCAACCCAGAAATTAGAAGTGGCTAAACCAGAAGAGAGAAGAAATGAAAAAGAAAAGGAATTCAATGATCAAGCAATCATACCTAAAGCCCCATTCCCTAGTGCTTTAGAATCTCCTTTGCCTTCAGATAAGAAGAATATAAAAATGAATGAGATGCTTGAGTTATTTAAGCAAGTCCAAATAAACTTACCTCTTCTCGATGCTATCAAGCAAGTTCCAGCTTATGCCAAATTTTTGAAGGATCTATGCACACAAAAACGGAAAGCCAAGATACAAATACCAAAAAAGATACATTTGACTGAGCAAGTCAGCTCAGTTGTTCAGCAAATAACCCCACCCAAACTAAAAGATCCTGGTACCCCGATTATATCATGTGTCATAGGAAACTTCACAATCAAGAAAGCATTATTAGATTTGGGTGCGAGTGTAAACCTTCTCCCAAGTTCAGTATATGAATTATTCGGATTTGGAGAGTTGAAACCCACGACAGTAACACTACAATTGGCAGATAGATCAGTCAAAGAACCTCGTGGAATATTGGAAGATGTATTAGTAAAGGTGGATGAATTCTATTTTCCTGTCGACTTCCTTGTGTTGGATATGGAATCTAGTGGTAATCCTAACCAAATTCCCATCATCCTTGGAAGACCTTTTCTAGCTACTGCTAATGCATGCATAAATTGTAGAACAGGTGTGATGGATGTATCTTTTGGAAACAAGAAGATGAGATTAAATATTTTTAATGCTTCCCAAGGACCACCTGTGTATGATTTAAATGAAGTAAACATGATAGAGGAAGTAGTAGATAAGAAATTCCAAAGTTTGATTGATTCGGATCCTTTACAAACATGTCTTACACATTTTGGAATAGATGACTTTGATATTGATGAGTATACCAAAGAGATAAACATGTTATTAGAACCACCTAAGATCGACACCATCCCGCCTTGGACTATAAAATATGAACCACTTCCAACTAAACCAAGTCCTTTAATACCATCCTTGGAAGAACCACCCCAACTAGAATTGAAACCTCTTCCAGATAACTTAAAATATTCATTCCTTGGACCCAATGATACCCTTCCAGTAATCATTGCATCTACCCTAACCTCTGAGCAAGAAGATAAATTGGTAGATGTACTTAAAGAACATAAAGAGGCAATTGGATGGACAATAGCTGATATTAAGGGAATTGACCCTTCCGTTTGCATGCACCATATTCATAGTGAAATTGAAGCCAAACCACATAGAGACATGCAACGAAGGCTAAATCCAAACATGAGGGATGTTGTTAAGAAGAAGTAGTAAAATGGCTTGATGCTGGTATTATTTATCCAATTTCAGATAGCCAATGGGTCAGTCCAATCCAAGTAGTACCTAAAAAATCGGGTATTACCGTGATTAAAAATGAAAAGGGCGAATCAATTCCTACTCGCACATCAACTAGTTGGAGAGTGTGTATAGATTATCGAAAGTTGAATGCCGTGACTAGGAAAGACCACTTTCCTTTGCCTTTTATCGATCAAATTCTAGAACGGCTAGCGGGACAAAGTTTCTTTTGTTTCTTAGATGGATATTCAGGATACAATCAAGTCCCAGTATTTCCTGCAGATCAAGAAAAGACCACCTTCACTTGTCCCTTTGGAACATTTGCCTTTAGACGTATGCCGTTTGGTCTTTGTAATGCACCAGCCACGTTTCAACGATGTATGATGGCCATATTTTCTGATATGATTGGTCAATTTTTGGAAGTATTTATGGATGATTTTTCAGTCTTTGGTGCATCATTTGATAGCTGCCTCGAGAACTTGACTAAGGTACTGAAACGATGTATGGAAATGAATTTAGTCCTAAGTTGGGAGAAGAGCCATTTTATGGTTCGTGAGGGAATTGTGCTTGGACACATTGTTTCAGAGAGGTATTGAGGTTGATAAAGCCAAGGTTGAATTGATCTCAAATCTACACCCCCAACCTCAGTTAAACAAGTACGATCTTTCCTTGGTCATGCTGGTTTTTATAGACGTTTCATCAAAGATTTCAGTAAAATTTCTCGACCATTGTGTAATTTGTTGACCAAGGATAGTTCTTTTAATTTTGATAAAGATTGTCTAACAGCCTATAACATCCTTCGAACTGCTTTGACCACTGCACCCATTATCAAGCCCCCAGATTGGACCATACCTTTTGAAATCATGTGTGATGCTTCTGATTATGCTGTAGGGCAGTTCTAGGACAGAAACTCAATCGAGAACCCCATGTAATTTATTATGCTAGCAAAACTCTTTCAGATGCACAAATGAACTATACTACCACTGAAAAAGAATTACTAGCAGTTGTGTTTGCCCTAGAAAAGTTTAGATCATATCTGTTAGGGTCTAAAGTTTTAGTTTATTCAGATCATGCAGCGTTGAGGCATCTTATATCAAAAAAGGATACAAAACCCAGACTAATTAGATGGATCCTCTACTACAAGAATTTGATCTAGAAATCTTAGATAAGAAGGGTTCTGAAAATATGGTAGCAGATCATATCTCTAGGATCTCAGTGGAATACAATAAAGAAATAATCAGAGATAAGTTCCCTGATGAGCAATTATTCTCAATTTCCCATAGCAGTCTTCCCTGGTTTGCCCACATTGTGAATTATTTGGCAACAGGAAAAGTACCTTCCCACTGGACAAAACAAGAAAAAGATAGATTTTTCTCACAAATCAAATATTACTTTTGGGAAGACCCTGAATTATTTAAGTACTGTTCAGATCAGGTGATTAGGCGATGTGTTCCCGAAAGTGAATTCAAAAGTATACTTAACTTCTGTCATTCTCTTGCCTGTGGAGGACATTTTAGTGGAAAGAAAACTGCAGCAAAGGTACTGCAAAGTGGGTTTTATTGGCCAACTCTTTTTAAAGATGCACATGAATTTAGCCGTAATTGTCTCCAATGTCAACAAACAGGAAATATATCTCGAAAAGACATGATGCCCCTAAACCCTATCTTGGTTGTAGAAATTTTTGATGTATGGGGTATTGATTTTATGGGCCCATTTCCTTCCTCTTTTGGATTTGAATACATTCTAGTGGCAGTTGATTATGTGTCAAAATGGATTGAAGCCATGGCAACTCGAACCAATGATCATAAAGTTGTAATCAAGTTTATTCAGCATAATATCCTTAGTCGTTTTGGATGCCCAAGGGCTATAATTAGTGATGGGGGTACACATTTCACGAATAGACACTTTGAAGCATTAATGAACAAATATGGAATTACTCATAAGGTAGCTACACCTTATCATCCCCAAACTAGTGGCCAAGTTGAAATATCAAATAGAGAAATTAAAAATATCCTTGAGAAAACGGTGAGACCTGATAGGAAAGATTGGTCAGAACGTTTGGATGATGCATTATGGGCTTATCGTACTGCATTTAAAACTCCCATAGGAATGTCTCCTTACAGGCTCGTATTTGGAAAAGCCTGTCATTTACCTGTAGAATTAGAACACCGTGCATTTTGGGCTATCAAGCAATTTAATTATGATATGAAAAATGCAGGTGTCAATAGAAAACTCCAATTGAATGAGTTAGAAGAGCTACGAAATGAGGCATATGAGAGCTCAAAAATTTATAAAGAACGAACCAAAGCATATCATGACAAATTTATTAGTAGAAAAATTTTTGAACCAAATCAAAAAGTATGGCTTTACAATTCAAGATTACACCTTTTCCCTGGAAAACTTCGTTCACGATGGAATGGACCTTTTATAGTAACTCAAGTATTTCCCATGGAGCTGTAGAGCTTAAAGACCCCAAGCAAGGAAATACATTCAAAGTAAATGGCCAACGTTTGAAACCATATATAGAAGAAATTAATGATGGAGAAATTGTTGAATCAATTGATCTTGTGAACCCAACACTATCATAATAAGTAGCACAGTCTGGCTGAAGACTTTAAACTTAGCGCTCTTGGGAGGCAACCCAGTTTATTAGTTATTTTTAACTTTCTTTTTTTAGTGTGTTCTTTTAGTATGACCAGAGAAGAGCAACAGAAGCAGATTGAAAGAAGATGGCAACAATGAAACTTCCAACCTTCAAATACTCTACCAGGTAGTATCTTTCCTTGAAATTAATTATTTCTTCCATTAGGGACAATGGAAATTAAGTTGGGGGGGGGAAAAAGAATAATAAATCCTCGAGTAAAACTATCAGATGTGTACCAAATTCTGTCTCGATTTGAAGTTAATCAAGCAGTCTATTAATGAATTAATGGTTAGATTATTTTTGATACTGAGGAATAAATTATTAAGAAAACCTAATAAAAGGTAGGGTTTAGCCCAGAAAATTTTTAGAATAATTTCAGACCCTCTGACCACTGATCTTAATAGTACAATCTACTTAATAAGGGTATGGGTGAAAATGTTATTCAAAAAAAAAAAAAAAAGAAAAAAAAATCTCTCTTAAAGTTAATAGATTAGGTTCTTAGCATTTTTCACTGAGTAACCGGGCCCCGTCACCTAAGAAAGTGATGTTGTTCGCGTAAAAAGGTGGGAATGTAAAAGAACCTAAATAGAGTCAGTCCTACCTAAAGCCTTTTTAACTCGAGTAAGTAAGTCTGAGGGGTGTTTTACACCTAATGCCCTAAAACCAATTGGTTTGGGAGCCATTGGCCTAAAGCTCGCTACAAGGGTTAATTAGAAAGCAAGGGGTTAGGACATTGCACTGACTTTACATATAACCAAAGTACAAAAGACATTACACCCAACCCAAATTAAGTTAGAAGACTTAATCAGAGAAGTGGAAAGTTGGTGAAGGAAGACTTCTATAAATTCTTATGGACTACACTTTATCACTAAAAAAACTTAATAATCCAATGAAGTACCTCCCTTATGATCTTAAAAAAAAAAAAAAAGAACTATAAGATAACTATCAATTCTTGGACTAGCTTGGTACATATTTCTAAATTTTTATTTGCTCGAGGACGAGTAAGATTCAAGTTGGGGGGAGTGATAAACGCATAAATAATTATCATTAAACCTATTAATTAATAATTTAACGTACCTATTATTATTTTAATATTTTATAATATTTTATATAAAATCTTATCAATTTAAAGAGCTCGATTTTAGGGATTTAATGACGCAAACGGCACTCAAATCGGATTTAAGATGAGCTCGGAATTGATTTTATATTTATCTGTTTTAGCACGGATTTTAAAGCGAAGTCGGCAAACCAAGTGCCGACTTCATCGTTTCTCAGCTTCCTCTGTTTCCGCCGATTCTTCTCCATTCCAATCTAACCGTTTCCTCCACAATTAAGGAATAGATTAGATTGGAAGTTATCAAATTGAGAGAATTAAATTCCTTTAGAAGGAATTTGAATTTTATTGATTATTTATCTAGATTTTCTTGGAGCTGCCCGCGTCCTCTGTTTTGGCATCCTCGCCGCGTCACCGCGTCTGGGCTTCTACAAATAGCAGCAGGGGGAGTCCAACGATCTGCATCCAGGGTTCATGAGCAAGGGAGAGGCTATTCTGCGTCTGTGGGCGTTGGGGAGAAGTCCGTGGAGTCCTCTGTTCGTGGGAGAAGTCCGTGAGAAAAGTCTGTTCGTGGGAGAAGTCCGTGAGTCATCTTTTCGTGAGAGATCTTTGGAGGCATCTCCAGTTCAGCCCAGTTCAGTGTCTTCAGTCCGTTTCATCTGGTCTTTGATTGATTTATGAAGAAGTTGTTGCTCTCTTATTGTCAGAAATTAAAACTCTTTTATTTTAGATTTTAATATGCACTCTTGGATTTTATTGAAATAAAATTTATTCATATTTAATTGTTATTAAATTCTATTTAAGTGAAAATAATTTAGACTGATTTATTCTTAAAAGGGACGGGCCGTGATCTACGGGTACGAGCGTGCTCTAATAAGATAAACCATATCTTATTATTTTGCACTATTAATTATCTACTTAGTTATCTATTTAGTTAAATTTATAAAATTATTTCAAGATAATCGCTAAAGTCCCTGTGGAATCGATCCCTTACTCTCGCTATCCTAATAGTGAAATTAAGGTGTTTAAATCGTTGCGCTACGACATGCATCACCTTAGCATTAAGTTGTGCCAATTTTTTATCATGTTCATCCCATTCCGTTTCCGGCTTAGGAATCACCATGTTATCTACTCTAATTGTGGGTGTGTGGACCATTAACTATGATACCCCATAAGTCATAGTCAAGTGCTTGAATAAAAATTTTCATCCTAGCTTTTCAATAACCATAATTAGTTCCATTAAACAAAGGAGGTCGATTAGTGGATTGACCTTCTAAGTAAGATGAACTAGCTTGAGCTGCCATTTGGATCTTTAGCTCTTGATCGTTAGACCAAATTCAAATGAGTACTTACTCTGATACTAATTGTTGGCCCAGATGGCAACCCAAGAGGGGGATGAATTGGTTCTTAAAAATTTTAAACCTTTTAAAACTATTGGCTTTAAAATAATTAAGTGCAAAATAAATTTTAACCACAAATGAAGAGATAGAGAGAGACAATTAAAGCACAGCAAACACAAGAATTTTTAGTGGTTCGGTGTATCCAACACCTACGTCCACTCCCAAGTTCCACTTGGGTCCACACTATAATCAACTAGATTACAGCCGAGTTGTTTTACAAGATCACACTCAAAACTTGTTGTTTCCCAGGGATCACAACGAACCCAGCTGGTTTTCCGGGCTCACCAGCACAAACCCTAACACAAGCTAATCTAGCTTGTCCGAGGTATACTACCTCCACTAATTCAATCCCCTGATTGAACTAGCAAAAACAAAAAAGAATAATGTTTACAATAACACACAACTCCTTAAATGAGCAAATTCAAAGTAAATAAACAAGTTTAGAAAAGCCTGATTTGAAGATGATTGGATTTGAGCTTTTCTTCTTTTTCTCTTCTCTTTTGAGATGTTGAATCAAGCTTCAGCTCCGATTCTTCACAGATGTTGCAGATGAGAGTTGGGAAATCACAAAAATAGGGCTTTTCTTCTTTTGGAAAATCCTCCGATTTTTTAAGTTGAACACCTTGGATTCTCTTTGAGCTTTTTGGAGTGGAAGAATTTGAACGTGGATTCTTTTCTCTTGATTTCTTGCTCAAGACCTCTCGAATTTTTTCAATATGATTTCTCTATATTTTTGTTTTTTCCTTTTTCAAACGAATGCTCTTCCCCCTTTTATAGATTTCGTTTAATCCATTTTTGGGTGTGAAACTAGTCGTTGGAATGTACCTGAAAAGTTTTTCCATACATGAAATATAGCCGTTAGGGGTTAGGTAAAGAAAATATTACCATTTGAGCTGATCTGGCAATTTAAAAATCCATTCCTGACAGGTTGGAGTCGGCTCCAACTTTCAGGTGTCGGCTCCAAGTCGTGTATCCAAAAATAGAAAGTTCTGAGCTCGTTGAGGAGTCGGCTCCGAAAAGTAAAGTGTTAGCTCGCCATGTTCAGGTATCGACTCCAAAAGACTATAAGTGTCGGCTCCAAGGTAGTCAAAAATCATGCGTTCTATCCCCATGTCGGAGTCGGCTCCAGACACTGTAAGTGTTGACTCCGAAACTCTGGGTATCGGCTCCGAAACTCTGGGTGTCGGCTCCGGACCGTATCATAAATCAGAAAGACATTTGATTGGCCATGGGGTCGGCTCCAGACTTTCTAGGTGTCGACTCCATGCTCTGAATTTGAAACTTACCTTTGGCACTTGATTCAAAATATGTTTCTTGATGCCTTTTGATTAAACAAATATTTTTAAGCCTTGAAACACTTATTAAATTTATTAGTAACACATGAATATACTCAATTCCTTTATTAATCATCAAATCAATAATTGGGTCAATACTTTATAAAGAGATCTGGATCATAATTTGTGATCATTGCAGTATATGATGATGATTTGAATATGGTTAGAACTCTTGAAGAGCTTCAAAGGGCAGCAAATTGCTTAAAACAGGAATTTGGAATGAAAGATCTTGGAAAAACAAAATTTTCTTTGGCCTACAGCTCGAGCATCTTAAGAATGGGATTTTTATGCACCGATCTCCTTATACATCAAAGATACTTAAAAGGTTGTATATGAATAAGGCACACCTATTGAGTACTCTGATAGTCGTAAGGTTACTTGAAATCGATAAAAATCTTTTATGACCTAAGAAAGATGACGAAGAACTACTTGGTCCTGAAGTACTATATCTTAGCGCAATAGGTGTATTAATGTATCTTGCGACTCACACTCGATCTGATATATCTTTTTCAGTAAACTTGTTAGGAAGATATAGTTCTTTGCCTACAATGAGGCATTGGATAGGTGTTAAGCATATATTCCGATACCTCAGAGGTACAATAGATATGGATTTATATTATTCAAATTTATTCAAATCCGAGTTGGTAGGTTTTGCAGATGCAAGATATTTGTCTGATCCTCATAATGGTCAATCACAAATGGGTTATGTCTTTACATATGATGGCACTGCTATTTCATGATGTTCTACAAAGCAAATAATTATGGCTACATCTAAACATCTAACCATGCCAAAATTCTGGCAATTCATAAAGCAAGCCAAGAATGTGTATGACTTAGATCGGTAATCCAATACATTCAAAAGACATGTGGACTATTCTCTCAAAAGAAGGTACCAACTATTTGTATGAGAATAATACAGCCTGCATAGCTCAACTGAAAGGAGGGTATATCAAAGGTGACAGAATAAAATATATATCCTCAAAGTTCTTTTTTACTCATGATCTTCAGAAGAGTGGTGCTATTAATGTTCAACAAGTTCGATCTAGCGATAATCTCGCTGATTTATTTACGAAAGCACTATCTACAAAAAGATTTGAAGAGTTAATCCAAAAAATTAGACTACGACGACTTCAGAATCTCGAATGATAATATTAAGGAAAGTATATCAAGAGATGCAGTCAAAAGAGGGAGCAAAATACTGTACTTTTTTTCTTAGCTATGGTTTTGTCCCATTGGATTTTCTTGGCAAGGTTTTTAATGAGGCAGTATCTCCTTTCAATAAAAAACATGAATAATGTACTTTTCATGGTTAAATAAATGAGAGTGTTATAATATTTATAATAAAATAGATGTCAATTGATATTCTAAATAAAGGTTATGTCAAGTTATAAAGATGGTGTCCATTGGTATTCCAAGGGAGGTTATGTCTATTGGTATTACCTGTAACATCTTTTATCATTTGCCTATAAATAGATGGCATGTATTTGAGAAGGATTTGATGAAATAAGATACAGATGAAATAAGAGAGAATATATTTCAATAAGAAAAGATGAAATAAGAGAAAATATTTCAATACTTTCTTTTCTTAGTCTTTTTGTTCTATTGTTACTCTTTAATTATATAACAAAATATTTAGTTTAAAAAATAGTTAAATATAAGATTATAAACACTATGAAGATTGTAAGTGTTATAATAGAAATATAATAATAGTAATAGTGATAATAATAATGTAATTATTATAAAATACTTAATTTATAAGAATTTTTGATTTAATTATTAAATTACATATTTTAAAGGATCTTATCACCATTAACTCTTTAAAATACTTAACTTGAATAAATAATTATGTGATTTATCATTTATCAGTAGGTACTTTATCACTTTTATTGATAATTTCAGTAGGAAGGCATGGTTTTATTTTTTGAAATATATATGAAGCTTGTATTGTACTTAAAAATTTTGTGGCTAATGTTGAAAAGCAAATTGTTCATTCTATTAAAGTTCTAAGAATGGATAGAAGTACTGAGTATACAGTTTGTAATGACTATTTAAAAAAATATGGCATTAAGCTTTAATTAACCGCTAGATGTACTCTTCAACAAAATGGATTAATTGAGAGAAAAAAATTTTTTTATGAATATGGTCAGATATATGCTATATAGCAAGAATCTTTTCAAAATTTTGGGTGAAAGCATTTACTTGCCATCTATGTCTTGAATAGATATCTTATAAGGAGTGTTTGTGATAGGACCCTCAAGTAGTTTCAAATCAAAGAAAGCCTAATATTGAACATTTGAAGGTATTTAGTTATATTTCTTATGTACATGTGTCTGATGAATTGAGAAAGAAGCTAGATGACAAAGTAGAAAAATGTATTTTTATTAGCTACAATAATAAAACAAAGGGTTACAAGCTCTATAATTCGAAGGCTAAAAAGGTAATTAAATTGAGATGTAACTTTTGATGAGGATGGCATTTGTGATCGGACAGTTGAAGAAAAGAAGTCTTTATCGATGCTACCTATTACTTTTGATAGAAAAATATAAGTTCAACTCCCATAAAATAATGAGATGTCTCCATCAAATATGTTACCTACTCTTGCAGAATCTAGTCGTTCACATCGCCAATATTGTTTGCTTGCTTACTAGTAGGATCATATGATTAGCAGGGATGATGATTTAACTAATGATAATGATAATGCAACATATTTTGCTCTATTTGTAGACTATGATTCGTTATCTTATGAGGATGCTGCTAGTAATGATTATTGGGTTTAAGCAATGCATGAGGAGATTCATAAAATTAAAACGAGTAATACTTAGAAGCTTACTATTCTTCTCAAAGACAAGAAACCTATTGGTGTTAAGTGGCTATATAAGACAAAGTACGAGCCAAATGGATAGGTAAATCGTTTCAAAGCAAGTTTTGTTGCAAAGGGCTATAAACAAAAGTCGGGTATTGATTAATTTAAAATATTTGCTCTAGTTGTTAAACTTGATATTGTTCTTATGATTATTTCTCTTACTACTCAAAATTACTAACAAATATTTCACATAGATGTAAAGTTTGCTTTCTTAGATGGTATGCTTGAAGAGGAAGTATATGTTAAGTAACCTCCAGAATATGTAAAGAGGAGGAAAGAAAATAAAGTTTACAAGTTGAAGAAGGCCTTATATAGTTTAAAACAAGCACTTGGAGCATAGTATACTTGGATTGACTTATATTTGCTTAATCATAGATTTTACAGATATCTTTATGAATATACTTTATATACATGGGCAATGTTATCGTTGTGTGCTTATATATGGATGATTTAATTTTCATTGGCAACAATTCTCAATTATTAATGAGACTCAAAGAAGATATGATTTGTTCAATTAAAGATGATAGATATGAGATTGATGTCTTACTTTCTTGTTATTGAGGCGATTCAAACTTGTGGTAGAATATTTGATATTTGAAAATTTTAAGATAAAATCATGCAAGCCTATTTTGACTTTAGTTGAAAAAAGGTTCAAGCTTGTAAAGGATGGTAGTAGAGAGCTAGTTGATTTAACAAAATTTAAAAGAATAGTAGGAAGCTTGCGATATTTAACTACAACCAGGTTGACATTATGTATGATATTTGGTATTATCAGCCAATTTATGGAAACTTTACATTAGTATCATTTGCAAGTAGAAAAATATATTCTAAGATATGTCAAGGGTGCTCAAAGTGATGGTATTTTTTTATTTTTTTGCTAATGATGTAGAGCTTATTGAATACACAGAAATTGATTAGGTAGGTAATATTGAAAAAAAGAAGTACTTTTGTCTATACTTTTCATCTTGGTTTAGAAGTTTTGTTTTTGGTCATATAAGAGACAAGTGATTGCTCTTTTTACTATGGAGGCGGAATATATTGTAACTAAGAGAAGGGCTACTCAAGCCAATGATTACATAAAATTTTAGTGAGTTATATCACCAACAACATAAGCCTACGGAGATTTTTTATGATAACAAAAATTTATAATTGCATTGATAAAGAATCTAATATTTTATGGTCGCAGCAAACCTATCGAAATTAAGTATCACTGCATTAGTGAACTAACCCAAGACAAAGAGATTGTGGTTGAGTTTTGTTCATCTAAAAACCAAGTTGCAATATTTTTACAAATCCATTTAAAGGTGATTTGTTTATGAAGCTTAAGAGAATGATAAGCATGATGAAGTTTGAATAGCTTCGTCTAAGGGGACTCTTGGAAATTAAACCAAGCATGGAGTCCTAGTCTAAGTCTTTAATTATTTGATTAGGATTATTTTGCTTAGTTATTAAGAAGTCTTATTAGTGTTGGTATAGGAATCTATTTTCTATCGTGTTTGAATTTTTTTTTTCTATAAATATAGGGTCTGGGTTATTGTTTATAGTATGCCTGGAAGGATGTGAGGGTTGCGGTCTTCTATAGTTGGTTTCTGATAAGTCCCAGTTCAATAATAAGATGATTCTTTTGTCGCTATTATTTTTTTATTTGCCTACAGTAAGCCTCGATTCTTGGAAGCAGAAGCCGAAAGGATTAAGAGGAAAAGGAGCGCCTTGTCATTGTTCTCCTTAACTCAAGAGGGGACCTGTAGTGATTCATGAAAGGTGAACGTATCCATGGCAGCAGTTTTATTAGTAGAATGAAGGAAAAGTCTCCGCCTCTATGCATGAAGGCATGCACCGAGTATGTCCATTAGCTGCGCGCTCATACGGATGCATATGCAAGACGTGCTATAGTTCATTAAGCTATGGCATGTGCGTTTATATAAGCATATGGTTAATCATCACGTCTGGTGCATGTCTTCATGCACTAAAGACGATGCACAAAAATGTTTTCATGGAACGGAAGATGTCCCGTAGATGGCCTGACCCACGATCTCCACAGCATTAGAGGAGCATCATGGCTTTGATGGAGATCGGAAAGAACGCAGTGCGGGTTTGGAAGCCTGGCATCAAGGAAGGAAGGTCAGACAGAGGTGGGGTCTCGTGGGCGGAGACTGTCGCATCGGCCACAATGTCCAAACCGAACTGAAGGGTTTCTGAGCTCTTGTGATCAGACCGAAGCAGCAGAGGTGGGGATCAGACCATGGATTGCTCCACCAAGCTTCATGACAAGTTTTCTATATCCTCACCAATTTTTTTAAAAAAAATAAAAATAATGTTACTGTTTTAAGATATGCTATAGATAGCATTGCCTTTAGAGTAGAATTCGTCTTGCTCGGGTGCAAACAATAATAGCTCGGCATTCTTTTTAAGGTATCTGTCAACTCAACTCAACTTAACTCAACTCATCTAAGCTTTTTCTTAACTAGATGGGAGTCGGCTATATGAATCTGCTTCCTCCACTCTACTTTATTTAGAACCAAATTAATATTTAAATTATAAATAGTTATCTTTTTTAATTATTCTTATCCATATTAGTTTAAGTCTATCTCTATCTTTATTCTTACTATGAATTGTTAAAAGATCACTCTTTCTAATTGGAGCATCTAAAGGTCTACGTTGTAATTGATTTTCTTTCATTTTATCTTCAATTGGGGCTACTCATATCATTTTTCTTATATATTTATTTCTAATTCTATCTTTTAAAGTTTTATCACATATCTATCTTAACATACGTATTTCTTTTACACTTAATTTCTTAATATGTACTCTAATGAAGAAAAATTAGGCAGACCCAAACCACACAAATCCATATGTAAATAAAATTAGTAAAATAAAAAATCTCTCTTCCTATGAATTCAATCCTTTCTTCTTAAATCCTCAGATAACGCGCTCAAGTCGACACAATCTCAAAAGGGTAATGGCTCTCAATTATGGTAGGTTAATTTTTGAGTTGCTTTTAATTGATGAGAATGGTGATTTGATCTCCTACTTATGGACATAAAGAGGTATAGGTTAATGGATGTTTAAACATCCTTTGATTAAATGTATCCATTCATCTCCTATATCTAATCACCAATAATTGAGTCCCTTGAATTTAATCTATCTTATTGGATGTATTGAGATGCATCGTTTTACCAAATTAGATAGGATATGTTGCTTTTCTTCGTAAGTAACTTTTATAATATGGTGTATTTTAAAATTATTCATATTATAATATTATTAAATAATTTATAATAATAATTTAATAGGTTAGATAGTTAAATATAATGCAATGTTTTTTATTAATTTTATTTTGTAAGTATTTTCTTGGTTTGGTTATCAAATAGATGTCATGCACTACAAAAAATCAAAATAATGACGAAAATTAGTGATGAAAATTTTCGTCACTAAATTGTGACGGTTTAGTAACAAATAGTGACAAAAAATTAAAATCAGTGATGGATTAGTTTTTTCGTCACTAAACTGTCACTAAATTAGTAACAGACTATTACATCCGTCACTAATTTAGTGACGGATTGCCCTTCCGTCACTATTCATAACAAATTAGTGACGGAAGAGTAATCCGTCACTAACTTGGTGATGGATTGCTTTTTCGTCACTAATCCGTCACAAATTAGTGATGGAAAACAATCGTCACTAATTAGTGACGAATTATTTTTCATCACTAATCCATCAAAATTAGTGATGGATTGGAAATCCATCACTAATTTAGTGACGGATTGCCCTTCTGTCACTAATCCATAACAAATTAGTGACGAAGAGCAATCCATCACTAAATTAGTGATGGATTAGTGACGGATATTTCTTCCGTCACTAATCCATTACTAATTTAGTGACGGATTGGGCAATCCGTCACTAATTTGTGATGGATGAGGCAATTCGTCACTAACTTAATGATGGATTACTTTTTCGTCTCTAATCCATCACAAATTAGTGATTAGTGACGAATTATTTTCCGTCACTAATCCATCAAAATTAGTGATGGATGAGAAATCCATCACTAAATTAGTGACGGATTACCCTTTCGTTACTAATTCATCACTAATTAGTGACGGAAGAGCAATCCATCACTAAATTAGTGATGGATTGCCCCATCCGTCACTAATTTAGTGACGGATTGGCCTTCCGTCACTAATCCGTCACTAATTTAGTGACGGATTGCCCTATCCATCACTATTAGTGATGGAAGAGCAATCCGTCACTAATTTAGTGACGAATTTCTTCATCGATCACTAATTTAGTGACATATTGCCCTTCCGTCACTAATCCATCATAAAATTAGTGACGAAAGAGCAATCCGTCACTATATTAGTAATGAATTAGTGATGGATTATCCTTTCGTCACCAAATTTATACTTTTAATATTTTTTTATTTAAATGAGAAGAAAGAAAGTAAAATAAAAAAATTTATAATTTATAATAATAATAATATTTTTATTATAAATAATTGCATGTCTAATATTTTTTTAAAGAATTAATATTAAAATAAAAAAATAAAATATTTTTAAATATTATTATTTTTATATATTATGTATTATATAATTAAAAAATGTATTATATAATTAAAAAATGGTCACGTATGGGAACCACATTTGTCCAATGCTGCATGACTATGGACATGAAGCAAGGTTATAAAATAAAGCCTAAGTGAGGCCAATCAATTAACCCCTCTTGTAGGACTACATGGGCCAAATAATATATGACATATTAGATCCATTTTTCAAATCATGTACAGCATATTAGATCTAAGACAGCACCCAGCATATCCTCTCACGCGCCAACCCAAAATCAAAGCGCGCATCAACGATGCTAAAATCCAGACAGCCGAAGGCCAAACCTCCTCCCCTCCCTCCCACTCTTCCAATTCCTACCCACCCCTCCCCAAGAGCTCAAGAACTCGAACCTCATCACCACCACCACCACCATCGCCGCCGCCGCCGCATCCTGAGCCTCTTGAAGCAATGCAGGTCCTTGGATTCCTTCAAGCAGATCCACTCCCACATGCTCACCTCCTCCATCCACAAGCCCAACCACTTCCTCTCCAAGCTCGTCGTCGGCCTCCAAGACCTCCCCTACTCCACCCTCCTCTTCTTCCAAATCCCCCACCCAACGACTTCTCCTTCAACTCATGATCCGCGGCCTCGTCACTTGCTGGAGAAACCACTCCCTCGCCCTCCGTTACTACCTCCGCATGATCAAATCCGGCGCCATGCCCAACCACTTCACCTACCCCTTCGTCCTCCTCGCCTCCGCCAACCTCCAGTCCTTGCATCACGGTCAGACCGCCCACGCGTCCATCTTCAAGCTCGGGCTCCGCTCCAACGACCACGTCCAGCACTCTTGATCACCATGTATTCGAGATGCGGCCAGGTGGGCTCCGCACGCAAGGTGTTCGATGAAATCCGTGAGAGGGATGTGATTTTTTGGAATTCCATGATTTCGGGGTACGCCAGGATGGGATTCGCAAGGGAGGCGGTCGAGTTATTCTGCACGATGAGGGCGGAGGGGTTCGAGCCGGATGAGGTGACTCTGGTGAGCGTCCTGGTGGCATGCGGAGACCTTGGAGACTTGAGATTTGGGGCGTGGTTGGACTTATAATTCCGCACAAAGTCTGCCGAACTTTCCAGAACCCTACCATCTGCCGCACTTATAATTCCGTCGCGACCTAGAAACCCTAGCCGCGTGATCCTGCTCGGCTCTCTCGCTCTTCTCGTCCACCTTATTCTCCTTGATCTCCGTGGACGCCATGGCCGGCAAGGGCGAAGGTCCGGCGATCGGGATCGATCTCGGGACGACCTACTCGTGTGTTGGCGTCTGGCAGCACGACCGCGTGGAGATCATCGCCAATGACCAGGGGAACCGCACCACCCCATCTTACGTCGGTTTTACTGACTCCGAGCGGCTCATCGGCGATGCTGCCAAGAACCAGGTCGCCATGAACCCCACCAACACTGTTTTCGGTGAGTCTCTTGCCATTGATCTCACCCAGAACCTCCTTCAAGTAGGTCTTTCTCTCCACTTCTTTACTCTTGTTTCCCTTTCACCTTTGTTTCTTAAGTTTGTACGGTGGATTACATCTTTTACATCAAGGAACATGGGATACATTCTTGTCCTTTAGTGGGTGCTCTCATTTCTGAAGACATTGAAGCTAGGCAATGCACATGGGCAACAGCAAGGGCAAGGGGGACAGTCTTCTATAAATGAAGTGTATGTTTGGTTGGTACTTTGTCCATGCTATTTCGTTTGGAGAAGCATTACTTATACGTGTCTAGATGCTATGGGGAAGGATGTGGACAGCCATGGACACCTTATTTAGTCTGAAAATTTTCATGTGCACATCCAAGAGAACACATCATGACATCCTTCTGCGGTGCTATACAAACAAAACATTGGGTACAGTTTAGCTTCACTATAGATAGAAAGGGTTCCTCACAAGCTCCAAATATCTGTCCTGTGCTTATCTATTGGTGCTCTGAAAGCATTCTTGTGCTCTGAAATGCTTCACTATTGATTTGTATGGAAGATTAATTTTATCTCCTGTTATAAAAGCAGTTGTAAGGTTCTTTTATGCCACCAATCCATTACAAACTACTTCATTTTCTTTTTCTTTGAGCAGAACTATGTTACATATTTATAACCCTTTCAGACCTTCAGACAATTTCATACTGAAATTCTCAAATCAATTGGTCTCTTTCTCTTTTATTAAAAAAAAAAAAGGTTGGGGGGTGGGGGGAACTGTTCATGCTTAAAGGGAACTGTTCATGATTGGCTTGGATAAGGCTTGAGGCAAGCTGAGCCTCCATGCATGTTAAAATCTTTCATGCTTAGGCTCAGACTGATCCAAGCCCAGGCCAAGCATTAGCCCTGCTGATCCTCAGCTCGGATTGTTCTCAGCCCTGGTTAAGATTAGCAGCTTGCAGCCCTAGTTAAAGTTAGCAGCATAAGTGACTAGAGGCGAGTGCTTGAAGATAGGGATGTTGAAATGGATAGAAAAGTTAGCAGTACTGTAATCTTTTAAGCTACAAAATCCATACATAGCCATTTTGCAATAATTCTTTTTCTTGTTGACATGTCCAATTGTTTTTCATGTATGCAATACTATTTGGCATTTTGTTTCAGATTCTAATAATATCTAACTAGAGTTGGGCAGATGCAATGCATGAGCTGTTGAGACTGATAAAATCCTGAGTGGCGGAATCACATATTTGTTCATGAAATCGCAATCCCAAGGTAACATGCTAAGGGTATTTCGAGATATATGAGTTGGAGCTTTGTGATTGAGACAACCGAATCAGGGGAATTTTAATCTAATGGTAGAATAGATATTATGATCTCTCAAAGCCTGATTATTTTCATTCATTCCATGAAAGAAACTCCTCAATCTGTTTCCTTGTCTTGTAAATGATGTTGTCAGATGGATATTTCAATCTTAACTAGTTGTCATGCACTCATAACTTGGGGTGAGAGGCATGATATCTGTTGGCTCTAGTACAAACTGAAATAGGACGTTTATCTGTGTGTCCTGTTTTTGGTATACTTTCTCAAACAATGACTTGTATCCAATTTATACTTTTGGAATTTGGGCATGCTTGCAGATTGCCTAATCAATCAAACTTTAAAGATCATTTTTTTCAGTGAGATGATCATGTTCTTGAGCAATGACCTTTGAATTTGGTCTGAGATGATATTTTTTTCTCTGTAGAAAAGGATTGGTCTGGGGACCAACTCAAATATATTAGAAAAAGAAGGAAAACTACAATGGTTAGCCAGAGCTAACTGAGAACAAAGTTCAGATTACAAGTTATGATTACTGAAGTTAAGGAAATTTAACAAGAAGAGGAAGTATTATCCCTTTTGTTTTTTCCTCAGAACAAAATCTGGTCCAGTCTTTAACAAGGAAGATAATGGTTTTACTTATAAGCTCCTTTGGGCTTTGCTGTCTTGGATTTGCTTCTGTAAATTCTTGAGTTTAGTTCAATCCAAATACTGCAGCAGATAACTTCATTATCTATGTTAATATGGTATGGCCTTTAAATTTGGTCTGACAGGGTTATTGTGGCTTGGAAACTTCAATATCCAAGGCACAATCAATCTGTAGTTTCCCTCCTGCTCATTGCCTTGGGCAAAGTATGGTTGATGCTTCCAAAAATGCAATACATATGTTGCTTAGAATGTTTACCGTATTTAGTAGGCTTTTAACATTTTAATTTAGGTGGAAAGCAGAATCCATTAAAGGGTCATGATAGCGTGGTGGAAATTTTAAAAACTGAAGGTTTCTGTTAGACATATACTTTTCATATTAGCTTCACTCAGCTACCTACTTGTTGCACTGATAAATCAAGAAGTACTACATACAGAGAATCAAAGTTACAAGGACAAAACATCCCATGGTGATAATGGAGTTTGCCTTTAATTTGCTCGGATATATATCTTGTGCACATGATGGCATTATTGTAGAATTTGGAGTTGATGTGTCCATATGCCTAAAGTTTGGGTTCCAGAATTTCAGATGGTTCTGAGATGAAGTCATCACAAGTAACGATGACTATGCATTACT
Organism: Calamus simplicifolius; assembly: GCA_900491605.1. Classification (NCBI taxonomy): domain Eukaryota; kingdom Viridiplantae; phylum Streptophyta; class Magnoliopsida; order Arecales; family Arecaceae; genus Calamus; species Calamus simplicifolius. The sequence goes on from UESW01004003.1 coordinate 151,025, forward strand.
ATAACATTAACGTAATTAACAAGTTTTCCTTCGAGGCCCTCCAAAAGAGAAAAGGAAAGATTATTAGAACACTTAAAGTTGAATTTAATGTTTAAATCTCATAGAAGCAGTGCTGTTAACAAATCAAGTTTCTTACATCAATCTATATCATCTACTGTTACATGTGTTTATAATCTTGGCTGATTTGCATTTGGTTTCATTTCTGCCCTAGGTTCTTCTGTCTAAGATTTCTCCCAGATTCCAGTGCTTATGTCAGAGTGACCACATGACAAACAAATGGCACGTGTACATGACCAAGGATGGAAGGATATCTTTGGCTGGACTGTCTCTATCTAGGTGTGAGTACCTTGCAGACGCTATCATAGATTCATTCCACAATGTAAGTTAGAAGGTGTTGGATGTTGAGTTACTTTATCATGTGTTAACAGCAATGCTGGGACTTTTTGATCTTGTTCCAGCTGTTACCGAGTCACAGTAGTCAACTTTGCCAATATTAGTTAATCCATTTGCAGTTATCTTGTGATGGAAATAAAATAGGGCATTTCCAAACAATTATTTGACTTCTATATTGTTTGTGGTACATCTTTGACTTCTATATTGTTTGTGGTTTGTTGTAGCCTACTTTGGATTTTCACTTGAATCTGGCTTATTCTTAAAGGCCAAAGGGATGAATTACTTGCACACAAGCCATCCAACAATTGTGCATCGGGATCTTAAGTCACCAAATCTTCTTGTTGATAAAAATTGGGTGGTCAAGGTACTTACATGGCTAATTGTCCAATATGAATTGCAGGTATTTATGTGAACAGGCTGAGCTGATAATGTTGACTTTTAACTTTGTTTATTAAGTTTACTACACATTGGATCGAGATGCTGGGCTGGTGAAATTTCTTATGCTTAATTTGTATGCAGTGGGACTAGGGTAGGTTGAGTCTTCCTATAAAAATTATTGACCTTTTCGTATACCTCTCTTGAAGCTACTACCTTCATGTGAAAAATAATTGGGTAGATGTTCTTAACAGAATCAGCAATGTTGATTTGCACCTGGTTTATTCAAATGATGCATTTGGTCCTGAGAGTAGAGGTGGGGAGGAAAGCATAAAGCGCAGAAGATTGTCTTTATCTAAGCTTGGACATGAGAGCCCAACATCTGGTGATGAAACTCTTTCAGCTCCTACATGTCTAGTGATACTTAACAGGGAAGTGAGGATTGCTTCAGTAGCTGCAGGTGGACGTCACACACTAGCATTGTTCACTTCAGGCTACACAGAGGGAGCCAGTAAATGGTGTTCAAAGGATTGCTTCATATGTACATTTATCAAGAGTAGAGTCCCCAAGGCAGCCAAAGACATCTTAATAATTTGATGTCTAATGTATAAACATTAGTATTATTGATGTATACAAATATATTTATCTTATTTTATGAATGCATTTTTTATTCTTAAATTTAAATTTTCATCTATAAATTTCATTAGAATGCATTAAATATATTGTAATTTAAAAATAATTTTAAATTTATAAGAATAAAATTTGTTAAAATTTTATTAGGTTAATGATGGATTAGTGATGGATTTATGATAGAAATAATAGTGATGGATTAGTGATGAAAATATTAGTGATTGATTAGTGATGGAATAATAACGAATGACCGATGAATTTTTTCGTCACTAATCATCACTATTAGTGACGGACTAGTGACAAAAGTTTTAGTGACTAAATTTTTGTCAATAATCCGTTACTAAATTGTGATGGAATAGTGATGGAAATATTTGTGACGGAATAGTGACGAAATAATGCATGATGGATAATACGTCACTAATCCGTCATAATTTAGTGACGGAAAATATGTTTCGTCACAAATTTTTGACGAAATATTTTGTCATAAATCCATCATAATTTAGTGACGAAAAATGTTTTGTCACAAATTTTTGACGGAATATTCCGTCACAAATCCGTCACTAAATTTAGTGGCGGAAAGAGGTCCGTCACTAAATTTAGTGACGGCAAAAATGGTGACGATAAGATTTTCGTCACTAATCCGTCACTAAACACAGTTTATGATGGAATAGTAATGGATATTTTTGTCACTATTTTGATATTTTCTTGTAGTGATGGAGCTTAAAAAATATGGTATTAAATAATAAATAGCTTTTTTCAAAGGTTCTATTGCCAAAGCTTTACCCTTAAAAGTTCTATCACTAACAGCTTTATCAAACAAGGCCTATGTCTTGTGTTATATTATTCTTACCTATTGGGGTTTGTACGAAGGATTATGATATCAAAATCTCTTTCATAAAAAATATGTATAGTTTGTGCCAATGATCTGTATCACAAGGTTACATGCAATTTTTAATTTGCTATTTTCGTTTTACTAATTGACTATAGAGTTATATCATAAATTTAGAAACATAAAAACAAGCATTATCATTATAAAAATTATACTGCAAATTATATATATTATTTATAATTAAAGCTATTTATGGAAATATTATTTTGAACTGCCGTGTATGCGTTTCTATGGTTACTTGATTTGTTGATTATGATTAAAGTCTACTTACTTGGCTTTATCGGGTGCTTCTATTTGGACCGCCGAAATTTTAAAATTTTTTTTTACTTAAGAGCCCTCCAATTTTACTCAGTAACCCCCCTTATTTTTTAAAATTCCTAAACTACCCCTTCTCCCTTCCCCCCCCCCCCCTCCTAAATTGCTATTTGGCCCCCCTCCCCCCCCCCCCCCAATCCCTCCCCCCCCCCACATTCGATCCTTCTCCCTCCCGCTCCCTCCCGCCTCATTGCTCGTGATCACCTCCTCACGGTACTCCCCGGCGGCTTCCTCGCAGCAAAGCTTCCTCTCCGCAAGGTAAGCTCCCTCCTTCCCTCCCTTCCTTCCTTTCCTTCCTCTCCCTCCCTCCTCCCTCATTTCTCCTCACTCGATCGGCCCTTCAAGTTGTTTTTTTTTAAGCCTGTCGGCGTCCGTAAGTGTCCGACGACTCCGCCCCCTTCGTCCCCCCACTCATGAGTCCTCCCAGCTCTGTTCGGCCCTGATTGGCCGAACAGAATTAAATCTGTTCGGCCCACCTAGGCCGAACAGATTTATGACTGTTTGGCCCAGCTGGACCGAACAGATTTATGACTGTTCAGCCCAGCTTGGCCGAACAGAGTAATTAAGTTATAAAATATAATTTTAATAAAGTATATTATTATAATTATTATAATAATCAAGTATTTTGCAATGTTTCAGATATGGATGCTGGCCCCTCACGAATTAGACCCATAGCGTCTGTCAGGAGACGTAGAACCCAGGCACCTGAGGTTATTGAGGTTCCTGAGGTTCCTGAGGATCTTGTTGCACCATCGCCCCTAGATGAGACAGCAGCCGAGGACATCCCAGCTATGGATGTCGATGATGATGAGGCGGATGGTCCTTGTCCAGGCAGTCCTGAGGATGAGTCTGTCCTTAGGAGTTTCAGGACACATATTGCAGCCTCCATATGGAGGCAATAGGTATTTGTTCGTTGTTCTACCATATTTTATTTAATGTATTATTTCGATGCTGTTATGTGTTATTCATGTTATCCATTTATATTTCATAGGAACGGACACCACTGAAGTGCATGAGCCATGCTGCCAAAGTAGGTGAGTGGCAGTGGTGGGCATCAAGGCAATCGAATAGGAGATTCAGGGATATAGTTCAGCAGTCGGGTCTTCTAGAGCTAGTGCATTGCTCTTATCGGTTCGCCGATAAGATTCTTATCTCAGGTTTTGTAGAGAGATGGCAGCCCGAGACGAACACCTTCCATCTTCCCTTTGGCAAGATGACAATCACGTTGGATGATGTTGCCGCCATATTAGGGATTAGTGTCATGGGTTCCTCAGTGTCCTTGTCTACAAATAGGATGAGTGATTGGGATGCTGAGGACCTACTAGTGCAGCTATTGGATGTATTACGGGATGACGCGTGTCAGGAGGTTATATCTGTCCGCGATCAGTCTGTGAGGTTAGAGTGGCTGAAGAGTCATTTCCATAATGTATCAGATAGAGATAGCCGTCGTAGGATAGAGTGTGCGGCACGAGCGTATTTGCTTTTTTTGTTGGGGTATACACTTTTTGTCGATAAGAGTGGGACACGGGTGCCTATAGCTTATCTTGCTCTGCTTCGACATTTGGATAGAGTGAGCACATATGCCTGGGGTGCGGGTGCCTTGGCTCATTTATATCGGCAGTTGGGGATTGCATCTAGGGCATCCGTTAGATAGATCGTGGATATATGACGCTTCTCCATGCATGGATTTATGAGCATTTTTCCTTTCTCACTCCTCACCCAGCATTAGACTATACTGATGCTAGGCCTCGTGTACACCGATGGACTCCCGGCACTCCACCCCATTCTACGATGGACCATTTAGTGATTCTACGCGAGTCATTGGACGTACTTAGGGCAGATGAGGTATGTACTATAGGACTATGCACTTATGTATTTATATATTTGTCATACATTATCAAACTTATTACGATTTAATATATTGCAGGTAGTTTGGGATCCCCATCGTCTTATTCGGGATGATCGTCCATTCCTTGATATTGCATTCTTCAGTGGCTGCCTGAAGTGCATGGATGTTGTAGAACCCGGGATTTTTGGAGTGGTATTCTCGGATCATGCATATGGCTGTTCACCCTCCGGAGAGCCAATCCAGTATCTACTCCCGATCATGTCCCGATGATGCTGATGCTGACGTGCTAGGCCGGCGTATTGCAGATGCGCTTGGCCTTTGCACTGCATACTTGATATGGATCGGGAGGAGGCTGCTGCATCACAGGGGAGGCACATGTACGATGTCATATCGCAAATGGCACATGTGTTGCAGGGTCAGCATATCTCTACGGTGCAGCCTGTTCAGCCTGATGTTCCTGGCCCTAATCATGCATCGCCACAGCAGTACAGGCGTTGACGACGGCGTGGTGGGGATCCCTGATGTACCTCATGTATGTTGTATCTGTTAGCACATAGTGCATCTTTTTATAAAAGACATTGAAATTTCAATGAAAATTCACTTCCTTTCGGCTCAATTTTAATGAAAATCTTTTGAATTAATATAAATATGTCATACATTATACAAAATTGATTGTTACAAGCAAAAGGACTTCTACAACTCAATAGTCTCGCTAATAATGACATCCGACGAGATCGTTCGTCTGAACTCGTGAATCCTAGATTCATATGAAGAAGCCCATCCGGAAGCATAGGGTAAATGATGTTTGTGCCAATTGCTTGCTATTGGGGAAACAGGATGATCCGGTAACAGAAACACCTGCAAAATATATAAATTAGTAAACATAATGAATTATTAGTCATTTAAGCATGATTAAGAGTTGTTCAATTAATACCTCAACAAAATGATTGCCATTAACGAACGTCACTGCAATATCTTTGCGGGATAAAGGAGGAAGAGGCACCGATCGTAGAGGTAGGAATGTAAGACATTGTTGCAAGGAGAGGTGGTATAGGACAACGTTATAGCGGGACGCTATAACGTTCCCCATATCCGGCATAGTCATCCACCAGTCAAAAGGTGGATCATTATCAAAATATGATAATGCATGCTCAATCTCCTCAAACCTCCCTTCGACAGCAAATAAAGCACGATAGTGCTCTGAATGACATTGCAACTCATTCAATAAATCCTTCCTAATACATAGCCAATCCTCCTCTCCAAATCTCAGCAAGTCAGCTATTGCTCTAAATCCGCAGTTGCCATCATCTTTAACATCCTTGATATGTTGGATGAACGGCCTCAACCCATCTGGAATTTGATCAATATAGATTGTTGGCTTATTATATGACCGGGTTCGCTGACGAGAAACATGTAAACCATTAAAGAATGAATTAGACGGCAACGGAAACATTCGCTTTGTAATAACAAATGGCACGGGTCTGGAAGGTGCCAGCATGTGCCGGCATGTACCGGCACGCGTCCGGCACGGGGTCCGGAAGTTGCCGGCACGCATCCGGCACTTACCAGCATGCGTCTAGAAGATGCCGACATGTACCGGCACGGGTCCAGCACTTACCGACATGGGGTCCGGATGTTGCCGGCACGCGTCTGGCACTTATCGGCATGGGTCCGGAAGATTCTGGCACTTACCGGCATGCGTTTGGCACTTACCGGCACGGGTCCGGAAGATACTGGCACGAACCAGCACGGTTCCGGCACTTACCGGCATGGGGTTTGAAAGTTGCCGGCATGTGCCAGCACGAACCGTCACGCGTGTGGCACATATCGGCATGCGTCTGGCACATTCTGGTACGGTCCCTTACTAAGTAAAAGAAATGCTTCGTACCTTCTTTCTTGGCTGCCTCTTTGGCAATTGCGTCGCTTGTGGAGTGCCTGTACCAGGAGAATAACTATCTTGTCCTGAAAGAATCAACTCAAAGGAAGAAGGATCATGGCGGGTAGATGTATCAACCTTCAATGAAGCACGACCGCGACCAACTGAACGAGTGACCCTTTTGGCAGGTTCTTCAAGAGAAGTACTTTTTGGGCTAGCAATCTCTCTCAATTTTCTTAACATCTGCAATTGCGAAGACCCATCTAACTGTTTGAATTTTCGAGCAATTATATCCAACTCTGGTTCACAGCTCAGCTGAATACTTTGCACATTTGAAGCCGGCATCATATCAAGTTTTCTCCAATGAGGATCTATGCAATCCAAGGGAATTGGCCGACCTTCCATCTTGAACCATGCAATCTCGTGGCCACATGGTAAACCATGTGTGCACCGAATAGCACACCCACAAACTGAAGCATCAATACCAACTGAATCGGCTCGCTTCGCTTGAGCGAGGATCTGATTTAATGCACTTATAGAAACGAAATCTCGCAGTTCTTTGAAATCAGTAGGCTTGAAGTCGTGTTGCACGACCGTCAAACTCTTTTCAAATGAGGCTTTAATGTCACTATGTTGTAACTCAATTAAATTATGTATTTTTGTCCAAGATGATTCGAAATTCCCTTGGCTTGATCCAAGCTGTCTTTTCAGCCTTGCATGTGCACTTTCAGCCCTAAAAAAGTAAATAAAATTTAATAAAAGGGAGATAACAATTGCGTTATTAAATTATAAATTTCTTAAATTTATCAATTCTTTGTGATACCTATTAGTTGTCAAATTCCCGTAGTGCCTACATGTGTCCGTCCATGCTGCAACAAATCTTTCCTTGTACTTGCTCAGTCAAGTTTCTGACACATACCGTAAAGCATCTAGGTAGGTAGTAAACTCTCTCTGGAGTTTTGTCCAGTGATCATTAAACTCATCTTCTATGGTGGACAGCACAAGTATATTCCAAGTCATTATAAACTTATCTCATTTCTCCTTTGTTTCAAATAACCTTTTGCACTGGGCCAAAACATTCCTACTAATATGCCATCTACATAGAAAATGTGTTGCCGTAGGAAATACCCTCTGAATTGCATTCAATAGAGCCAAGTCTCTATCTGTGACTATCACCTCAGGCAGAGCCTCATCGTCCATGACACTGCGTAATCTCTCTAATGCCCATGTATAGTTTTCTTCTCGGTCAGAGTCCATATACACAAAAGCAATAGAAAATGTTAGGTCAATTGATGTTACCCCGACAATCTCTAAGAGAGGAAGACGATATCTATTGGTCTTGTAAGTGCAATCCATTATTAGCACACGAGAAAATACACGTAACAAGTCTATACTGCCAGGGTGTGCCCAAAACAAGTCACGCACAACATCAGACTTGATATAATTCCTATGCCACTCAATGTACTTACACTCAGATAATTTACCAAGAAGATGTTGCATCTGAGATCTCCCAGCAATCTCAACAGCCTTGCACTTCTGCCGTGCATTATAAATTGTCTTCATTGTCGTAACATTAAGGGCATCCCTTTGCTTCAAAGTAGATAAAATGTCCTTAGGCCGAACCAAACTCTTCAACATCTCCACTAGCATTGCAGTCTCCTCCTTAGATAATCGTCTCGCATATGAGTGCCCCTCGAGATGCTTTGCAGCTGGGTGATTGTGCATGCCGCAAATGACCATTAACATCCAATCATCTGCAGTGTCCAATTTCTTCCCTCTTAAGGCAAAAGGACATCCACACTTCTTAGTGCCACTGGCCCTGGTCTTTGATCTCTTTTCCTTGATGTATTTACTTTTGCAAGTACCGCTCCTCTCGCAAGAAAAAACAATTCTTGGTTTCTTAACGTTGCTGCCCGAATCGGATTTTTAATAATAACGACAAATCCATTCCTCTTTCCGACTTCCCGACACCAATTACACATTTCTTCTCTACTTTTGAATATCTATAAAATAAATAGTTTTATGTTGGTAGATAATTTTAAACATTGCTCAGTCAAATAATATGAGAATAAATGCAATTAAATTTTACCTCGTAAGTTGTAAATTCATTTGTGTAATCCATTACACAATCGAAGCCAATCACGCTGCATTCGGTCGAAGCATCGTTCTGCACGATCAAATAATAAATTTTAACCCTAATCATAATTAATCAAAATAAAAAAAATTAAACACTCTGTTCGGCCACTTAGGGCCGAACAGAAATCTTCTGTTCGGCCCTGTTTGGCCGAACATATTTCTTCTGTTCGGCCCTATATGGCCGAACATATTTCTTCTGTTCGGCGACACAGGGCTGAACAGAAGAATTCCTTCGTCCGAACAAAAGAAAGAATTCTTCTGTTCGACACTAGTGGGCCGAACGTATTTAAGTTGTTTGGCTTATTGTGGCCGAACAGAGCTAACCTGTTCGGCCACACAGGGCCGAACAACGTACGAACCGGGAAAAAAAAATTGAAGACGGAGATATAAACTAACCTTTGCGATCGTAGCACCTTCATAAATTATTAATTGCTTGTCCATTGCTTGATTTAAGGTTGAAATTGCTTCAATCGATGATCCAATGATAATCCGGAGTGAGGGAGGCGGGAGGACAATCGCACGGGCTCTGAGGGGCTGTTTTGGGGGGGGGGGGGGGGGGGGGGGAGGGACTGTTTAGGAGGGAGGGATATTTTGGTTCTGAAATTTTAGGGGTAAAAATGCTAATTTTTTTAATATGGTATGGGGGGCTTTTCAGTATAAAACGCGGGCCAAATAGAACGACCCGGCTTTATCTCATGAATATTTTTGTTGTTTTTTTTCAAAACCAAGATAAACAGGGGATATGGGCAGCAGCTGGCCCAAGGAACTAGTACAGTTAATGTTAGAAATGAACTTGTTCTAGTTGGAATTTGAGAGTACCTAGTAATTTATTTTGATAATAAATTTTTGGTGTCATTAACATTATTCAATATTGTTCCAACTTATTGGTCTGAACTCAATGGATAATTAACTCATTGATATTAGTTAAATTCGATTTGATCATGTATTTTGGTATGATGCCTTGCATACTATGGAGTTTTTTTCAGCATGTGTGCGAGGAGTGTTACACCCCGGATTCACCAATAGGTCTGGGATGTGACAGCACCCAAAAAATATAAAACTGTTATCTAAACTACCAAAATTGGTCTAATAATTATTAAGAAAGAAAGATAGCTCCCAAAAATATAAAAATTCTATTTAAGACCTCATGAATACAATAGGTATTTTCTCTTAATAATGTAACCTTATTTGCTAGAAAGTCTTCTGCCTAATTAATTACTTCTCTCTAAATATATGAACATTCAATCCCCAATCAGAAGGAATGACATGACGGATATTCCTTAAGAAATGATGTTCATATATTGCTTCTATAGATGCCCATGGGGCTGTGTTTACGAGGTCTTGGGTCTTTTCTTTGTTATCAAAAATTAAAAGAAAAAAATATATAGAAGATTTCACTTACTAAGCCTGTACAAGAAAAACATTCAATTTCATTTTATAGTTAATGATTGAATGCCTACAATACACTAAACATACCAAGTATCGTAAATTTCTCTCTTTTTTTTTTTTTTGTATATGATAAGATTTTAATCTAACCGATCTCTTCTTCATTCAGCTATCTGTTACGAAGTCAAATTAATAGGACATAAATCATAGTTTCTAATAATACTCTCCTTCATATATACCAAAATAGTTTGTAGTTTTGATCAAATAACATGAGATATTAACTGAATTCATATTTGCATATGAGAATAGGTTATTGGCATTCAATTTGTTTGGTAATCGATTGAGATATGGCATAAAATTTCTCTCCTATCCCTTTAAAAGGTAAAAATCATGGTTTTGAAAGCCGAACCAGACCGGCCGATTGAACCAATCCAACTGAAAATTGATCATCAGTCTAGTCCGATTTTATTATAAAAGTTAACTTTTATATGACCCGATGAAAATTGAAAAAATCTATTGAACCTACTGAGTTTCAAACCGGTTTAATCCGGTTTTTGAGTTTTTAATTTTTCACTTGAATTAATATTTTTTGATGCAGGATCGATTCGCATGCAAGTAATTTTTTTCTTTTTTTTAATGATTAATGATTGCAGTTGATTATTCTCCCAAAGTAATAGCCTAAGAGGGATTCAGAAAAATTCACAGTAAATCCGCACGCGAAATAGTTCCTAAAAAATAAGAAGAAGGACCGCTGAGGCTAAAAAGCCCCTGGTAGGGCTTGCTCTCCTACAATAAAGTTACTAGTAGATTAGAGGGGTGTACCTGGCAAGAGGGAAGATCAAAGTGTTGAAGGGGTTGCTCTGCCTGGCGGATGCGCCCTAATGACCAAGCCTTGAGCCCACGGATCTGCGGCCAAGTATCCGCTGACCTGGATGACGATCACCTTGAATCCTGGATTCGTGGCTACGAGGGATCTGCAAGATCACCATAAGGGTTAAAGAATAATAGAGAAAATTTAGAATAGAGGCAAAGAGACAAGGAAGGAGTAGAGAAAAGGGAGGCCGGCCAAGGGCTCTTGGGCGTCCACTATTGGAAGACAAAGGTGGCGGCCAGGGTTTCTCCTGGAGACTTGGGATGTTGGCACGCACAGGAGGAGGGAAACAAGAGCACCAGAGAACCAATTAACAAAAATCACAATAACTCAAAACTTGGATTGATTGATTAATAATAAAAGATACATCATTCATACAAGAGGGTCTCTTTTATAGAGCAAGAGACTTGGGGCCCAAGAAAATACAAATATGGAAAGAGAAAAAAAAAAAAAAGGCACCTAATCAAATTTGGCATGAAATCTGCAGCGTCCAGATAAGGAAGGTGATCTTCTAGATGCAATCAGCGGCAGCTGGATTCGGCATAAATCTGTGGCGTCCAGATGAGGCAGGTGATCTTCTAGATATGATTGAGATGCAATCAACGACAGCTTAATTTGGTATGAAATCTGCAGTGTCCAGATGAGAAGGTGATCTTCTAGATGCAATCAGTGGTAGCTTAATTTGGTATGAAATCGGCATCGGCCAAATGAGAAAAATGATCATCTAGATCGGGAAGGTTGCTTGCTCTGCTAGGTGGCATGTGGGTTGCTTGAAGTAGGTGTGGCACCAACTTGAATTTAGCAGCTGCTCTGTCTGACTGTGATGGCCTTGTCTTCTGCTCTTGTAAGCTGATGAACTTACTACAGGACTCACATTAAAATAAACTGAACTGGATAGGACTCAATTTAGAATAAAATGAACTGGACGGACTCAAAATAAACTAAACTTTATTTTCCAATTTAAGACTTGAATCATAACTAATCTGATATCCACAGAGAATTAAGAATCCTATGCTTGATCCTGATGCTTGCACCATTTATATTTTATTATTTTTATATTATTAAATTAAAAATTAATTATAATATCATTCGCTTTGATCAAACTGATTTATTCGATCAAACCAATTGACCCATGATCCAAATATTAAGCCGATTCATTGTACGGTCCGATCTTTAGAACATCGGTAAAAATAAGTTAAGGTGGAGGTTTTAGTTTGACTACTTGTTTCTGACTTTTTCTCTTACATCCATGTGTAGATAGATAAAAAAGCATGGCATTTACGAGTGCGGAGGGCCTCTCACCACCCCACTATTATCAGACATGCCCAAAAATTTCAAAATAGCTCTCAAGGCTCTCCTCTTTTCTCTCTCTATATCTCCTCGCCTACAAAAGCACAGGCTCATAGAGATGAGGCAAAGTGTGATCCTAGGAAAATTAATGAAGCCCAAGGAAGATATCAAAGAGAATGACCCCGTCCCGAGTCCATCATGAGTTGATAGCATTTTGGTTGCTCCTCCTCTTGGTCATCGCACCACTGTTGGCTAAAGGAGAAAATTGTGATGAATGCTATAACAAATGCGAAAGTGAAGGCCGCTGGAAAATCTTTTGTTTCAATTGCCATGCTTGCAAGATTAAATACGATTTTAATCACCCACCTAATGCAAATGACTATCTTATCTTCTCTGGTGCCAGTTTAAATGGAGGTAATATTTTCTTCATCTCCTTCTGGATTCCAATTATCATCATATCAATAAATCATTATCCTTTCTTTCACACTCTCTTCCTTCCAATGTCGCTTTTTTTTTTAATTTTTTTTTATTTTTTGCCTTTTTTTCAGTAGACAGTGAATTGAAATCAGAAGCAGCAAAGGAACCGCAACCAAATGTTGAGAATTAGAAAGCCATGATGAAAAGGCTATATTTCGGCTCATATCAACTGTCAAATATACCAAGAGAGCACCAACTTGACTTTAGTTTGGTCTCTATGAATATGTAAATTTATTGTAGTTTGCGTATGGTGGCCTAATGAATTAAATGGGTTGGATTTCCCCCTTCTTTGTAAAATAAAAATTAGTATATTAATATTATGATATAGTTTATCAATATCATCATGATCAATTAAGAATTCATGCACAGTAAATGACATATTTATTTTCGTTGTGTGATTATAATGAAATTTGCATTTTAGAAAATATTTCCATTTTTTTGTTTCCAAATAAAAGGACTATTTGATTAAATTACAATGATTGGGTTGCTTTAATTTATTGCCCAACTTAGGTTTGAGATGTTAAAGGATATTGGCTAAATCATTATGATAACCAAAAGTATTATATTTTATTGAATATATTATTAGTAACAATATTTTTAAGATATTGAAGAATATTGATAAAATTATTAAGACAATAAAATATATTTTAGTAATAATGTTTTAAGAATAGATGGTTAGCTAGTTGAACCATTTGGAGTTGGATGATAATTTGTTTCTGCTTATATGTGCACTGAAAATTGATGTACTTTTTGCCAACAATTATGTTGCTAGCCATTCATTTTGTTAATTATGTTATGAAAATGTCTTTGTGCATCGCCTCTGATGCATTAAGGCATGCATTAAGGCATGCATAATGGCATGCATAATGGCCGTGCATCCATGAGAAGCACATGTACTATGATTCATTAAATCATGACATGCTCTGCACGCACGCGTAGGTAATGGAAAGCCCGATGCGTGCCTTCGTGAATTGAAGACAGTGCACAAAGATTTTTCCTTATGTTATTTAAAGCCCGAGGCTAAAGCCTGTGTAACAGTTGCATCTCTATTCATAATCTGAAGTTTTATCTCATACCTTGAGTCTTATCAGTTCACCCTCACTTTTTTAATGAATGTGTTGTGTCAATTGATGAACAAAATAAACAAAAAAAAAAAGACATTTAAATGCAAACTTATTATTTATTCTTAGTGATAGTGCTGAGTTATTATTTATTTATTCATTTTTTGGATAATTAAGCATACAACTAAAGCTAAGGAACAGGAAATAACAATTTTACTAAAAAAATGTCATCTACTAATAATTAAAATTCATCAATAACACTCTGTCAATATAGGCTCTTTTTAAGTTATATTGATGGAGTATAGAGGCCCTGTACTAATGGACTTTTCTTTCATGAGTCAAGGGACTATACCAACGGTCCTAGATTCCTTCAGTATAAATTACTAATAGATAAAACCATTAGGTTATGAGCTTATTGCTTTCAATGTTTAGTGACAATCAAAATCATTAATATAATATTATATTACCTTAATGAATTGGTATCATCAGTAAAAGTCTTCAAGTTTTATAAATATAGCTATAATTTCCATCGATCAGTATGGTTTAAAAATATAATTTTCTTTAATTAATTGATAATCAAGTAATATTTTTCTTCAATTTAAAAATAAATAAAAAATATATAAAAATAGTTTTATTAATCCACGATGAGTACTTTAACATCTAAAACATAAAAATAGTTCAATCTAATAAATCAAAAAGGTGATAATCCATCACATCTTAACAAAAAGAAAAAAAAAATAAATTAAAAGATATCATCAATCATCGATCTTAACTTTTTTTCTTGTAAATATTGAGACTCGCGTAGCAATGAGATCACCTTCATTCTCAACTTTTTTTTCTTTTTGTAAGTATTGAGTCTCAATAGTAGTACAATTACTTACATATATTATATTATACATATATTCAAATTAATGAGTACGATTAACATATCAAACATTAAAATAAATTTAGTTAAAAAATTAAAAGAAAAAATGAAGGGAAAAAAATAATTGTATCAACATGGGACTCAAATTTGGTTCCATTTTTTTTTTCTTTTTTACTTCTTATATGTAAATGATTACAACAATTGAGAAGAAAACACTATATTATTAGAGTGTGGAAGGCTATATGTGAAAATATTATGGGAAGATATGGTGGAGTAAAATTAATTAATGTTTTTAAAATGCCTTTCAAATCACCGGTTACAGTTTACCAAGTTCCAAAGAAACTTCAAATTAATGTTTCAAGAAAAAATTTGAAAGAGACCAACATCCAACAGGTAGATTAAAATATTTTTCAATCAATAGGGTGGTTAAATTACGGTCATTGAACGTTCTAAAGATGTAAGCCGATGCTTGTTATAATTAGCGTATTTAGAAATGGCAACCAATACGAATCCACGCTCACTGAAGCTGAATTGAAGCTGATTCTGCTTAATCTATACTATGAATATTTAGCCGAATTTTAACTTTATCCAAAAGAAATATGAAAGAACATTATAAACCCATTTAGATGTGGCTCAAAACGATTGTGTCCCAAAGAAATATGTAACCCAAGTCTAGGCATCATAACAAGAGAAAACATTATGGCAACACAAATTTATCAGGATTACAATATATAAAAATAGATCCACTGATCTGACGTACAAGCAATGTGGAACTTGCTTTAATGCTTGACATAGGGTGATATTAGTAGTCTCTGTCAACTAACATTGTCCGTCAAGTAAATTTTGCAAGACGATAAATTTAAGATCAAATTTCTTGATCGATTTCGCTATATAACCTTCAGCATCAATGATTCAACTCGAGTTGAATAAATTCTTCTGGCTAGCTTAAGTGGAATCACTCCTGCAGCACTAATAATCTAGTTCGGACTAAATAAATTCTGATTAGTCCACTTGTTAACCATTAGATCTATGGTTTAACAAAGTTAATTGGACGAGTTTTTGAACTATATGGTTTTAAAGTTAATTAAATCAATAGATGAACTTAGAGGCATTATAAACCGATTTAGATTCTGGATCAATACCAGTCCAAATAGCAATCCGCAACAAAATAATAAATTCTTAAAACCAAAGCTCAATTAACATCAGCATGAACTCGAGCATCTGATCTGCCTCGTGTCTCCAAGTTTATGACCAACAAATCAATCAAACGAAGCATACAGTAGACCAAAACCCAGCGCATTGAAACTAGTGATCAGTAGAAGCATTCTCGGCGGTGAAGACCCCATCTCCTCACTAACTGAGCGATGGAATGTAGATTTGGAAGGGCGCTCCGTTACCAAACAAGAAACAGATCAAAAGACTACTCGGATGATGGATTTGCCCGAAAACAAAAAATAAAAGAAAGGAAAAAAAAAAAAAGGAGATTTAAGAATCGATCGAATAAGAAAGCTACGACAAAGGAGGTGAGGATGAGGAAATTAAAGAACCGAAAATAGGGCTGACAACCGACCTCTTCCGGCATGACCGTTCGTAAGAGGACGAAGACCAGAAGCGAGCAACGGCCGCAACGGCAGCGAGAGAGAAGGAGAGAGAGGCTTCATCGGAGTCGTTTTTCAAACCGGTGCCAAAAGGCACCGGTTTTAAACAAAAGGTACGGGATCAAAACTTTTTATCGGAATGGTGTTAAAGGGAAAACGCCATTTGAAATGGCGTTTTTTCCTGCTGAGTCACGTATCCCTTGACACTGAGGCTTGGCCCCGTCAGCTGGGGGGCTGACAGGGGCCAAACGAAATCGCCACATGGTGTGGCGATTTCAGAGATGAAATCGCCACATCATGTGGCGATTCCATCCCAGGTTGGAATCGCCACTTCATGTGGCGATTCCAACTAATTGGAATCGCCACATGATGTGGCGATTCCAGTGTTGGAATCGCCACATCAAGTGGCGATTCCAACACAGAACCCCCGCCAGAGACCGGTCGGGGGTTCTTCTTTTAAAGGCCGCTGGCTTCGTCAATTTGGAAGGCAGCGAGTGAAGCTTCCACCGGGGGTTCTTCTTTTAAAGGCAGCGGGGCTTCGTCAATTTGGAAGGCAAGGCAGCGAGTCTTCTTCTTTTAAAGGCAGCGTCTTCTTCAAGCCCTTGAAGCCCTCCTTCTCCCGCCCGATCTATAAGTCTGTCCCCCGCCAGGGCTCGTCGGAAAGATCCCCCGTCACTGCTCGCCTATCATCGAAGTCCATTGCTGCTGGTAGCCTTCTACCAAAATTCCATATTTGGTGAAAGTTTACGAGGTACACAAAGTCTCGATTATCTCAATTAGATTCAATAATCCTAGTTTACAAGGTACACAAAGTCCCATACTCTATATAAACAAATTATTTTTGCTTTGTATAGATGTGAACGTCCCACATTTGATCTATAATTCGGCCGTTGCTTTTAATGTTTATTGATTGCTTGTAAATGTTGCTTTTGTCAGATTATCAGGACATGGCTCATAATGTCTTAGATCCAGGGCCTCGTGATCCTACTGTTCTTACTTTGCAAAAGTTACATAGATCAACGAATATATTTCAAGGCGAGGTATGTATTATTGATCGACGGTTCTTAATTAATTAATAATTATTTATGTTGATGCGGATGTATCAAATATTTTATTGTAGGAGTTACCGGTTCTTAGATGCCGTCGGCATGACGCACATATCTGGAAAGAGACACCGGGAATGTCACACCCACGAGTGCAGTACTACCTAGATCGTGTCGGCATGTTTGGCATATATCGGATTGGCCAGATTCGACTGGATGTCGGCCTTATTTCTGCACTGGTAGAGAGATGGCGGCAAGAGACTCACACATTTCATCTACCTTTTGGTGAGGCGACCATTACACTACAGGATGTAAGTATTCTGAGCGGCCTCCGGATTGATGGTTCCGCTGTTACTGGGTTAGATCCGCGCCATACAATTCCGGAGTGGCAGGCTATATTTGGGAGGTTATTTGGTGTTGAACCTCCCGTCGAAGCATTTCCGAAAGGTCGTTTTCGTTTAGCATTCTTTGATCAATTCTATCATGACCTTCACTTGGACGAAGATGTGGATGATGCGGTTGTGCAGCAGTTTGTGAGGGGACAACTTCTTCGAATCATTGGTGGAGTGATTCTTCCGGATACCTCTGGTAATTTAGTTAAGTTGATGTACGTGCCATTTCTTGAAGACTTGGAGGCTTTTGCTGCTCTAAGTTGGGGTTCGGCTACACTGGCTGGTTTATATAGAGCACTATGTCGTGCAACGAGCCCTACCCAGTCTGACATCGGAGGATACCTCCCACTGCTACAGGTAAACACTTTATACTTATGTCTGAGATCGATGTAATTTTATTTATAAATTAAAATTTTGAAACATCCGAACATGCAGATTTGGGCATGGGAACGATTTCCTATTTTCCATCCCACGAGACTCGAGATTCCGGAGGCTAGACCGTCGGATGCCGATGATGATTGGCACTTAGGTGCACCGTGGGGGTATAGATGGCACGTAAGATACAACATAAAAAATATTCCAACCCATACACTACGTGCGTATAGGGACCAGTTGGATCTGTTGGATGATACTGAACAATGGGTATGTCATGTTATATATGAAATTCAATTAGATTGATTCATTATGTTGCATAATGATTAATTAAATTTTTCATATGCAGTTTTTATGGTGTCCTTACTCGTCGGCAGTTATTTCTATTTTACCTCCAAGCTGCTTGGTTAGTTCGGATATTTGGATGGCGCGGAGCCCGCTGATATGTTTTGATGTAGTTGAATGGCATTTGCCGGATCGGGTGCTTCGTCAATTTGGATGTCGCCAATGCATACCATGTCCATGCGATACGTCGCTACATCTTCATCAGATTGATCGACGGGGGAGGTCATATACTGCATGGGATGCTGTGCACGGGACTTATGTTGCAACATGGAATGCACGGCGCCAGCACGTGATTGTGGGAGAGCCTATAGTAGCAGGATTCTCATGCACACCCGATTATATGGCCTGGTTTAGGAGCATCACTCGAATATGTGTAGGCCGCTCTGAGTATAGTGCAAGTGGTTATGAAGGGGAAGGCACTTCATATGAGTTTCTGGTACTGATTTTAAATTTTTTTTGGGTATCTTTAACTTTTAAGTTACTAAGCTATGATATGAAATTTGGTTGTCATATTGTATGCAGCATGAAAGGTTTCAACAGTTGACTATCGAGGTCGAGCGGGCATTAGCCGCCCCAGTGGACGATGAGCGGCTATAGATTTTGAGAAGCGCGTCGTCGATGGCGCATGGTACATTGTCCGTCATCGGGCATCAGCATGTTCGGAGCACAGCCCCTTCAGCACACTATCCGGAGGTGCCAGAGTTCACACGAGCCGACATTGATCCGATGATGGAGACATTTCATTATACTCCATCGCCCTCTTGCATGCGGTCCCCATTAGCACACGAGTATTCGCAGATGAGAGATGCTGGGGAGGGTACATCTACCAGTCAATATCACAATGCATATCACATTGATGACATTGCCGATGCGGACATCGCCGAGATATGTGAGGATGCTGATGCTTCCCGGTCACATTGGACGCTGCTATGCATGATGTTTCAATGCTAGCGCGATCCCCACGCAGGAGGCGGTATCTCAGGTGATTGATGAGGTTCCTGTACCGTTGGCGACCTATAGGCGACGAACAGGACGTATTCGCCGACCTCCTCGACGAGGATGTGGAACCTAGGTTTTCTACATTGTTGTACTAAAACCATATGATGTAAAACTTCTTTTTTTTAATGTATCCGTAATATCTTATTTCTATGAGATTGTGTTCTTCTAATGCATAAACTTTTATTCATGATTGGCAATTACGGTTGAGTTTCGATTGAGTTTCGGTTGAGTTTCGGCTGAGTGTCGACTGAGTTTCGGTTGAGTTTTAGTCAAGTTTTGAGTCTCGGCTGAGTTTCGTTTGACTTTCGGCTGCGTTTCGGCTGAGTTTTGGATGAGTTTCGCCTGAGTTTCGGTACAGTTTCGGTTCAGTTGCCGATCAGTCTCGGTTGAGTTTCGGTTCAGTTGCCGCTGAGTCTCGGCTGAGTTTCGTTTGAGTTGAGTTTCAGTCAAGTTTTGAGTCTCGGCTGAGTTTCGTTTAACTTTCGGCTGCATTTCGGCTGCGTTTCGGCTGAGTTTTGGATGAGTTTCGCCTGAGTTTCGGTTCAGTTTCGGTTCAGTTGCCGCTGAGTCTCGGTTCAGTTTCGGTTCAGTTGCCGCTGAGTCTAGGCTGAGTTTCGTTTGAGTTTCAGTCAAGTTTTGAGTCTCGGTTGAGTTTCGGTTGAGTTTCGTTAGAGTTTCAGTCAAGTTTTCAGTCTCGGTTGAGTTTCGGTTGAGCTTTGGTTTAGTTTCGGCTTATTTACGGTTGAGTTTCGGTACTGAATTCAGAAGCTGAAACTCGCCATTTCATTTGGCGATATTATGGCGATATTAGTCTGACGCAGAATTCAGAATTGATGAGTAGCTGAATTGATGAGAGTGCGGGATGTGGTTGCTGAAATCGCCACATGAAGTGGCGATTTCAGGGTTGAAATCGCCACTTCAAGTGGCGATTTCAATGCTCCCGCCTGTCCAAGCTGAAATCGCCACTTGAAGTGGCGATTTCAGGGTTGAAATCGCCACTTCAAGTGGCGATTTCAGGGTTCCCGGCTCTATAAGCTGAAATCGCCAAATGAAGTGGCGATTTCAACCCTGAAATCGCCACTCCAAGTGGCGATTTTCTCAGTCCAATCCCATAAAACTTGTAATTCAGGGGGCTTAAACAGTACTTAACATAGTCAGCGATTTTCACAGTCCAATCCCATAAAACTTGACTCCCGAGCCAAACACCCCCCAAAATTAATTTTTTGTTTTTGCCTGAGTGATAAACGAAAAATAGAAAGATATCATTTGCTGAAACTCAATTAATGCTTGATCGGAACTCAAACCGAAACTTAACCGAAACTCAATCGAAACTCACGTCATCAATAGCCAAACATGACATCAAGTAAAAATACATCCATAAATTATGAAAGTCATATTGTTCCTACGACAAGTACATCGTAGCCACACAATGGCCAGTTAACTTAAACAGTACATAAATTTAAGATCCCGAAGGTCCACCGGTTACATTAGGACATCGGCGCCTGGAATGACCTGTTTGCTTGCAAATCGAACATCGACTTGTTCTTCTAGGCTGAACCTCATCCATCTCGTTATGGATCCGAGTAGACTTTGGCTTTCCTCTTTTCTTTGGCCTAAGACGATCCCGATCAGGTATGCACGTGATCGGTGTTTGCAACCAGTAGTCTTCATGAGGTACCGGGTTGAACTCCCCACCCCAGGTAGCAATGTAGGAGCGAATACTATATACTTCGTCAACAAAAGACGCTGAGTCCATGCCAATCTCCTGGCACACTGCTAACACATGTGTACATGGATATTTATATATTGTCCACTTCCCACATGAACAAATACGGTCACTGAGAGAAA